>JAHZNP010000072.1:0-183561 GCA_020615345.1 Triops cancriformis | reverse complement strand
TGAGCGAAAAATGTAACGAGTACATTACAGTTGCTTTAAGAAAAGTAATTGGCATTACAAATTACCATTACTTGTAATAATTACACAACACTGGTAACCACTACAATTCCTTGCTTGGTTTGTACGAAATTTGGTATGTACGAAAAAAGCAATGGACTGGTTAATTAGAGTCGCGGGGATAATTCAGGTAGAGCATCCTTATGAATTAGGGCGTCACCTAATTCGATTGCATGCTGAAAAGTTTTTCATGTGAATTAACCGTCTTTTTCACACGTTTACGGAAGACCATATCATTACTTGATTTGCGTGTTGTACTCGCTGTTTTTTAATATCTTTGATGTGCTTAAATATTCTCTTAACTGTACTACATTAACATGTAATCTATGAATCAGAATAGTAATTCTTCATTGTTTGCAACTTATATCGTACGGAAACGCGAACCCGGAAAATACTCGATAAATGTAGCTGAACCTAATCCATTGCTTTTTACAAAGGAAAGTCCTTCGAATAATACATGAACAAAGAAACCCTTCTGGAACAGCTTCCTAGTCCCGTATCCCTTCACTAAAAACGTCATCGGGGTTTATCCGGATCTCGTGCACGTCCTGCCTCCAGTACAGTGTCCACCTTCTTTTTGACGAGCTAATTGTCGTGCCAATAGACAAACGGTTTGCATAATTCACAAGAATCTAGGGGGCAATAGATCACGTTTATAATATGTTCACCTAAACATGCCTTGTACCATTTGCCCTGCTGGAGCTGTGTTTTGGTCCTCGAGCCGATGCGGAAACCTTAGCTATTTTTAGAGGTAGCTACGTGCTAGGTTGGCTTCCATGAATTCTTAAAAATGAGTGACAAAAAGAGCAAAAAAACACCGAAATTAGACCCTGTATGTATTCATTCTCTTTGGAGTAGTCTCCTCCAATCATTAATATTAGATCAGTTTCAGGGGTTCCAGCATGAAACGATCGGCCACCGAAAACAGCAGTGCGTCAATCATACCGACGCTCTCCATTACCAGCGACGATGACATCGCCAGTAACTTGGCCATAGACCTAGACGAACCAACCGAAGACCAAGGTCCTAACACTACAAAACTGGGCGCACTTTTCATCCCTTCACCACGTGACGAAGATGCCAATTCAACAGCCCCGTTATTAGACTCAGGGGGTACAACGCCAGCTACAGAAGGCCCCAACCATGGAATGGGACCCTTTCTGCATGGTAACTTAATTAGTTTCTAGCCAGAATGTATATTTCATTGTCAAATGTTTCTTCAGGCGGAGCGCAACTCATTCCTTCGGTACAGTTTTTACGATCAACTTGCAGCACTCCGGAGCCTAGCGTCAACCCTGAATATATGGAAGATTTGATCAACGAGGAAGTAAAACATTTACCATCGCAATCACATACTTTGCTAACAAATCAAATACTTGTGCGTAGACTCCCATGCAAGGAGACGGCAGGAATGTACCCCACGTTGAGATGATGTTTGACACGGAAAAGCTTCCTTCCTATTTCTTCTTGGATTGGAACTGGCCGGTAGTCCGTCTTTCTTGCTTTTTCGTCTATATAGCAATTCTCATAGCGTGTATCGGTACTGCTATTACTTTGATCATCCTGATGCCCACAAACTGTGACCCGCCTTTGAACTGGTGGCAAGGCGAACAATTCTATGAAATATTTGTTCCGTCTTTCAAAGATACCAACGGCGATGGCATTGGTGACTTACAAGGTGTCATAGAAAAACTGGATTATATACAACATCTTGGGTTCCGAGGTGTTCGACTAAATTCTATACTCCAAGCCAAGGACAAGGGTTTCCCCGAGGACTATTTAGACATTGTCAACACCACAGCCATTGATCCACACGTTGGCGACTTGGAAGATTTCCAGCGCTTACGCTCGGAGCTGACCAAGAAAAACATGACGTTGCTACTAGATTTGCATCTCGACAAGTTTATTGACTCTCACCCTTCCCACTATGATCCAGAGCATCCCTCGTCCACCGTACCTGTAAACATTGAACCACCAAAGCCAACTCTGCTTTCCCTCAACACCGCTGCTTCCACCGAACTGGACACGTTCCCATCGACACTGCATCAAGTAATGAAAAACACGCTGCAGTTTTGGGGAAAGCAGGGTGTGGATGGTTTCTACTTCAAAGGCCTGGAGCATTTCGCATATCTTGATATTAGCAAACACGTCCTCGAATGGAAAAGGCTAGTCGAACGCGAATTTTGGTCTACGGATCATCACGCGCCTATTTTCATTTGCTCGTCCTCGTTCCTACGTCACTACACGCACCAGGCCAAACACCATCATCACAAAGAAGTTCTTCATCGCCAGTTCGAATTGGTTGACCATCAGCTAGACCTAACCAAAAACGTGACTCAAATTTTACATGAAATTCTGGACATCCTGAAATTGGAACGAGATCCTGGTGGTCCTTGGATTCAATGGAACGTGGGACATTCCGAGTCACACCGCTTGGCTGATGTAGTAAGTCCAATGTTTAGTCAAGGAAACTTAATGCTGCCTTTGGTTCTGCCGGGAAGTGCTTCAGTTTTCTACGGCGATGAAGTGGGGCTGCTCAGCTTGAAAAATGTAATTATACCGAAATTCTTGTAGAAAATTGACTGAATGTTCTTTTGCGTTACTTTCTAGCATGACGACGTCCATCATTTGTCGCAGTTGACGCCAATGATGTGGGACGCTTCATCATCGCACGGTTTCACCTTCCAGTCTTCGCTTCCCTGGTTGCCATTTCCATTGTTCTCGACGAGCGTCCAAGCCGTCGAGCTTGCCAAAGACATCTTTCACCAGTTTTCTGAAATCAAAAGAAAAAGTCCTCCGTTACGTGTAAACGCTATCATTAAATACGAAGGGGACGTTTTTGTCTCCAAATTTACTAATATGGCACTGCATCAGTCTGACAATGAGCTCTTGATGGTTGAAAGGTTTTTCCCTCGTAGGCATCGTTATCTGCTCATTTTGAATCTCGCGCAAAATCGAGTAGTCAAAGATTTATCTAAGCAGTACTTTGGCGGAACCGTTTTGCTGGATTCAATGAGCAAAAATCGCACAGGCTACCAGAAATTCAATGAGTTAGAGATGGAACCAGGAGAAGCGTTACTGGTGCAATTGGATAAATAATGGATGCATAAATTCACCGCAATTCTCTAGTCAACCCGTTCTAGTCGTCCTTTGTTGCTTCATCTACTTGTACAATTTTGATTCTTTTTGTTTGCCGAGCTGTACTCTACAGTAGTGTAACCAAGGTCTGAATACATTTTTAACTGTGAACATCTTGTACTGTATGCCTCAAATATTATACCCGACATGTTACGTGTTCTTCACAGACAAGTGAAATTGGATATATTAATCAGACATTCCACAAATGCCCAAAATTTACATGTCTAACATTTATAGTTTCAACACTAATTATACATGTGAGAAAACAAATCCCAAGCATTTCTCGCATGAAAAGAAAAGTCTGTTGTAAGTCTGTTGTCACGCCCTCTGGAAAGATAGAGATCACAGAACTTCAAGTCTATGGCAAGTAGAATACTTTAAGTTTTCCGAGTCCAACACACGGACTATTATAACCACCCCGTTACAGGGAGGGTTAACCCCTACCCCGAGCCAAAATCTTGGGTATGGCCCTCATTATCCCAATCGTCGTCGAACGATAGAAACTTCCAAGAGATTCTCTAAGTGTTGGCTAAACTGGAAAACTATCTTTGCAGGAATCCGCTAACGTAAGCAGTCACTTGTTATTATACTCCCGATACCCAAAACTTGCATGCAGTGACTAATTCGAAACCCAAGAGTACAGTAAACCGAGCCACTGGAACCGCAACATAAGCACGTCGGATTACAACGGAAAAATATCGCTTTTATTACTACGCAGATACAGAGTTTTCTCCACTTCCGACGCCCCCGAGAAAGGAGGGACATGACAAACGCGTTCTACGCATGGCCCATGTGAAAAGCTGTAACGACTTCTCGCATGAATTGGCACAGAAACTCATTACTCATACTCAGACTTACAATATCAAAAATGTTGTAAAATGACTAAACGAGAAACTTCAAAGGCTAATATGCGAGAAACATTTACAATTATCCTAAGAGTATTTGAGATATGATCTAGAATCACTTCGCACATGGAATTGTCTGCTACATTTTCGAGATCTTAGGAAAAAATCGAAACCCGACCTTAACATAACTCAAAGGAAATGCAGGCTAATCCGATGGCAAATCATGTCTACTTTTTCAATTCGAATCAATTCAAAAGACAATTCGTTTTTTTTCACGGTCGATTTATCATTTTGAAAATATTTTCTGAAATCCAGTTAATTTAAAGCCTTTCAGACTTTTTCAGCGGCGGCATTTCAAGTTTCAATCAAGGAGACCAAACCTATATGAATTCGACCACTGATGCAAATTCAACGTTGCCTACGTCGCACTGTGATTTTTGGAAGATTGTACCTCGTTGGGCCTGGGGATGCAAATGCTCTCCCTGCACCCCCCGCAAATCCTGCCACTTTTCAAGGTCAAAGCAATTTAAAAACAAGTCAAAATCATTTCTAAGTAAATGGAAAGCAGAAGGGCAAAATTCCAACACATGTTTTCTGTGCATAGCCCAATGTCATGACAAAGTTCGAAACAAATTTCAACGCATTTGTTTTAAATTTGGTAAAGTTCTAATCCAATTGTTTCCATTAAATCACTTTAACTGTAAGGTTCTTACACCACGTATGAAAACTGACCTCCCGTCAATTGTTCTATTGAACTGCTTTGAGAATTAAAGTTTCCCTGATAATAAAAAGTGTGAAACACTCCTGTGTCTCACCAAATGGAAATACACCCTGGAGCATTGACGAACTTGACCCTTAATTCAATTTTGAACGTGGAGTTACCTAATTTTTGAGAAGGCTAGTAACACCGGGTTTATTTAATATCTAGGACAAGGACCATATTAGGCACTCGGGTCATGTTTTGGCTCCGTGCTATACTCGCACGCCTAGCTTTTAGTGTTTCGGTGAACTCCTTTATCGTAAAACGAGATTGTCCTGGTAGATCATGACGCAAGGAAAGTTCCGGCAAGAAAATGAGTCGGCCATTATTCCAATTCGGCCTTGCCTTTTTTTTCTATGGCAACTCACAGCTGTCGTAAACGGAAGTAAGAACTTTCTCCTCTAGAACCACAAACAGAAAAGGAAAGATCGACCCGTCCACGTTGCGGTTGTTACCAACCTAGCGGTCTGCGGCCCGTTATGTTATTTCCATCCTTCTACAATTTCCATATTCCCTTTCACCTTTTTTAGCGCTGCTTATCAACTTTCTCCGCCAGGCATTCTTTACCCGGACGGAAGTCAGAGAAACCCGCGATTGCCTGATCTCATCAGAGGAGAGTGCATTGCGGTTGGAAAACTACACAATACACGGCCATTAGTTTTAAACCTTCCTTTGTACACTTCCTCCATTTTTTAGGAGATTTTGGGAGAAGTTTAGGATGAGGTTATCCTTACTCATCTTTTCGGCTCGATTTCTTACATTAAACGAAACGAGTCCTTTATCTCCGGTTGGATTGAACTGCAAACACGGTTTAACGACGTTTTACTTTCTTCCCCTTATCACCACTGCACGGCTGGGTAGGTTTAACTTTCCCTGAAATACGGAAGACCAACAAAGGAAAACGACGAATCGTGTTACCCCGCATCGTTGGGAGAGAGAACTTGACGAAAAACGACTTTGCGAAGCTGGTTAGCACTAGTTCTTGCTGGGGAAAGTGGAATAGATGCATTTTCTCTTATTCATTAAAATATAACGTGTGTGAGAAAGCAGGAAGAGACCATAAGAGAAAGATACACTAGCTAAATTGCAATTTTCGCTTCCTCAAAAAACTTTACAAAATCAAACCTGAATTAAACACGTAACTTTTCTTCGTAGCTACTGGCTAGTTGGACAAAGCATAACGAGCAAAACATAATACTCGTGTCCTGGTTTGAAAATATTAGATGCTGGAAAATGACGAACATACTGAGTAACACCGTGACCAAGAAAACCCCATGGTTTGACCGCCTGGTTAAAAGCTCACCTAAGTGTGAGCTTACCTCTGTGTCGCCATGGTTCGCTCAAAAATTCAGGTCACTGATGACGGACTAGAGTACGGCGTGCAAAACCGGTCCACTTTTTCTTTTCATTTGTTGTACTGTGTTATCACAACCACGGAAAAGGGGTTCAAGGAAAAAAAGGTCGGGGTTAAGAGACGATGATGCCAGGCGAGTTAAGTAGGGTTGAATTGTCCAACTCTTTCGTGTGCATTACGGCTTATTATTATTATTTACGCATTAATGAGCTTCTACGGTTGTGTCCTTCATCTGTCTCATAGATGAGACGATGAGAAAGACATGTTGTGTTGGGACATGTTTTGTTACAGAAGACCTTAGATGTGTTTTTCTACACCTTCGCTTCACCACACACCTCACAGGTAAGCAGTTACACTGGCTTTTCTATTGGCTCGTCGGGATAACTAGGTCAGCACCAGGATTCGTACCTCCGCCAAGTTGAAGTCTTATAAAAGTCGCTGAGTTCTTTACGTTTCTCAGCATTAACGCTGCGAACTTTAAAGCATCAAGAGCTCAGCTCTTGTTGGTGGTGTACAATATTCTTCACAGTCTGAAACTTGAATTACAGTGCCAGTAATTTTGTTTGGAGCGGACACTTCGGCCAAGTTTCCACATCTTTTGGTGATTTCGTGAAGCCTTATTGAGGAAAAGACAGCGAAACTTTTAAGGTAAATTGTAGTTAACTGTCGTATTTACCTTCATTGATAGTACGACAAAAAGTGCACGATTTATTGACCCAATGCAACTCTGGCTCCTAGTGAATCGCTAAGCGAGAAAATGCAGTTCTTCGATAAAGGGGAGCTAGGGTCTTTTTGTTAAATCTGACACAACACGGTTGTTTGCTCTCCAATGGCCAAGTAGGTTATATGGAACACTACATACAGCGCTGTGTAAAAAATAGTAAAAAAAAATCACTCTAACAAGAGGCGCAGTGCACAGATGCATGCCAAGGTACAGCCGACACTTGCCCCACGACCCTTCTTTCCCTAATAGACTCGAACACGTATTAGTGCCTAGGCATTCAGGTGTCAAATTAAGTGCTCATTTCAGTTTTTTTTCCCTAAAAAAAGAGTATTATAATTAAAAAAACAAGTACTGTACAAACTAGCTTAGCTGGAACTGTCTTATGTACAGAACGCGCAAGTAGGTTAACACACTAGCTAATGTGGAACTAGCTCCTCTTTATGAAAAGCGGCAGGAAGAACGGCAAGCCGTTGTTTTTGTAAAAGGCCCGGCTAGTTTCCTTGACCGTGAAAGACAATGCACACGCCTAATCCCTCGTGCACGCTGCAACCCATATGTCATATAAAGTCAAAAGGAACCTAATAAAAAAAACTTGGTCTAATTCTGAATTCCCTTAGCATGCGCGACCGATTTTCCTATTTTAATTCGTTTTTCCTGGTGGAAATTTCAGGATGAAGTTATGGGCAATCCTAGTTGTAGCTCTGGCTGTGGTCCAAGCCAGCCCCATCCAAGAGCCATCTCAGGAAGCGACAACAGATGCGGTCATCCATCCGGATGACAACCTCGTTTTGTCTGACTCGACAACCCCAGAAGTGGACGGCGACTCGACTACTACCACCACGACTACCGAATCGGGTCGCCAAGCTCGCATTCTCACTAGCGATTTGCAAGTTCCCGCTGAAGTCGTCATTACGTCCGGGGTCGTCGGTGTCGAAGCCGAGGGCGACCATCAAGGGCGAACGATCAAAGTAGGCAGTGACGGCATTCCTATCGTCGAAGGCGTTCGCATGCCCGATGATCCCAACGATAAGCGCATTTTCCGTAACGCCCGCGTCATCAACGGCGAACTGGTCCCCAATGAGAGCAACGACAACCAAACCGGTGATTTATTCATTTACCAATCCGCTGCTGCAGGCCGCGCTCTCAATTCGCCCAGCTCGCAAGACAACGCGTTCAAGCCCTCCATGCCCTTCCCGGCCTTTTACTACCAAGACTACTACAAGAACGGTAACCCCGATTTGCCGGACAACGTAGGCGTTGAAAGCGTCACTAGCAGTTCGCAGCAAGCCACCAACGCCTTCCCCTTCGCTACCGAGAAAAACGCCAACATTTTGCAACAAGGCTACAAGATCCACAGCACCAGCTCCGTCAACGGCCGTCCGGTGTACTACGTCTCCAAAGAAGAGGCTACGCAATTGCACGACGACCGCGCTCCTTACGACTACGAACCTCAACAGACTACCACTTCCGCGCCAGTTGATACTTCTGCCAACGGTCGCATTCAATCTTACGCCTCCCAACAGCAGCAAGTCCCCCAAGACGACCAAGAAAGCCAATACTTGAAACAATACTATGATTACCAACAACAGCAACAGAATTATCAGCAACAAAACTACCAACAACCGCAACAAAACTACCAACAACCGCAGCAAAACTATCAACAAACGCAACAAAACTACCGACAACCGCAGCAAAACTATCAACAAAACTACCAACGACCGCAATACCAACAAGCTTACCAGCAACCAGCCCAGGAGAAGTACCAAACGCAGCAATACTACTCCCAGCCCGCCCAACAACAGTACCAGGAACAATACCAATACCCGCTGAATGGTGGTATTGGCCCAGCTAATCCCAATGACTTCATCATTAAACAACAAACTTATACGGCCGGCGGTACCACTTACCAAATCCCTGTTCCTGTCTACAAAGACTACAACAATCCTCAGTACTATGGAAACAATCGCCCTAACGCTAATCCTATTAAGCAATTCTCCACCAAGATCAAGCAAGGATTCCAAGGTGGCGCTGACAAGATTCACGATTTTACCAGTCCCGTGGTGGATCCTTTGATGGAAGCTGGTCACAAGATTTCTTACAACTTGGGTCTGGCCCAGAAGTTCGACAAGTTCAGCGAGAAGGTGGCTGATCCCGTTGTGGCACCTTTGGTCGTCGCTAGCGCTGCTTCGTTGGCTTTGGGCGCCCTGGGAGTCGGTGCGGCGCTCAAGAGTCAGAACGTGAGCATTGGATTGGGTTCACCTTTGGCGGGTCTCGGCGACAAAGCCAAAGAATGGAGCAACAACTACAAAAACAAGACTTTGTTGCGCGTTGGTCGCTCTGTCGAAAACGAAAATGGCGAGACGAACGGCGATCTGATCAGCAACTTGTTGTCAGGTTTCAGCCAACCCCAGAAACACTTTTTGACTAGTTTGCAAAAAGTGGGCTTTGAAAACTGGAAGGAAACCGATTGCGCCAAACGCGTCTTCTGCGATGTGATGTCCCAGGAAGACGACTTGACCATTGGGGTTATGGAAAAACGCATGGCCACCTTCTTGACTATGTAAGCATTCCAGAAAATCTTACTTTCGGATTCTTAACTTACCATATTTTTTTCTTTTTCTTAACAGGATGGACACGGGCATGGCTGAATCGTTGCAAAGCATGACACAAGACATGATGGACGCTATTCGGCACAGGAACTGTGAGCAATTCCACTGCGGCGCAGGACCCGTGGGCGTTTCAGATAACCTGAAGGCAACGCAAGAAGAAGGACCTCGATAAATAAACTCGCTATACGTACACCCCCTTCGACGCAAATTTGGCCTAACCTCAGGAAGCAAAAATCCACATTTTTAAAAGAGTTTTAAAACAAAGTGCAGCTAACTTAAGTATTTATATAAGCTGGCTGGAATCAGCGAACGATGCTTTCATGTGCGATGTTGCGACAAATATTTTTTTCGTTCCCTTATCCTTATTCAACATGGCAGAGATTTTGTGTAAATACAATTGCAATTTTCAACAATAACATGAAGTATCACTTGTCATTGAAAGATGGTAAGAGAAAGGGGGAAATTTCCCCATGTGTCATTTACGGAAAAACACAGCGTGAGAAAGTGTGTAACGAAGTACTTGAACCAACAACACGCACGGTTCGGTAACTCGGAAGCGAGACCTACTTTCACTTGTGGTTTTACATGCAGCTTCCCAAAATGCAAGACCAGATAAGGACACATCTTGCTGCTGCTCCTGTCTTGTTGAGAAAGTCAAGTCAAGAAGCGTTAAGAGTGGGACACCCATCCGTAAAACGGTTGACCGAAGTGAAGGTGAGGACATGTACTGTACACAGCATGGCGTGCGTAGCAAATCGTGAGAAGCCGATGGCTACTTCGGGGGTCCCACGGATAGCTAGACCGTAAAAGACCTAATACTATGTACCATAGATTACACGCATGCCTTCCCTTTCCTTTGTTCCAACGCTCTACGGATGATTTGTGCGCCTACATTTACATCAAGCCGAGGCGAACCTTTCAAACTGGTCACTTCTCTGTCGGTTAGTCGGTCAAAGGCAATGGCGCAATGGCCAAGACTACTTTTCTCTCTAAAAATGTCAAGAATGTATTCACTACGCCAAGGATCCTCAATGCATTTCCGGGACGCTCACTAAAAAACGGCTCAGATCTTTTTTCCTCCTGATGCGTCAACTACGCGCAAACTGGTTACGAAAAGCACGCCATAAAACCGTTCAAAAGTGCTTTCAGTGGTAAACGTACTGAGAAGTACCTGGTAACAGAGTGCTAAGCCATAAACTGTTGTGACCAATTAGAATAAATAGTAAGCAACTATGGGCTGGGATAACGTGTCCCGAAATCAAGAAACGATCCGTAGATGTACAAACGAAACATGATACAGTGCCTTTCTTTCTTTTTCTTTTTTCCCTTATCTATGATTTTTTCAACGGATTGCAGGTTAGATCAGTTGGAGCCAAGAGAGGGTCCTGGGTTCCGAAGTAAAGAGAGAGAAAGAGGAAGATGACCCAAAGCCTTTGGGTGTTAGAATTCTCATTTCTCTTTTTAGTACAGAGGTGGTAATTTATATAAGGAAGCTGCAAGGGGTTTTTCTCCTTCGAGCCCTCGACACATCTGCATAATTGCACAAAAGACGGTTTGTGTGACGTAGTTCTTGAGGCAGGTCAAAGGCCAATTTAGCCAAGAGAGCTTATAGAGGTTAGTAGGCAAACTAGAAGACCATGGGATCCTTATGGGCTCACTCGAAAAAAAAGAGGACGCTTTTCAAATCTACAATGCAGATTCGTCGAATTTTTTTCCTCTCCCCTTTTATGCTTAAAATACAATAACACCTGGTCGTTGAAATTACTGGGTTACATGGCAGAAACCCTCTTATAGGAACTTTAACCACCTTATTTTCGTAAGTTCCCTGTCAATCCACTCTTCTTTGCCTAAGCTACGGAACATAATCAAAGAATGAGTAACACAGTAGAAGCCCTCTTATCCAGCCTCGCTTTAACCAGTCATAGTTTCTGCGAGACTTTCCTTATGAATCGACTTTCTGTTGCTCATTCGGGGGAAAGTTACAGTTACCTATACGCAGTGCTCAAGTGCCCAAGTATTCATCTAAAATGTAACTGATTATGTAACTAACAAAAAGTTTAATAAAAAATTAATATACAACACAAATATGTACTTTGTATTATCTATTACTGCCTACAATTGGGTTCTACGCTTTTACGTACACTGTACATTTTTTTTAAATTTACAATTGCAGCAAAATTATATAAGGACTTTACTGTAAAAATACTGTAAAAATGTTTTTGTACAACAAATTCGTGGTAAAAAAATCAGTTTTGTAAGTATTTTTACAGTGAAGTCTTTGTATAATTCTGCTGCACAACGAATCATTGTAAATTCACAAAATAATTTTTTACAGTGGACTGACTGGTTTTTGAATTAACCTGTCGAGGGTTCGAGTTCCACCAAAGCATGGTGAGAGAGCTTTTAGTGTAATTCTATTAGAAAGTAAAGTAAAAGTTCGGTACAAACACCGTTAATCACAGTAAGGGAACTTCTTTAGCATAAGTTCCACTTGTTGCTTTTCAACTCGGTTGACAAACTATAAAGTCTATGTTATATTTGCCAGAAATAAATTATATAAAATATTATAAATGCTACATTTTAAATAATTTACTCTCATTAAATGTTTCTTCCGATTATTCGGCCACTTACGCATCCGTTGTAAGGTCCGATACCATACAGAACCGATAAACGTGTTTCTACTGTTAGTTTGAAAGTTGTTTAGGCGTTTCCACGCAAGTTCATAGCACAGTGATTGACCCAAGGTTCGGGATCAGTATCCAAAACCCATAACTATCTTTGACAGCTGAGTGACATGCGAGGTCACCGGGTCTTAGCAGCATACCTGACCTAGATTTTTCATTTCACCTGATTTGAGTGATAATCCTCAAGTGACCATGGAATCCGTTCCGTTGACACGACACGGAAAGGCCCCCAAGACCTTGTCAATCACTCGCGCATCATAACTGAAATGAAAAACAGCAAATATTTGTGCTTCCTCATACACATATTGTTCATACTTTTCCCATACTTTAATTCTGGTCAAGGATACGTGCCACCCAACGTGAGAACTTAGGTCACCAAGGCCACTTTTCCAACGAACACGTTCTCCCTGATTATATCTTCGCGTCAAACCTGAAAAAAAATGACTCCGTCTAAATTAACTTCATTACAGAATTTATGATAATGATCATGTACAGGGAGTTTTTAGACATAAAACGTATCTGAGTTGGCCTAGTAATTCACGAGTCTTGAAGTCCTAAGGGGAAAACTTGAGCATTTACAGACACGATAGTGGCAAAAGAACAAGAAAAAAAATCTTCTGAGACCGTTACCTACCAAACTAGCGAACACGCAAATGTAGATGAGCAACTTTGCTTTCAGGTCCTCGGAGCTATGACGACTTGGGTGCTGGGCGAATAAAGACAAAAACCCAATGGGAGAAGAAGAGGAGGGAAAGGGTGGGTTAAGCCATATCTTGCTCGTTAGATCTTTCTTTCACAGCGCCTGACTGTACCGTACCTGTGAAGCATCAGCTCCAGCATCAGGACCGGTCACCGCAACGTGGGATAGCTGCAGAGGATAAGGGGTCACGCTGTACTTAAAAGTCCAGAGAATCTGAGACTTCCATAGCAGTTTGGGGTTAACCGTGGGCAGTACAACACTGAGGTTTCTCTCTTCCCCGTAAAACGTTAACTGCAATCAAACCCGACATTGCAATTTCGCTTTCGTTTGCAGTATTAAGTGAAAGTACTACATTCACTTAACTGATACAATCCTAGAGGAATTCCCCAAGTAGTAAGTTTCAGGTGCTTTCAGTGATTCAAGACATAAAAAATTCCTTTACTAGGTCACTTACAATGAGGCTGCTAGTGTTACTAGTGTGCTATACTTGTTGGGCACGTAACACATTGGCCTACGAGCTCCAACAACAGCAGCAAGCTCCTTCGCTGTTCGAAACCGGCCCGGCCGACAAAAGCGTCAGCGCCGGGAGTTTTACGGTGAAATTCCCTAATAATTATGCAAATGAAGTGCCTAGCCCACCTGCTGCGCCTCCTTCTATCGATAATATTCGCTATTCTAAAGCCGTACCCGACACACCACGTAGTCCCATAAATTCTTACACCACCGAGGAGCAAAACGAGGAAGAACGCTACATTATCCTGGACGCGTATAGCGACGATTACCAAGCCAGTGATCAACAAGTGTCTCTCTTTGACGACCAAGCCTCTGAAGTGAGTTATGTCAGTTTGCCAGCTTCGGCTGTGAGCTTATTTGACGACACTCCGGACGGGCCCAATCCAGGGGCCATTCCTCACGTTATCGTCAACAACTACAACAATGAAAACGGTGCGCAAAGACAAGCGGCTACACAGTCGGACAGCAGAGGTGACATTTACATAAGTGTACATACGCCTGCAGCGGCTCCGGCTACCGAATATAGCGCCCCAGCTCCCAAACCGGCTTCGGATTTTGTCTCCGATACCACCAAAAACACCTACGCACAACGAGCGCCACCAGCTGGACCGGTTGGGCCACCCCAAGCTCCTCCCCAAGCACCAGGCAAGGCTTCGGACTACTCGTACGATACCCAATCCACATCCGTCACAGCTTCGGAAACTTCCGGCACAGGCCCTCTACCACCCGCTATTCCTCGCGACGAACCCGCACAAGCTGCTCCGTTCTTGTTCCAATCTAACGAGGGAAGTCAAAACAAAGTTTCTTTAACGTGGTCTCAGTTTGACGCCACACTTACCCCTTCTACGGACGTCAGCAAAATCATTCAGTCCATCACAGGTAAAGGACCTGTAGGCGAAATAGCACGGCCAGCCCCCGTTGGACCCATAGGTGGCTCTACTTTCGTCCGGCCCCCAGCACCCCAGATGCCCCAGCCGCCAGCCCCTCCTCAAGATTTTCTCAAATCAAACAGCCCACCCTCTCAGTCACACAGCAGTTACGCAGCTTCATCGGCAGATGCTGCGTTCGCCAGCGAACAAGCTGCTCCTCCCCAGTACACTTACGCTGCTCAGCCAGCGCCTCCTTCCGTTCCCCAAGCGCCCCCTAGCCCTCCGGTAACTTTCCAACAAGCTACTCCCCCGACTGGTACTTACGGATCGGTGACTAGCCAAGCCGCGCCCCCTCAACCTGGGTACGTTATCCAGCAATCCGCCCCAGCCGCCGCTACCTATGCTTCTCCGGCCAGCCAAGCAGCTCCCAATCAACCTACGTACGTCTTCCAGCAAGCACCCCCTGCTATCCCGCAACCCCCTCAGAACCCTGTTGTGTTTCTTCAACAAGTACCCTCTCCACAGTACGTCACCTCCTCGCAGCAAGCTAATCCGTCCTACGTGTACCAACAAGCCCCAGCTGCCGCTTCTCCAAGCAACTACGACACCGTGATACAAGCAAACAGCCCACCAACTCAAAACCAGCCAACTATCATCGTAGTCCAAGGCCCAGCCTCCAAGCCCCAAAGTGACGAAGTGATTTACGACAACAACTGGAGACCTAGCAGCCCCAATTCGCCTCAAATCATAGTTGGCTCAGGCTACGAAAGTGCAAAACCGCCTTCACCACCGGCCGACGAGGGAAAGAAAGGTGGCCACACATACAATTATTATTACATCATCAACAAAAACTCCGACGACGATCCCAGGCCCAATGACCCTGCGCCACCTGCACCCCCAACGCCTACTTCTTCCTATGGTTTCCAATCACAGGCCAGTCCTCCGCAAGCTCCCCCACGCAATCCTTCCGGGAACTCCTACGGAGTTCAACAAGCCCCTCCCCAAAATCCTTCCCAGTCTTACGCGGCGCCACCGGCTCCCCCGCAAAACCCGACCTTTATCCAGCCTCCTTCCCAAAACCCGAGCAGTTCTTACGGATCACCACAATCCCCGCCCCAAAACCCGGTTAACTCTTATGGCGGATTACAAGCCCCTCCCCAAAACCCTGTCAATTTTAATTCATATGGATCAGCAAGCAACCCTCCAGCACAATCCGACTTTAGCAGTGGCTACGGCGCTCCAGCAGCACCTGCTGCTATGTCCGTTGACTCCTACTTGCCGGTAAGAGATCCGCCTTCCATGGGTTACGGTGTTCCTCAGACCCCAGCTGTTCGCGATCCGCCTTCAAGCTCCTATGGCGCTCCTCCTGCTACCCAACCCTTGCGAAACCCACCCTCAAGTTCGTACGGAGTTCCGCAAGCTCCTGTTCAAACGCCTTCTTTATCTTACGGAGCACCTCAATTCACCCAAGTTCAAGATGACGTTGACTACTACGACGAGGAAGAAGAAGAGAAAGGAGGTATCTTTGACAAGCTGAAAGAAATCAAGATCTTCAAAGCATCAAAGTCTAAAGGAAAGGGTAAAGGTAAAAATCGGCGACCCACTGGCCAACAGCAAGTACCACAGAGCGCTCCGATGTCGTACGGCTACGGCAACCGACCTTCCTCGCCACAGAGAGATCCAGCTCCAAGAGATCCGGTGTTGGTGAGCTCTCCCAACCTCAACGTGAACTATCAGTACCAATACAATGGGCCGCCGATTATTGCTAGGCCTGCGGGCAAAAAGAAGAACTACAAGAAATTGTTTTACAAAGGAACCTTAGCTATGGGAGGTTTAGGATTGCTGCCCAACATGCCCGGCGTTATCTACGGACGTAAACGGCGCGAGTCTCCTTTCTTCGGCGAACCGGCACTGAATGCGACGTACGGAGGTTCACAAGAGTCGGACAACGACAATAAACAAAGACCGAAACGTCTATCCAACGGAAAACTCGCAATCCAGAAATCCCTTTTTGACGACCTACCCTTTCAAGGAGCTCCCATTCCCCCTGAACTACGAAACGAGCTGAAAGAATACTTACCCTCTGAAGAAGTCTTGAGTGACGCTCAATGCTTGCAGAAAACATTCTGTGCCACTTTGGTTAAGCTGGGAGACACTGAATACAGGAAATCCTTCCTGCTCTTCTACTCTGCGTAAGTCTCAACTAATTTTACAAATTCACAAAGCGCAATAGTATTTTCGTTCAGCCTTCAACTGAATTTCAAACATAGTCTAATCAATTCCCGCTAGAGGGCGGAAATAGTTTGATTTTAGCGTCAAAATAAATTGCGTGTTACGGTGTTCCAAAAAAGTTGATATGATGTTCCGAATACTGAATGCCTTTCTCTTTACGTATATTACAGACTTGCTCCCGATGCGGACGAAAATGAGTGGATCAAAGAAGCATTGACAGCCGCTAAGAAGAACGCATGTGATGAATTTTACTGCCAAGCACCAGACGTTGTCGACAACGACCTGGACGACGACAAAGCAAAGAAAGAATAAAGTGAATTGAGCATATAATTTAAGAAACTATAAGATGGCTGTCGTGGGCCAGTATGTCCTTTTTTACATGAAATACAAAGCATAATTTTTAACGAAAATTAATTTTTATTCGATAATCTGTGTGCAAGGAAAAAGCGCGGGAAGGGTCTGAAGCCTTCCAGAGACTTGTATTTGTCGTCCATGTCCAGCTATTCTTTTTGCATTAAGACGTCCCTAAACAACAAATTAAATGTATATTTATACCTAAAAACCATTACTTAAAAAATCGCTCGTTAGATAGACCGATCTTCCAGCATTAATAGCGGCATTTCGAAGGTTTGGCAATGGCCTATGATATAAAAGCCAAAAACTTCCAATGGAATGTATCCCTTTAAAAACTTTAACTCGTTGATACATCGGGAAGAACTACACCCGCGCAAAGACCGCCACTGAACAGGATCGCCAAAATTACTGAGAACTAACAGGTTATCGTAGTATCAGATTTCCATTTGTCTTCCTATTTGGAAAACCTTCGGCCTTACGGGAGGATTCCGCTTCATTGGTCGTTGGCCAACACAAAGATTTCGTATCCCATTCCGGTATGTAAGGTCGTTTAAAATCCAAAGATCAGATAAGCCCATGGAGTAGCTGTTTGCTAAGCACTCCGGCTGTGATCAATTCAACTATTGAGTCATTAAGACATAGAAACTCCCGAAAACTGGCTTAACAGGTTTCTGGATAACATCTTCCCTGACATGAGCAAATAAAGGTTTGTATTCGGACTTTAACTTGAGTCTTATTTTTCACAAAGTTTGGACATAAGAATATTTCGATATATTGTCGGCCTATATAGGTCTGTAATCCTTCTTGTTTAAGCCTTCTGACATTTCCATACCGAAATATTTTTAACATTCTGATAAATTTCTTACAGCTCACAGTATGGAGTAACTAAAATCGCTATTCAGAGCATGTAAGCAAGCTGTCAATAAAAACTTATGAAATGCGAATGTCCGCGGGCTGCGAAAAAGCTACCAGAGAAAACATAGAAATTGAACATTAGACAACAAGTGCAGTCTGACGTCTCTACTCTTTCTACAAGAACGCATTTCTTAAGCTTTTGTTTAGCTTACTTAGAATACTCATTTTCCCGTTAAAAATAGCACAAGCAGAGCACAAATTACACAACAACGCATTAAAAGATTTACCACAAATTATCTATCGGGATTTTATACGATCCGAGAGAAGATCAGATAGATGCTGCATTACAACTGTAACGTACCAAAATGGCTACGTTACAGTTGTAACGCAGTCACTTTGGTAAATACGGTAACTTTTCTTTGTAGAAATTAACACAGTTCACAAGGTTAACACAGTTCAGAGGATCATTATTCTACGTTTAAACGTGCGTTACATTCTCTCCGAAGCCATAGTAAGTTTAACATACAATTAAAGTAAATTGAAACTGGATTGGCTAGCTTAGATAAGGGAAAGCACAGGTTTAACTGCACCTACCATTGGACTCAGCACTGAGACGATTCCCACAGATTCACAGACTGCGACAAATGCAGAGCATAAATTTTGTATGACCATTTACTCTTGTTTGAAATTTTGCCTTTCTAAAGCTTACAGTAGCTCGTCACATAGCCAAACTTTTTCGTTTAGAGAATACAGTCTGCTATATTGGATGACAGTTCATTTCGTGCATTGGGTGAGCAATAAGAAACCGTTGCTAGTATTCACTGACTTCTACAGAATCTTTTACGCTATCAAAACTCCCAATACGCACCTCAGGTGGCTTTGCTTTTGACTTCAAATTTCTCTCAAATGACTACACAATTCTCTCACGTTTCTCAACTGTAGACACGATGAGTCAATTATGGTTCACTAAGACGGGTATTCAACAGCAAACGTTTTTGTAAGTAACGTAACGGTGTCCGTGCTTTGATGGTATGGAAACTAGATCTTTTGATATGTCAGGCTGAGTAAAGCGAGCCTAATCACAAACAAAAGAACCAGCGTGAAAAAAGCTGTTCACGAAACCGGTACCTCACAGTCAATCAGCTCCTTATTTCCTCCGCTTCCTCTCCATTATAACATGTCACCTGCTTTATCATATGCAACAGCTTTTGATAGTCATGGATGTATTGAATGCGAATTTAGGATGTGCGAAGTCTCTTATAAACGCACTTTGCTAACAATAATGCAGAGATTAATGAAGCATTAAGCCACTTTCATTGACACATTTCCCATTCCTTGTCACTTTGCTATTATTTCTCAAAGTAAGAGATTTCAAGCAAATGATAGCTAGGTTAAAAGGAGATTCGCTTTCTTGCACCGGCGCTATGTCAGTCAGAAGAAAAACGGAAAAGCGAGAGAAGACAATTAAAACACAATTATGAACGACAGACGGCCAAGAGTTCTTTTCATGACGTGCTGCGTGACACAAGAAAACGTACGGTAGCACGTACATGGGATGTACGGTACCCAGAAACGCACTTCTGGTATGTTTCTTGAGTGGTACTGTAAAAGACATGGGTGGGGTGATACTATGAAACAAGTAGTGTATGACTTCCTGACCTACTCGTTCCCCTCGACGAAGTGGGATTTCTCTCCCGACAAAATCAAGCTGACAAGTGACGTGCGTTCGCCATTCGATCTCATAGTGCACGCTTTCAAATCTGGATAGGAATCCTTTGAGTAAAAGAGATATAAGTTACAGACTCATGACCAGGACGGAAAATAACAAAGAAAGTGCAACCGTGGGTCCCGAGAGCGTGTAACAAGAAATCTCAGTTTCACTTTGTCATTCGGCTTTTTCTTCCGCGCGCAACCAAACTGCTCAACCAGACTGTATTGCGTTTTCACTATCTGCTTGAGAACGAAATGATTCTATAAGATTTTTACACAAAATATACAACTTTCTTCACAATTATTAAAGAACACATTTGAAAACAGGATTGTCCAAACGATGCGGACATGAGAAAAGCTAGTATCCGTGCCTGATAACGGTGAATTGCTTCCTAGTCTAATCGAAATTCATGTGTGGAAACATTTAGTCTCACATTCTCATGTTACTTCACATGAACGCTTCCACAGTAGCGATCTACTGCTACTGTACACATCGCATCTGCTTCTTGACGAGCTTGAAGTACTGCGCTAATTAGTGACCATTTCTTACCCATGCCTGACTTGGCCAAAATTACTTAACAATCACTTCAGTCAAGCATTGGTAGATTGCGGCATCTCGGGTTGGCAATACCGGAAGAGTTCATGAACAGGTACGGAGAGAACCTTTACTCACAGGGCAAATAAAAGAAAGGCTGTGGGCAAAATAAATCTACTAGTAAACAAAGCAGTCAGTGTAGGCAAAACTAATAGTAAACCTGTTCTAATGTGAAAAGGTCATTATGCTGACAAGTCATCTGATTGAATCCTTTTTTCCCGTATGTATGTTTCGACATCTGTGCTGCTTGGCTTGCAATATTTGCAAATTACTCTTACATATCCACGGCCAACGAACTCAAGGTGAGCAGAAACACAAGTCAATCGAACTGCTTAGTAGTAACTAGTCTTGTTTCACATGACCGACGAGGGCAAGAAGGGTTCCCTCGCAATACACGAAAATTTTTGCTAGCGAGGTCTCACCTGCTAGTAGTTCCCAGATCTTTTAACCCCAATTCCACGTCTTTTTCCCTCAAAAGGTCGACGGCTCGTTAATTTGCACTTGAAACTAAACAAAATGCATTTGCCCTTTCAAGGGTCACAGCCCAAAGGAAAGGGATGGAACAAAGGGAACTGCATTATAAAGTTTTATAGCCTCTTATGCTTTTATGGATTGAAGAACTGGGTTAAATGTCCCCAAAATCGACTACTTGGACTTAAATTAAGGTCACACTGAAATACGAATACACAAAATGATTAAAAAGTACAAAAAAATTCTGTCTACTATTTTACAAGGTGAACCAGAGAACCAGGGTGAAAGCTATCGGGATATGGAAATTGTGCGGCACTGTCTGCTGGAGGACATTTGGGTTCAAGATCAACAAATCAACTCGGTATATCCCACAAGGTCTTCCCGTTTTGCCGCAAACTCCTTGCCACTCGGTTAATGATCTTTACAGCGTCCGCGGAATTGACTACGCAACATTAATTGCGAAAATACGGTGCGAGAGGTAAAGCAAAGAACGCTAGCGTTGACCAAATAGTTGGATTTAACAACTCATGTGGTCTTTGTCACATTACTTGGCAATGTTTCTGGTATAAGTGCTTTACCCCTCATACCCCACCAGAATCTCCCAACCCATGGACCAGGAGCCCGAATTCCTTCTTCCGAAGATCTCCTTGAGGAACTAGCATACCGGATGGGATGGGTAACTCCGTTGGAAGGCACCAAGTATAAAAGACCCTCGTCGCGATCTTGCAGCAGTCATACTGATTTGAGTCGTCAACTGGTGTAGACAACTAAACTTCTTGCCGTGTGACTGCTAGATCTACGTTACAAAGCTTCAAAGGTATTCTAGTGACGTTTAAGGTGCATACAAGGCAATACTTCATAGTGAACTGCTGTACTGAAAGGATACTTGTGATTTTAAGCCAATTATTAATTCCCATCTTTTGTTTTACGCGCAGGTATTAGATTGCAGTTGTCGTATAGCACAGGAGTTACATTTCAAAACGAGCAAGAAATTTTCATTACCACCATGAGTCACAAGGCAAAATTGACTTTGCTCTCCGTGGGTCTATTGGCTCTTTTCGCAACGGGGGCTTTGGCCAGTACACCTTCGCAAGTGGATGCGAAAACCGGCAAAACTCCCTTAATTGAGCTAACCAAAGCGATTTTGGCGCGCGCCACTACGACTTCTGAAGTCCTTACTTTAAACCTTACCAACCTGGTGATCCTCCTTGTCATCAAAGCAATCATTTTCGGATTCGGATTGTTCGCAACAGGCGCAGTAGGCCGTACGTCACGACAGGATGGGTTGTTTACTGACAGCGATATGATGCTTATGCTCAGCTACTCTTTGGGAACTTCCACCCAAGATTACAATTGCCTGAACCGAGTGGCTTGTGATGATCCGAAGAAAGCCCAAGATTATCTCACGGCCTCCAAAATGCTTCTCAAAGCTACCAAGATTTTGAAAAAGTAAGTTCGCTAATGATCTTTACACGACTTTAATTTCTACAGACTTCTAAAATTAAAACCGTGCTTCTCGTTTTAACTGAACCGGAGGCCAATTAGACACAAAAACTTATAGCTCTGGACGAATACTTAATACTGTTAACACTTAATAATGTCATTTGGTGAATTTACGAAAAACTCACCTCTGAATAAAGTTCGAAAACCTCGTTTACCTAGAGAAAATCACAAATGAAGTAATTCTCAGAAACGGCTAGAAAATTTAAATTCCCTTAGGCAATAAGGTGTCCGGAAGTAATTTAGATGCAAAACATCTCAAGGCTTGTCAAGATTACTTCCGTGCTAAGAACCACAACTGAGGTTTAAAAAACAGATGGAGGGGATATTTTTAAAGTTGCTTAATTGAGGCTTGTAAACAACACCACAACAAATATCGCACGGGTAAACACATTCAGCTACGGTATTCACGGTGACTTGAAACCGTGACATGACTTTATTTTCAAGGATAGCGTGTGGTTACGCTACACTAACTAGGGACATTGGTACTGTAATACAGGAACTTACTAATTGTCCGTTCATTACACCTTATACTCATATCGCTCTGTTTTTTGTCATCCGTACAGCTTCCTGCCCTACAACTCCCAATATGAAGATGTCGTGTATGGATTGCAGGAAGCCATTGATTTCCGCAGCAATGGCGGCCAATGCAGTGAACAATATTACTGCAAAGCGATATCGTCCTAAGACCCGAAAGAAGTTATGGAATTAATTTATCTCTTTGAGCCCTTAATATTGTGTCCGTCCCCAAGCCAATAATTTATTACTAAACTTTGCAAACTACTGTCATGATAAGGAAATCTCTTCAGATTTTGACAATGTGCTGCTATGCAGAACATCCATGCACATTACCCTACTTTTTAAGCAGAATCGACCAATAGTTCGCTTTAGAAAAGTTCTTCCGTAGGCGAAAGCAGATGCAACCGGTCTGACTTTTGACAGTTTTTGTACATACAGAACTTCCCCTGTCAAAAATCACATCGGTGGCTGCCGTCACCATTAACTGATCACACCTCGTGTCACTTCGATTTTCCGTTTCCTTGCCGAGTCTCCGGTACTGTAATCGAACTCCTTTGTGCAAACGATGGACAATAACGACGCAACTCAAGCCAGTAATCTTGAGTCATGGACTTAAAACGACGCAACGACTAGCTTTACACCGAAGGTGACATTTTTTAAACTTGTACATACAACCCCTGATGGTCGAACCAAAGAGATCTATGTGACACGAAAGCGAATTATGCAAATACATATTTTCTTCTCGAACAGGAAAGAGAGCATAACAGTTGTGTATTAATTAGAGAAAAGGTGTAACAGATTTCTTAATCTCTGGGCCAGAAAACCACGCTAATAGCTTGAGAAGAAGCCCAGCGCCACCCCGGAAGTAAAATCTTGTAAGACACGTGCTAACAAACTTTCTAAGCTACTGCGTGTGACAATAGCTACGGTGTGGCATACTTCCATGCCTCTACTGAACCTAACGGTATGTCATACTACGTACGGTTGCACATCAGCTCACATATGGGTTGTGTGGTAAAATAAAAACGGAACAACAAGAAGCAATACCATATCGTTCATGTGTAGTACATTACCTTTGTCTTCCTGTTGTCGTGAGCAAAAAGCACATTCATGGAATTTCCTTCCTAATCTTCCACGCAGACAGAGGGTCAGCACAGTTTTACCAACAAGTTCGGATTCGAAGTTAAGCTTCAATCTGCGTTATAGAATAAGTCCTTACATGATTAAAACGCTACCATTAAAAACAAGACGCATATTTTTGTTAAGCAACAACTACTGTAACGGAATGCGACTATTGTGTTGTCAAATACAACTATGCAAACAAAAGATAAATTAATTGACCAAAAAATGGAACTATCGATAGCAAATGAGTTTATCTCAACGAAAAGCTCTACAATTTCAACTAACGCATGAGAAGCTCAAGCCTTTGATGTTTAAAGCTTCCTAACTAGATTTCCGATTTTTCCCTTTACGAACGCAATAAAAGTCAATGTTCTAAGATTACCGTTTCTACTACCCTATCACTAATGCAAGACGGCAGACGCATCTTCCACAGTTTGTTCCTTGGAAGCGGAAAATTGAGAGCTTCTCTAAAATAGAATACTTTGTTTTAGCATAAGGTAAGGCTATTCTTGTAGCGAAGCGGTATAAAAAGACTGATTACAAAGACTGAAGAACGACAAAAACTTTCTACAAATCACAGAGGTACGTCACCCATGTAATTTTTTCTCGTCACTGAACTAAGGAAAACAATCTGAATTTACGATTCTAGATAGCTGAAGGTATGGAAATTATATCATATTTAGAAAATAAAATAATTCATACATTCACGTATATTGCTTCAGACTTTTTCAATAATTCTCTTTACCTCGGTAAAAAAAAACACCAAGGTTAAAACCCGATATCTCACTACCGAAACATCAGCGGTGTTTTGGTTATCCGGTGCGTTGAATAAAAGATGTTTTCTAAGAAGGAACCCGAGAACAATTCAAACGTTGGTGATTATGTTCCCTGGCGATCGCTTTTACGTCTGATAATAATTAGCGAGAAAGAGATGAAATTTCAGTGTAACTTTATAATTTTCTTAACAAATTCGAACAGCGTTGAGGCTTGTTTCAAATAAACGAATGAAAATCCAAAAATTTTACTGGCTTTTCGATCATTGAAATGGTACAATGATATTTCTTTCCGCACGAAACGGACTATTTCTTCAGCTATCTTAATACATTCGGGTTTCTTGGTCATCTTGGAATGCAAACGTATTTAGCTTAAATGCATTGAAATGATTCTCGAATTAATATGTATTGGTCACTTAAACCTTTTCCCATTGATTTCCCACAGATTTCGTAGATATACCGGAACCTTTATTATCTCCTTGAGAAACCTTGTCGAAACGAATAAAATGTCTGAATGAATGTCGTGATAAAAAGTCCGTAACGCAGTTAATATAACTGGTAATTACTAATACAAAGAGATCGGGAACAGATCCGGAACAAAAACACGTGTGTGCAATAAGGCAGCCCTGATGTCTGCATCTGTCTACGAACCCATCCCTTCACAATTTAACATAAATATGAGAGAACATGAGAAAGGATGAAGAGTCGCAAACTGGATATTGGTTCATATCATTCTATTTTCAAGTTAACGTCCTGAAATGCTTCCTAGGCAACCCTTCTCATGTGTAAACTACGCTCACGCGAATACGACTTCGGTAGCGTAACTTATCTCCCTTCTTTTTTTCCAAAGGACCTCCAAATGTTTCGAACACTAAGTACGTAAATAAAAACTCTATCGCTTTAGAAGTAATCGTTACCATCATTCACTGGGCATCCAATATCCGTTTCAAGGCTGAATGACTCCCTACTGCCCAGTACTGACACACTGCCCACCCAAGGACAAAATTCAATCATTCGAGTTGAATACTACTGTTGTAACGCTTCGATCGCAGCGGAATTCAAATACGAAAGTCCGCTGTTTCTCCTAACTTGCCTGCCGAAACAGATGGACTGTCTTATCGTTAGGTGTTGGTTTAACATGGTCCCTCCGTGCGGAATCTCAACAATCCCCAGAGAAGTCTATTTACTCGCGTGCCGCGAAAAAAATTCCTTACTTTTCTGTACGGAAAATTCAAGGCTATAAAAGATCGAACTGGTCATCACTTTCCTTACGGAAGCACTTTATTCACACAAAAACACTGGTAGGAAATATCAAAAACGGGTGCAGTGAATAATTTAGCCTGAAGTCTTATTTAATTTGATAGCGAAGTGCGTTTTTAAGAAAAAGTTCAAAGGGGAAAACGGGGATCGGAATCGAACGACGCGCACAAGGTAACAAAACCATACGAAAAAAAGGATATACAAATCTTCATAGGAACAAGAAAAAGGGCATAAGATTCAAAAAGTACCAATATCTTCAGTTATACGTCTACAACCATTTTTTTGTGAACATCGGTGTTACCAACAACCTAAAATGAGGGCCATTGTAATATAGTAAGGTTAGAAAATAAGGACTGTAGCGTCTTCTTACCGCACAAAACTCCTCAAAAGAAATCTTTCCATCTTCATCCTTATCCGCAAACAGAATGGTTTTGTCCACAATCTGTTGCAGTTGCGTGTCTTTCAGATTGTTACCCACCATCATTTTCAAAACCTGTAGATACATGTACATAAGGCTTGGACATACATGTACAGTTCTTGTTTAACCTGGAAGAGCTCTCCGTTCGATATGGCACCATCGTTGTCCATGTCATAAATTCTGAAGGCGAAACGTAATTTTGATTCCTTATCGCCTTTCACACTGAACTGTGATACACCTTGGATGAATTCTGTAACGAAAGCCCACATTTTAAACAGCAAATATGATAACAAACGAGATATACCTTTAAAATCCACCTCGCCGTTACCGTCCGCGTCAAATATATCGATCACCCTCTGCACCAGTGGATTTTGCTGCAGTTCAGGCAAAGACATGAACTCGTCTACACTTAAGGATCCTGAATTGTCCAAATCCAACTTACGAAACCGTTTTCCGAGGCGGCGAATCTCATCGGCGTCAACTATGAAAAATTTTAATATGTAGGACACCACGATTACTAAGGTCAGGGAGTACGGAATGAAATAATACTTACAGTTGGAGCAAAGTTCCATAGGCAAAGAACTTTCGTTACCCTGTAACATAAGAACACATTATTAAACGTAAATCTTTGAGCTTGGAGTACGTAATTATTCGACATTATAAACCGAAAGGCAAGGATAAATGCAGTTTGGGTAAAATTATCGATTATCTGGTCCCCGAATGCGAGAAACTTTTCGCGTTTAATTAGGGACATTTGCTGTAAATTCAAGTACAAATTTTAAAAGTTATAAGAAAATTTTATGAATGTATTCTATTCTTACCATATTTGACTAGAAATATACTTTGCAGCAATACAGAATTCAACCCCAAAAATTGCACTTGCCCCAGACAACACAAACCAGCTCTAGGACGAAAGAATCACTGACATCAATATCGCGAACAAACGATACACGATTATTAGCGCTCTTTTGAAAATATAAATTTGGGATCAGAACTCAAATATTTTCTCCGTAGAAATCACAGATCGCGTTTTAGTGGAACCATTATTGTGTGCTAACTCTTAAGAAAATTATGGCCGTGGGACTGCGAGGGTAAAAAGATAGACTAGATTGCTTAAACTGATGAATTTGGCTGCCCGTGTAGGCTCTAACAAAAAAAATAACGCGCACAAACTCAAAACAAACCCCATATATAGAAACCGAATGCTTCTAAAAATACGAATCATGACTGATATAGCGCAACGAGGGTGCCAACACTAACGGAGGCAACGCACAGTTCAATTAACTGGCAATAGTTTGAACGATCGAGAATATGGTCTGCTCTGCCTAGTAGTTTTCCCGGAGCTCCATTAGGCACACTTCCTGTAACAGAAGTTCCTTCTTGGTAACAAGGGCTACTTAGATCATTACAATTGAAACAATGAATAGGGAGTGGCAAGCGAACAATGTATGTATGCTGCAGCTGGCGGCACAAATAACGATAAAAACATGTCAAACAAGGCTACTGTGTATTTGTAGGTTTATATGGCCTAGGGTTTTTCTTCACACAGATCATGGTTTTCCGCTGGTTTTGTGGCAGCGATACTGGTTCGGGACCATTTTTGATTAGTTTTGGACTTAAATCTCATCTCTATGATTGCGGAATATTGATAAGCCAATTAGGAAAGACCACAATCACAATAATAATAATATTTCTAAATACGTCTTAAGCCCTCCCCCCCCCCAAAAAAAAAAAAAAAAAAACGTACATTAAAGGGCAAAAAAACGGCGGGGAAAGCAGGTACAGTGCGCGCGGGCATGTTCAGGCAGTGCTTAAAGTGGGTTGTCCTCCCCGCTTGCCTAGATTGTAGGCAAAAGCATAACCCCTCGGAACGAGTTTGGCGCTTGCCTGGACATGCCCATGCCATTTAAGCGCGCTGGTCCCCAGCCGGTTTTTTTGCTCAGTACTGTACAGTAATGAGCAAAAAAAAAATGTACTTGCCAATTCACAGAGGCCTAATTAGCCTCTCGAGGCTGATTTACTTTCATTAAAGGGTGAAGGGGCTTGAATTTTCAACCAATCCTTGTCCATATAAAAAGGTAGTCCGCGAAGTTTGAAACAAAATGTTATTTAAATAGTGTATAAACGATACAGTGAAAGATGTAGAAGTATTGACGGTGACAGTTCTTTCATCCTGTTCAGGCTGCACCATATTTTAACTGTTGTTTGGCTCACATTTCTTGTAATTCTTTTAAAGATAGACGTCGCAATTCTCGTAAAGATAGACCGGGCATTTTACTTCGATAGTTAAGTCTTTTTAGCTATTTACCGAGTTGAAGTGGCCCTTGTAAAATATAGTTCATTTGTTTAGCGAATATTGTTCTATTTTTCCAACCAATTCAGATGTGTCAGTTATAATTTTCGCTCATAAGGCAAAATTCGCTTTCAAAATTCGCGGTCGACCTTTCACTTTGGAAACGATTGGTAAAGCCCTTTCGCCCCTTAATGAATGTAAATCAGCCTCGAGAGGCTTAATTAGACCTCTGCGAATTGGCAAGTACAGTTTTTTTTGCTCATTACTGTACTATACTGAGCAAAAAAAATGTACTCAGAGAAAGTAAAAGGTCTAATTAAGCCTCTCGAGGCTGATTTACTTTCATTAGGCAACGAAGTGTCGCACAACCAATCGCTGTTTAGGTGAAGGGGGAAAATCTCGCGAAGTTTAAGTGCTCGCTTGCATTTTTCACAAAACGCTCGCTTTGAGAATATGCAGAAAAATAAAATACAATGAATTGAATTTATTTTCATTGCCTGTTTAAATATTTCCTGAATTCTATAACTGCATGCTTAATTACAATAAAGTTACAGTAATAAAAAATTCTACGTTTACGTAGCAGTAAATTTAATTTGTATAAAACAAAGGAAAAAAGTTTACAAGTTTTCATGTAAAAACTGAGTAATGCAATCAAACGGCTTTAGATATTTCGGTAATAATATTACGATTTAGACATCGTATTTAATCACAAAGTAAAAACATTTCGTATTTCGCATAAAGGCGGCCGCACACACTACGATTTTCTGCGCAAACTTTCCCGCGAGTTTCTGCAGACCTGAACTTGCGGTGTGTGCGTGTGTTCGCATTTTGTGGCCTCTGAGACCCTTCAAGACTTCTAATCCCTGGCAAAGGGAGCGCTTACAGCCTAGCAAAGGGAGCGCTTACAGATAGGTTCCGTCATTTTTGCTGAATAAGAACTGTCTTCTGTAGTGTTATTTTGCGAAAACTAATGGCAAAGTAGCAATTTCGCTTTTACTGAATTGTGGCTTATTTCAATAAAGCAATACAGAACTTCTCTAATAGGCCTACTTGAGTTTTTCACGTATGGAATGGAATAAAATTGTTTATTATGAGACGTGTATGCTCTCTCCTATTCTTCTTGTGAATGTTTCACGTCCTGGTCAGCGGATAAACTTTTTTTGTGAAATCTCCTTTCGCTCATTGTGCGGATATATATCCTGATATTCATTACAGCCATTTTTGCAACTGCAAAGACATCCGAAAGCCCCAGTTTTTTTACCGAGAAAATGGTATTACGTCACTTGAAACGTCACATTCTATTGAAAGTCAGGATTTTTGTCGTATTAAATCTTTCATTCATTTTACGCTAGCTGTGTTATAGATCTCAAAAATTCGTCAGGAAATTTGAATCTCGTCTGTTCCTCTTAGAAGTATTTTTTTTAATGCCGTTGAGTCTACCAAAAAAGCTTTTTATTTTCAAACCGAAGGCGGTAAAAGTGGTGGTCAGTTCTGATTGGCTGACTCATTAGTAAAATTGCGCAGGTTACGCTCATAAACCGCAGGTCGTTGGGATCTGTCCCCAGCGAGGTAAAACCTGCGGCAGAAAAGTTAAAAATATTTCAACTTGGAGCACGCCCCAAAGGGAGCATTTTTTGCCCCTGCTGGGAGCTCGCACACACTGCATTTTCTTCAGCGCATAGGATTATTGTGAAAGCCGGACGCAAAACTTGCGCAGAAAATCGTGGTGTGTGCGGCCGTCTTAAAGCAAGTGACTGCCTGCGCTTTAGCCAACGGCTTACTTTTCCACCTAAATCTTCAAGAGTTCGTGGACAGCCTTTCTTTAGTAGACCATTGGTGCAAGCCCCGTCACAACCTAATGAAGGTGAATCAGCCTCTAGAGGCTTAATTAGACCTTTTATTTTCTCTGAGTACAGTTTTTTTTGCTCAGTATAGTACACGTGTAGCGCATAATCGCAGTAAAACAAGGTAGTAAATTAAGAAAAAAGCAAAATTATCTTCTAGTAAGTCAACCGCACTTTAAATGTTAATACTCAATTAATGAAGTATGTTAAGCGAATTAGAGTTATCGAGATGCCTTGAGCGTCATCAACCACCGTACTTTATTAAGCATAGCTTATTATTAAGACAGTAAAACTGGATCAATATATAGACAATACAAATTTAAGTTAGGACGGCAATTCCAAGAAGTGGCGTAGCTAGAAATTTTAAACTGTATGCAATTTAAAGATTTGGCGCCTTTAGTCCACGACCACTATTCCATCAACATTGAAAATGGCTCGCTTCTGGCGCCCTAGGTCCACTTTGGCGCTCTGGGTCTATTTTCGCGTAGGTCCATTTTGGCGGCGTAGGTCCAGTTCGAGATCCCAAGTTTAGAAAAAATTTTATACACGGACATGTGTATTGTGTGTATGGCTGGGTACGCTATTGGCAGTGGTTTTCAAGCTTTTATTCGTGCGGTGTCCTTTGCATTCCAAGACTCGGTTCGGCGCCCCATCCCAAACCTAAATAGGAAAAAAAATGTGCGGAGAAAAAAAAAACGCTAGTCTAAATGAGCCTTAATTAGTCTAAATATAGCTTGATTTTTGTATTTCACACGATATTTACATGACATTACAGGGTGTTTTAATCTAGTTTTAAGGAAAAGGAGGCACCACACGAACAGCCGCTTTCAGCTTTAGGATTCTGCAGCACTCTAAAAGCTGACCGGATAAGTTCTGTATGATAATCAAGTGTAGCTCCTTCCAAGTATGAAAGAGAGATTTCGTCCACTATGACTGCTGCGCCGTCTCGCTCAATGATTCTACATGGAAATGTTATATTTCAAGGAGAAAAAAAAATAATTTCAACAACTGCGTACAATACCTGTCATCCTTATTTCGTTCCTTGTCAAGTGAAAATGTGTACTGAAATCCCGAACAGCCACCTCCTTCAACTGCTAGTCGTAAAAATGCTCCATCTTTACATATTTCTTTTAGCCTGTCCACGCAACGCTCAGTAAGTTTTACGGATTTTTCCAGTTGCGACGACACCTGACTACTGACAGCTGTTCCAGTTTCGGCCGTAGCCTGATTTGCGAAATTCCGCGAACTTGTTTTTGTTACGTAAAAACGCGAAACGGACTTTGATCGGAACAATGGCATGCTAAAAAATTGGGAAATCAAATATTTTCTGCCACAAATACGTCTTATTTTCTTACCGGAAAAATAATCGCTGCCGTATCAAATTTGCGGAAAACATTCTAGGAGATTCAGTGTAAGTTAAACCAGCAGCTGCTTATGCTGTTTGTTATCAAACAGGGATTAAAAAACCGTCAGATGGCGTGGCAAGCGACTGGCCTGCGACTCGGAATATGAAATCGGAGTGCAGAATGTCGCAGGAACGAATTCAATTATACGCTGGGGAGGATTTTGAACAAATTCTGTCTTTCAGCGCAAGTTTATATAATTTTCATGGTTTGGCTAATCGTTGCTGACTGTTGCTTTTCGGCATTTCCGTGTGCCAACTTTCGCTTATATTCAAGTGAATTTCGAACTTCATTTTGTTCCAAGTAAGCAATTACTGTGTCATTCAAGAAGGGTGATACTTAGAATTGATCTCACTGCTTCCTGTATTCTAATAATACTCACTACAGTACAAAAACAAATTGCATTGAGCGACATTTCCTCGCAAAATAAAATATACGTAAAAATAGCGCGGAACTATCAGCAACTACGCGACAATTTTTTTCTCAGAAGTACGCAAACAGAACTTCTACTTCATATACGGAGAAGACAACTTTATTATACATCTCGGATTTACGACATGTTTTCTGATGGAGTGGGAAAATACATATTGGAAAGAGCATGATCCTTGAAGTATTCGGTTCCCTTTTCTTGATAATCGGAACGTGACCAAAAACAAGACTTGTTGTTGGGATTGGTACTAAATGACCGTGCGCCTTTCCATGCGCTGAAGGAAGGGTTAGAATCCATGGTAACATTAAACTGGGACTCAAATGGCCGCATTTCGCGCAGCTCTTTATCCAGTCGTTGCTGTAAGCCTATAAAATCATTAAGACGTTTTATGAAGTCAACAACGCCTTACTTATTTTATTTTACCAGGAATATTTGATAGCCCTCCAGTAACGAAAACATTACTAACGAGTTTATTCTGAGTTTCCGGGTCGTACTTTTTGAGAATGAATTCAATAGTCTCAGCCAATCCCGCTTGTTCCAGACCGACCATACTGGGTTGGAAAAGCAACTCCGGCACCCTGATTTGCTCAGCTGCTAAATGTAATTGATACCATTCAGCAGTTAAAGGAGCCGACGCCGAAGTAGCAGCTTCCGCTTTGAACTGAAGGTCATGGCGTTTGAGGAGTGTTTCCAATTCGGCTAGCTTCTCTTGCTCAGCCTCACTGTCGCTACCTCCGTCCTTATAAATATTATTTACAAACTTTTCATAGTCGAGGGAAGGGGAAAAGTCTTACTTTAGCTATTGATTTGTACACGTCCCAATCTTCGTCATTCGCTCCAAATGTATCTTCCTTTTTGTCCTTGCGAGCTAACTGGCTCAGAATTCTCATTCGTTCCTGAGCAGCCGCAGTCCGCCGTTTGGCCATATCGGAACGGCGCTGTCTTCTTTCTTGCCTTTTATTTAACAATTCTTGCCGTTGTTGTCGGATATTTGAAATCCATGCATCAAACTCGACTTTGTCGGTAGGAATATCAGCCGTCTGCTTAGCTTTTGGTTCCTAAGATAGGTAAACATAAAATTTACGCGCAATCTCTCGCATACTTTACTTACTTCTTTCACTTCCTTCGCATCCGCCGCAGGTTTGTTCTTCGCTTTACGAATACGGTCGCGCAAAGCTTGCATTTCTGCCAGCAACTCATCTTCAGAATTCAAACCAGCTTCCCCCAGAGCATCCTTTTTCATTAGACAGCGAAACATGAGTTCTCGAGAAGAATTTGAGTAAGATTAATATACCTCAGCGTCTTCTTCCTCTGCTTCTTGGATGTATTCATACAATTCTTCTAGCTGACGATAGCGTCGCTCGTCCTCCAGTAACTACGCATTTTAGTTATCAACAGTGATTTCTTTGATAAAGAAAAGCTTTATACCTTTTCTTCTCGTCTCTTTGCATTAAGCTCAACCAATCGCCGAGAGTTCTCTCGACGTTTCTCTTTCAACAGTTCGGGGTTGACTGAAGGTGTAGACGACACGGAGGGTGCACTAAAGGGAAGTTGGAATTTACGAACGACGGATTCATAATAGCTTGGAACAGCCCATTTTTGCAGACAGGCTTCATAGTCGTCAGAAAAGGAACAATGTTCTTGGAGCAATTCTTCAGCACGGCCGAAGTTTACAGCTGCAGCATGAGCTGGATACTTGAGCTGAATCAATCGCTGCATAAAGGAGCTCATATGCAGACCACCAATGTTAATCCGGCGAACTTTCTGTACATCCATCTTCCCGTCTAAAGTATTTCCAAATGTTACACAGTGTGGGAAAAATTGCTACTTTTCTGTTATCCATCCACCAGCCTCAAACTCCTTCCTACGCAACTCAACCTAATCTAAGTAATCCTATCCTAATTAAATTCATTTTAACCTACTAAGTACAGGCATGTACAGTGGTAGGCAGATAAAAGTATCCCAAACAAACCACATAAGTCTAATTAAGCCTCTTGAGGCTGATTTACTTTCATTAAGAAGGTGAAGGGAGTCGAACCAATCACTTGCAAGGTGACAGGTAAGCCGCGCACTTCAAATTCATGCACACTACCGAGTGCGTAAATGACACTTTTGAACTAAATAAGGAGTTACCGCCGGCTGATTTAAGACGTAATGTTTGAGTGCGTCTTAAATTTTGTTACCATTTCGCTTTCAGTTTCAAAGTTAAACCGCTATGTTTTGACTCTTTTGAACTGAAACAATTTGATAATTTTTTGAGACAACGTTGTGCAGGCAATTAAAATCAAGCAAACAAATTTCTTTGCACGGGCGCAAAGTTTATGAATGGACAAATAAGAAACTAAATTCATTTAAATGTTAAAGAAATTTATTTAACAAAGAAAATTCATCACTTGTTAGCTTTCAAACGACCCCTTTGGGCAAAATTGCATTATTTCCAACAAAACGGGGGGAAATTTTCTTGTTCCGCAACACGGATTACCGCATATTTAATCCGCGTTCCTTATTCATTTCGTAAAAATTTTACAGCTTCGGAAATATATTGCGATAGTTCATATTCATCGATAATTATGCAACAGCTTTGCCATGAAAATTGTATTTATACGGCAAAATATAGAATACAATTCCAAACTATTGAAGCTGGAAAACTTTCACCTCTAAAGCCTAACCGGCGACAACTCCTTATTTAGTTCAAAAGTGTCATTTACTCACCCGGTACTGAGCATGAATTTGAAGTGCGCGGCTTACCTGTCACCTTGCAAGTGATTGGTTCGAGTCCCTTTACCTTAATTAAAGTAAATCAGCCTCAAGAGGCTTAATTAGACTTCTGTGGTTTGCTTGGGGTACTTTTGTCTGCCTACCACTGTACAGTACTCGGCACAGAAAAACGGGCCAAACAAACCGCCCTATGCTAACGTCCCACGCCACTGGGGTGGAAGCCTTGCGGGTGAAAAACGTTCGAAAGACGAAACAGTGGGACACCGATCACGCAACTGCCGTGGCGGTAGGATAGGGAAGTTTGTTTGGCCCGTTTTTTTTTGCCAAGTACTGTACAGGCTTACGAAAAATTAAGGTTCGTTAAGTTAGGTTAAATAATGTATAGACCAGGTTAAGATAACCGTATTTCCAACTCGAGTGCTGTTCCAACCACAAAAAGCGTTTGTGGAGCAAAAAATCAAAGCAGCCTGTTAAAACAAAAACAACGAAAAAATGATTACGTATATAATTACTTATAACAGGTATAATATGTGTCGTTTGATGTCCACAGCTTATCAGTAATGCCGTCCTGGTTGGGTTTTGATTTGAGTGGTAAAGTCCAAATAGAGCATCAACTCCGGTAGCTACGCTGGGCACTCCGTAGCATTCGAAAAGCAGTTCATTCATTTCTGAGGGAGAAGAAAACGATCAACCGAAAAGTTTGGGATTTTTTAAGAACGCGGTTACGCTGTCTAGATATATTCGGGTTACACAGAGTCTCCGTCATAACCAAAGGATGATCAACGTTGCCTTCCGTATTTATTCCTAAGTGCGAAAATACGTAGTCAAGTACTGCTTCTTGGACTTCGTAGTGAGTAACGACGTCTCGATCGAACGGGGACTTCAGAAGGAACCTGACAGCTTCAATATTGGCAATATCGTTCCCAACTTGCACGTCAACGTCCTACATACTCATATTTTTACAAGCTACAAAATCAGGTTGCACTCAAAAGCTTTTACCATTTTCCCCTTTTCTTTCCTCAACTTAGCCATCAAGTTCCTGAAGACTAACCTTGGGGCAGCATCACTACCCCAGCCAGCGCGACACTGGTACGAGCCTATAAAAAAGAAATAGTGATATTACCGAGTAAGGAAAGTCTTAGTTTTTCTTACCGTTGTCAATAACAATGCACTGAGAGGCTCCCGCTATTTCGCTGTAGGAATGAACTGGGTCGGGGCTGAATTTGGCGTCTTTAAAAGAGAAAATCATAGGCTCTGTTTCCTGTTCAACGTCCATTGCTCTTTAAAACATAAAAATAAAACTTTCCAAAATATTGCGACGCAGAAAAAGCTTTCAGTAACCTTAGCTCGTGTGTATGCGGTAAAGCATTTGAAGGAGTGCTTGTTTACTGCACAGTGTTGCCAGAAGTGCCCAAAAAGTATAGCGAAAAGAGCGGGCGGTTTTGGACACAATTAGTGGATGTTCCGCTACACTTTATGTAGTTGATCGCAAAAAAATCTATAAAATAATTCTAAAAATTCACGCCAATGCAAAACATTGGATCTAGTCACAGAAGGACTACAAAGAGTCTCTAGGTAAACAGTTCCAAAGAAAAGTGTTAAAATGATTTCCATACCATAGTAGCTACAAACTCGCATTGCAATTGGCTTACGACGCTGGCTCAAGTATAACTAGATGACTGAATATTTCAAAAAGAAAAGCCTCCGTATGCAGGATTTTGGTTCGGGGGGAGGGGGTATTAAAGTTTCGGGGGGGGGGGTAGTATGGAATTTTTTAGACATTTGCTCATTCTCCTATGTTCACCATTATATAAAAAAATAATTTCGGGGGGGGGGGGGGGTAAAACCCCCTACCCCCCCTGGGTACGGGCCTGTCCGTATCTGATGTCTGAGTCTAAGCCCAGAGCATGACAACGAAGTCGAATGGCTTTTAGAAAGCTGAGAAAGTTGAGTCCATACTTTGAAACTAAACTGGCTAAGAAACTTGAATAATATAAAGGCTGAAATGTCCAGAAAGAGCCTTTTGCCTGTGAAGTGACAAATATGTAAAAAGAGAAATGAGCTAGAACAAATGTTCATGTATTTAAAACACAAGAGGAATATAAGAAAGCAATCACGACTTAAGAGATAGGTACATTTTCCCCTTAATCGTCTGTCTCGTAGGATTGATTCGTTTTAAGATCTGAGCCACGTGGTGAACCATCTGTTCAGACGTCAAGCCCGTTTTCTTGCTTTTGAACTTCTGTAACAGTTCAGTCGTAGTCATGGGCTTCCTAGCAAGATATCTGCGGACCGATTCCTCTGACACGCCCTCCGTGGCTCCGGCTGGTAAAGGAGAAAGGCTGGACGTACTGGGACCATCCATCCTGGCTTTTTTCGCGGCTTGAACCGCTGACTGTGCAGGAGTGAGCGGCTCACTTTTACGCTTCTCGGCTTGATTTTCTGTTGACTTCCCTGGCGAGTCTTGTTTGCTAGTTGAGGCATCAGCAGCTTTGTTTGTTTTTGATTTGGCTTGCTTCTCATCTTCCGAGTCTGAGATGCCCATATCACTATCACTTGAGCCGTAGTCGTTTTTACGCGGTGTTTTGTCTTTCTTGTTCTTCTTCTTGCCCTCAGTCTTGTCTTCTTTCTCAGCCTTGTTAGCTGCAGCATCTGGGTCCTCTTCCTGTTCCTCCTCTTCGTTTTCCTTCTTCTCCTCGTCTTCACTCTCTTCGTCTGAATTCAGCAGCTTCCTTAAAGCATCTTCTTCGGCGACACCTTTCAAGCCTAACTTGGTGTCGTCCAAGACGCCGTCGTCCGACTCGGAAGAAGACATGTAATCAACTTCTCTGCCTTCCTCGTCACCATCGTCGCTGTCCTCATTCGCTTCGTCATCAGAATCCTTCTTCTTCTTGGGCTTTTTCTTTCCTGCCTTCTTTTTACCCTTGGCACCGCCTTCTTCGTCCGAGTTACCATCGTCATCACCAGAGGATGCAGAGCCATCTTTCTCGTCACCGTCCATACCCAAGTCCCCACCTTTTTTCTTACCTTTGGGTTTAGCACCCTCACCTTCTTCTTCGTCTTCGCCATCGTCGGCTTTCAGCCGTTTACGAACCATGACAGAGAAATAGTTAAAAATTTTGTTTCTCCGACCAAACTCTTCTTCAGCTTCCTCTGCACTGAGGGCTTTAAAGCGTTGGATAGGTTGAAAGTTATACCATTCCGATACTGGATAGGCTTCAAAAGCACCATCAGGAGCTTGGGTGAAGACATAATAGGACGCATTCTCTGTCACTCCACCTTCCCGAGTGCCTTTGAACCTTTTGCCGTTTTTCCCACCTATTCGCATCAGCCAAGGTTGATCTTCTGGCTTGTACTTTCTGCTGATGATTCCGTATTTCTTTCGTCGGGCTTCTTCGCGAGCTTCACGGCCAAATTCACTTCCAGCTCCAAATTTAGGCATGTCGTCCTGAATCCCTTTAAAATCACGCATATTGTTTTCTCGCTCCATTTTCACGTGACTCTGGTTCCATTTGCTGCACTCAATACCTAGGTTTGCATTAAATCGCATAACGTTAATTTTCTTACGAGAGGTTTTGGGAACTCGGACAACATATTCTTGGACGGCAGGAGCTGGGCCCGGAACAGAGGCTGCAGAGCTTGATGCAGCAGGTTTTTCGATTTTCACGGGTGCGGTTAGACGTTCTGGTTTAACAGGCATGCTAGTTTTAGTTGCGTTGACTCCTTTAACACCCGACATCTTCTGTATTGATATTATTTAGGCTGACAAGACACTACGTCCCCTTCACCCGCTTGATAACAAGGGAGTAAGGCGATAAACAGTTGCGCAATCGTCATTTATCATTTTCAACGCCATCTATGGCTAACTAGAACAACTGTCTCATATATTAAATGTTGGTATAATATTTAATTTGTGTTACTCAGAAGTTTTTTAAAATGTTACACAATATCAGTAACATTTATTACTATACTTACAACTATTACTTTCAATTTTCTTGTTTTACCACAGAAGCATTCCAGACCACATGAAATTCTAAGGAACGCATTGCTTGCGTAAAACAAGGGCCTTTTTGTAGCTGCAACTTTTCCGAGTAGAGGGCGTTAAACGCAAAAAGTACTCTTCCTATATTCTGTTTGTCAACAGAAAATGTTTGTGCAGATCATAATGAATAGAGTTCTGTCGAAGGGTCCTCTCTTCTTGACATTCTCTCTGTCCCGTCATGTACAACATGGGCGTTTTTACCACAGCCTTTCCAGCAGGATTATCACTTCGCAGTATCTGAGGACGGATCGTAAATGTACACCCACCAAGCAATGTTCAAGTAACAAAAGTGTATCTTGAGTAAAATAGATATATTAATCTTGATAAAAGTCAAATTAAAAGAAAATTGGGAAGTGAGAAGCTACAAGAATTTCGGCCACAAGCGTGAACGGACGCCCAACGTTACTATAGCATACATGGCATTTCTAGTAATTGTGATGTATGGAGCGTTTTTCGACAAAAAATGGTACGTATGCATATAAGATGTTCGTCAGAAAATTCGTTCCTTTTAATTTCTATTCTGCAGGATTATGAGCAAATTGTTTCCCAAAGCGGACGCGGCTACAATTAGCCAGGAAGACAGGGAAAGGAACAGCGAAGAGGAAGAAGAGGAAAAGGAGATCGCTAACGAAAAGAAGTCAAAGAAACCTGGCTTTCGCGAACGAAAAGTTTGAAATACAACATTGATAGTAACATTCTAGAGCGTTTGTTTCTAGATTATTGAGTATGAAAACCGTATCCGTCAATATTCTAGTCCAGATAAAGTATTTCGTTACTTTGCCACAATGCAAGCCATTATAAACGGTCAGGAATCTGAAATTTTTATGACACCTGATGACTTCCTCCGTTCTATCACCCCAGGACTACGTCAGCCAGAAGGCAAGCTATGACTACTGTACCAGGAAAGCTAAAAGAATTCTTTGTGTATAGGTTTGGGTTTGGATCAGTTTCGACGGTTTGATCCAAAGGTGAGACATACGCTAACAATGTAACATATATTGTCTGAGTCTTGAACTTTATTATCAAATAACTGTCTTGCTTACAACGGGGCCTACGTCTTAATATTCTGCTCACTAATCGTTTCTGTTTGTTTGCTCTCCAATCTTGCTAACAAGTCATGGGATAGGAACAAGGTAATTCATATGTTCTGTTCGCTTTGTGCTCACGTGGCTTTCAATGTGCATCAATGGATGCTATCATTAATTTTAGATGTTGCAGAACAGTGAAGTTTCTCCCCTCACGCTTCATCCAGACAGTATATTCTATCGTTTGGGAAGTGCTGGTCTAATTTCCTACTCGGACTACATTTTCCTTCTTACTGTACTATCAAGTAAATTATTCTTCAAATAAAGGCGGACAGCATTTTAAGGTTTACGCACAGCTTCCAGGCGTCAGTTTGAAATTGCCTTTCGCCTTTTTGATTTAAATGGCGACGGCGAAGTCGACGCAGATGAATTTTTCCAAGTTGCTGCGTTAGCTCGGTATAGCTCAGCCCACGGTGCCCGTCATCGTGAAATGCCCCTTACGCATGCTCATGCATCGTCTTACAAAGTACAGTACTTAATTAACTATTAAGAAAACAAGTTCTAAGTCTCGCTGAACAGCTGATAAATTCCGCACTGAGCACCTACTTTTTTGGACCTAACTTGGATAAAAAATTGACGATCGAGCGATTTTTGGCCTTCCAAGCTCAGTTGCAAACCGAAATCCAGACACTGGAATTTCATCGGGCTGGCCCTCGTCCTACTGATGGGCGACTGCCAGAAACTGCCTTTGCGGAACTGCTTTTGGCGTATGCAGGCTACCCTCACAAACGAAAAGCCAGAATGATCAAACGAGTCCGACAAAAATACGCTGATGTGGAAAACGAAGGAGGAATCTCTTTGCAAGACTATTTGTCACTTTTCCAGCTGCTTAACTGCATCCAAGATGTTGACACGGCATTGTCGTTCTATAATATCGCGGGCGCGGCTATTGATGAAGGTAAGGTACCGTTTGACGGCTTAGTAAAACAAAAATCGAATAATTGTCATCCTTCTAGAAACGTTCACTCATGTTGGCCGCACAGTAGCCCACGTAGAACTGTCAAAACATTTAGTGGATGTAATTTTCACCATCTTTGACGAAGACCGTAAGGCGTTCGTTAAGATAATAATGTTAAGAAGCTAAGTTGTTCGTCTTTGAATGCTTACAGAGGATGGTCACCTAAGTAACAAAGAGTTCGTGTGGGTTATGAAACAACGAGTTCAACGCGGCTTGGAAAAACCGAAGGACACGGGATTTACTAAAGCAATTGCATCAATGTGGCGGTGTGCTTTGTCCACGCGTCCAGCCTTAATGGACACCAAGACTTAAATTGTATTACTACTTTTTGACAGTTTCGCAATTTAAGCTTGTTAAATCTTAGAATTTTTTGTGTTATTCAATGTTACATAAATACAAATCGATTCGTTGGTCTCTGAAACGCCTTGAGGTACGGTCAAAATTCTGCTAAAAGAAAAGGCACCCAATGAACCCTCGCCCTTAGTTCCTTAACGACGTCACGACAATACGAGAGGTTATATATTATACGATAGGTACAATACATTACTAAATATTTGCCTATAATGTCCTAAACATAATATGTTATCTCTGTATTTGTAAACAGACAGTAAGCTAACTCAAATGTTAAAATGCTTTTTTCTTGATTCCTAGAGCAATTTCCACACGAAACTGTGATGGTAATATTTAGGTATGATTTAAAACTTTTCGACTTGCGTTAAAGAAAAGATTTTTGCGATAATGCGGAGAAGTTAAAGAGTAGAATTTGTTAACACAGGAACTGGTTAGAGGCGTGTGTTATTTTTACCTCGAGTTCGCGGAGGTTCGATGTGCTAAATTTAGAACTGACGCTAGAAAGCACACGAAGGGAGGGTTATGCTCCCCATGGAAAGAAGTTAACGCACACAAGGCTGTTGCTTTCATTCTGACATTTGACTTCAGCGAAGGAAAATTCAGTGTCAAGATGGTGAACGTTACCCTTGACCAACAAGCTTTAGCGGAATCCTGTCACTCGGCGGATATTGAAAAAGTGTTGTGGCATGAACCAACAAAACGACTGTACACTGGTGCGGATGACGGCGAAATACGAGTAATTATTTACGTTTCTATTTAAGAAGACGTGAACTTGTCCTGACAATCCTTATTTAGGTTTGGTTACCAGATTTGACTTTAGAACACGCAATACAATCCGAAGGAGGTGTTGTTTATGATATAGCTATTATAGGAGACATTCTCTATACCGCTTGCGATGACGGAACGATCCGGACATTTGCTTTACACTCCAACGGCGCTCCTACAGCTTCAGAAACTTTAAAAGCTCACGAGAATACTGTGCGTCGACTGGTAGTGGACAATGGACTTCTCTACTCAGGCGATTCCAAAGGCGAAGTAGGTCTACTAGACGTGAAAATAATTACAATGACTCCTACACTTGATTTTGACTTAGGTTTACGTCTGGCAAGGCAGCTCCACCCAGTTCAAGTACGAGACAGTGGAAGAGATATGGGATATGGTGGTTTTTAACGACAAAGTTTACACCGTTCGTGATCGAGATTTAACAGTGTCAAGCATCGGAAAAGGTACCGGTCATTCTCTTTTATCCACTAAAGAACAGTTACTTCACTAAAAAATGGATATTAATAGGACAGCATAAACTGCTTGCGGCTTTACACACCGTAGAAGGGCGTAGCCCAGTCTGCTTATGCCGTCAGAATCATAAACTGTGCCTGGTTACCAAAGACGGCTTAGCTTTACGTATTTACGAAGACGACGGTCACAAATATCCGTTAATGGCTTCCACGACGCCAGGAACAAGAATTATAAACGCGTTATGCAGTAGTCCTGACGAATCTCGCATTTACAGCGGAGGATGGGACAGTACTTTGCAAGTTTGGGATGCTCAGTCTGCGGAGCGCCTAGGAGCTTTAAATGTAGGAAATGTTATCACTTCCGTTGCCACAACGGAAGAAGGCGTTCTTTACGTGGGAGGAGAGAATGGTTATTTAGCTAAATTAAAGGTGCAGTAGTTGGATTTATGGCACGAGCTGGCGCACCGTCACTATTCGATTGGCCCACGCAAAGGAAGTGGCTCTCGCTACCGTTACGTTATGTTCAGGGAAAAGGAGTACGTCTCTCAACGTACTGTTCTAGAATAAAACTACGACGCGTAGTAACATCACATCACTTGGCTTTGGTTTAATTTAAAAATTGCGAAGAATTGAGAGAATTGGAGAATTAATGTCCACGTTGAAATACAAGCTTTCTTTATCTACCTTATAAAACAAGTATTGTATTTATTCTCCTTCTTCATCGCTACTTTCCTTGTTCCAATCGCGTAACCTAGCTGGTCGACCACCATTCATAAAGTCATCTCGTAATACGGACCACGTGGGATTGTCATCGTCACCGTTCTCACCCGCCTCCATCGGTTCATCTTTGACCTATATTCAAATTTTAATTAGCTTTCACGGGACACAAAGAAATTAAGCATTTTTACCTCATCTTCAGTCTTGATAGGTACTTTGCCTTTAGCCTGGCCTTGGAGTAAGTTCAGGAAGGCCTTTTTGTCCAGAGACTTGAGAACTTTTTCCCGCTTTCTTTCTAACGGGCCAGCACGCTTGAGCTCGACAGTAATATTTTTCTGTTGTACTCGGACAGCATTAAACAGTGTTACAACACCCCTAGTAATTTCAGTTATATAAGTGTTCCACTAAAAACTACTCACATACTTGGTAGCCAGTTTGCTTAATGCACGCTCCTTTTCAAGATCGATGACAATATCAGGTTTAGTTCGACCAATAAGGTCCCAATCACGTTTCTAATTAAAAAGCATTAGATGAGGTTAATGACGATATATAATCATACCTTCTGTCTTCTGTCAAGCTCGGCTTGTGAAACTATAGGCTTCTTCTCCTCTTTAATTTGATCTACTGACTGGGCTATTGGCTTGCCGGTTTCTTGTGACGCGATTTCAAATGGAGTACTATTTGCTTCTGCCTCTCTGGCTGCCCGAGCTTTCATGATGTCAGCATCTTTTCTAGCCTTAGCTAAGATAACTGTTCGACTATTCTTGGGCTTATTCGCATGAAGAACTTTAGCCATAGCGTCGGCCCAGCATGCATTTCTGCTAAGTTTGCTGTCGGGGTCCTCGTTTCCTTCATTCTCTTCATTGTCTGACACAGCGTCCGAACCGCTGAAATTGTCGCGATCATCCATGTCTTCAGCATCACTTCCCTGCTGATCTTCTCCTTCGCTCCCACCAGATTCTTCGCCGTCAGTGACATTGTAGGTGTCATCCAAATCCTCGTATTCATCAGAAGACATTTCTAGAGAATAGCGCTAGATCCAAATTAATAAGAATAATTTTTAACGTTTCAAATAGTGAAATACTTAGTAATTTTCGAATTCAGCAGAGTGATGCTGATTTAAAATGTACAGAATTCCTGACCACGTGTGTTTTCAGTGTAAACTGAGTACAGAACATGCAAGTCCCACCCCTACGGTCGATTTCCTCCGTTCACAAGAGGAAAAGCTAACGGTCACAGTTTTAAGAGGAGGCGTGTTCCTATACGACCGTCTGAGCTTCTAACGCTGTCAGCAAGGCGATTGAACACCGGTGTAGCCGCAAGCATTAAAGGTGTATTTGACAACAAGCAGGTAAAAACTTGCCGAAAGCTAAGAAATGTCACACATAGGAATAATAATCTTAAATGTTTTTCTAGAAAAGGCAGGTAAAAATCGCAAAGAAGGACGACAAATGCTTGGACATCAAGCCCCGTAATTAAGAATCATAATGTGACCCTGGAATTTTAGTTGTTGCGTTGAAGAAATCAACCTGTTGTCCAATTCAAGAACCCTTCTCCTTTCAAATGAAAAAGCCATGCCATTATTAACTCAGCTTTTTAATTATTTAATACATACCCAAGAACGTCACCAAGATGTAATCCGTAGTTTTTATTTGCCCGTTACTTATGCGAAGTGAGCTTGAAAGGTTGGTCATGTCAAGGCGAAATGCGGACCGCTAGAAAATACAGGGCATGTATTGTACACAGAATTGGGATCTTCCTGCTTAATCTGCGTTCCTAATTCATACTCAGGTCAACTGTGCCGAAGAAAAGGACTACGAGAATCCTGAGAGAATTCTCTTTTTAGAGTTTCACACGAATTTCACATGAAAGGTCAAGAAGAAGATGAATTAAAAGCATCCTACGTTTCCCACTGCGGTTACAAACTTTCTGGTGCTGCTTCGAATGAGCAATAAGTCCGAGACTTCTATTAAGCAGAATGTTTTATTTTCGTACAAACACATAACCAATTACGATTTTTTACCTACTGAAGAAATATTACCAATTTGGTGGATGAGATTTCCTTAAAAGTAGTGCGTTTAACAAGTGACGGAACAATTTAAAGTAGCGCGAGCTTTTAATTTCAGATTTCATATTGTAAGATCACATACAGTGCTTCATACTTCTGGATTCCTTGGTTATGAGGACCTTACTATTTTTGCCTAGTTTAGTTTAGTTTTTTAAATTGGCATTAAAGAGAGTTAGGATTATTAAAGATACTGAAGAAATCTGTATCATATTAGATGATATCTTAATAATCCGCTCGCGAAACCCTGTTTCGTTATAGCGAAACATTATTTGGTTACAACTTCAGCTGAGTTGATGTATCAACCATAATGACTCCTAATGAATTTACAGAATAGCACATTCCTCCCACGTAATGGTCGACGTCTTCCGGGCACACGTACAGTACACATGTACTGTACAGCCACCGAGGGCTATTAAGGGTTATCCATTTGTTAGAAGGTTCACCCCTTGCTCGACTTCTTTTATCTTTTTTCCTCCTCCTCCGTCCGAACGAATTATTAACAATCCAAGCCAAATCTGAATGGTCTGATGGACGGTGTGCGAGAAGCCTGGTAAATATGCATAATAGCGTAACGGTAGCAGCCGCATGGGTCACATAGTCTAATGTCATCAACGTGTCACGGGGGTTTCGATGACAATCATTTCCCTATATATAAGTCCTGTCAGGAAAAATGCCCAGAGCTTGAAATGAAAAAACTCGAGGAGCGCGAAGCGAGATTGGATTTCAATTGAATTTTGTGATTTGCTTCCGACTCCTCACTCGCCGTGCTGCCGTAGGTTTTTGGCTTTCTATGTAATGCGTTGCTATGACTCCCACATGAATGGGCAGCATCATACAATCACCAAACTCCTGTTCTGCCCAACGTCGTAATATTGAACTACGGTCTTGCCTAATTCTCCAACCATTCTCCCCCTGCAGCACCTGCTGCACTGCAACCTGAATGTAAACGTTCTTTTCTAATTTGGTTGTCATTGTGTTCGTCGAGAAACACACTTGAAGACATTTCGGAGTGAATTGTTCTTCAACCCCTGAATATTGCTTCACGGTAATGATAAAATAATAACTTGTGAGCTGATTTGCAAAAATATGATTTTCACGCTTCTCTCCCCAGTCTTTCTTAACAAATCTTATGTAAATCAGAAGTTCAATTATACGAAGCCATGTCAACCTGAACCTCCAATTAATCGAAGCCCGTCAAGCTATCTAATAAAAATGAGATCTGTTAAGAGTAAATGGAGCCGCTTCTTTTATTCCTGTGGGGCGTTTGCTTCTTCAGAATAACTTTTGGAAAATAAAAAAATCCCTTTTTATAGTATAATCACCTAATGATATTTTTTCCTCCTCTCCGACAATCATTTCTCTTCTTTATTTCTAACGCTATTGAAAGTTTCGATGCATTCGTTTGTTGCTATTTCCCATATATGGAAAATTCCACCGTTTATCCATTTTGTAGAAAAAATATGGAGCCTCTTTGGAACTGAACCTTCGAAAAACAGAGCTGCGGTGACTACCTTGGCTCCAAATTGGAATGTGGGATGCGTTGAGGAGAGTGAAACTGGGCTAAAAAACAAAATTGAGACTGACGTCGTGTTCTTAATACTCTAGGGGAAAGAAATTCATCAAGTCTCCATAGTAACTTTCCTGCTCTTGTTCTAACGTTCCTGGCCGGAGCTGTCATGTCATGCAAAAGTCCAAGGAAGTCGAGTTATAAGTAAATGACCCTTGCGGCTACGTTATCTGGAGAGCCTAGGGCACATGCAGACGTTCCCTAAGGGGAGACAAGAGCCTGGATTTTAACAATAAAACTTCCCCCTTTTTTCCCCAGCTTCCTGACGAGTGAAAAAAGGGAAAGCCATAAGAGCGAGGGAAACTGCGGTATATCTACAACAATTTTTGAGAGAGTTGGCCTGATGTCGCTTAGACGAGATCTGATTTCAAGGCAGATGACGTATGCAAATGTCTCGATTGAATTGTGATGAAAAGGGATAGCGCTGTCTGGCATAGGGGTGAATGATATACGAAGTGCAACACTTTTACAGTGGACTGTAGTGAAATTTTCGTCGTCTAGGCTTCACGGTTATTAAGCTATCGTTTCTAGCGAACATGTCAGGAATTGTGGATTGCGTCATGGAGTTTTATGTAACTCAATGTACCGAACGTTTTCTGACATGGGCTGTGTCGTTTGTTACGAGTTAGTTTGTTCCGAATTACAATAACCAGTAAATAACTAGAGTCGTCAAATTACTTGCTTGGACTGTTGCTTCATTGGACTCCGTGAACTCCATTAAGAAAAAGCATTAAATGTCCATATACAATACACTAACAAATTTCGAATCACGAAAGACTAACTTTATTACGTGATTAAAGCAACGGTTGAAGATCTATAATTGAAGGTCTATCCGCCTATTTTCCTGTGCAAATTTTAAAAATTCGTTGAGGAGAACAAAAACACTTTCAAGACTGTCCTTATTTATGTATTCCTCGTTCTTCACTCTTCAATGTTTCTATATTAGACGAATTTTGGCTTTCACCTAAAAATTAAAGCGTAGTAAAACATGGTACTGGCTTTCAATTTATAGGATTTTGGTTCCAAACAAATGCAGCGAACGTGTTTTTTTTTAATAAAAAAATACAAGGAAGGCAACGAGCTATGTTCACGCTAAATACCTAATAACAAAAATCTGTCCCACGAATTGTATTATTATCTTTATACACGTGTAAGAGGCTTCGGTAAACTATGTCCTCAAGTACACCTACGGCGTTATTTATTGACAGGTACTTGTAGGATTCACAAAGAAACGTTTATCATAAATCCAAGACAGTCGTTCACCGCAAAATAGCGTAAATAATACCACAGTGTTATGCATATTCGTCTTTTATGCAAAAAGGGTCAATAGCTACGCTGCAAGAGGACAGAATCCGAAAGTCTATGAAAGGAAAAAAATATCATGTTAAGCCTGAATCTCCTGACAAAGGGTTAACCAAGGTCAAATGCATATTATTGTCCTGGTCTACGAGTGCGGGAGCTTTTGTAGTTTTTGTAACCCCCTGGGCCCACGTGTCACGTTTGTCGGATATTCTATCCCTGTTGCAGTGGCACGATCCAATTCATTCTCCCCGGCTGCTCTTATCAATGGATTAATATTCATCGCCCTTAAAAAAAGGACGACTCGACCAGAGCAGGGGCAGTATGGCAGGGTCCTAAAAGAGTTTGGGACCAGGACTTAGAACTGACTCTTAATCCTTCCCCTTATTTTCTAACCATCCCAGCCAAAACGCACCTGGTCATCCAAAACATCCTATATCCTCGTATGACCGAAGAGAAAAATACAAAAAAAGGATAAGCAGCAAAGAGAAAAGAATGAGACGTCGCAGCTGCCCCTTGGCCTCACGTCGCTAGTAATGAACTTATGCCACCCTATGTGTGCCAGCCCTGTGGGACGGGATGATGCTGGCCAAGCGAAAACGCACTACTTATGTAAGACGAAGTAGAAAAGAGTAGGAAAAAGATCTAAAGAGGTTGGGGCGTTCATGCCCGGGTGCCACACAAAAACTTAATCCAGGGTTTCCGTTCTCTTCTGCCTCATCGTCATCTTTCAGCTCTTTGCTGTCCAATGGACCTTGTGGAGTTGGTCACTCCAACTGCCCTGTGAGTGTTTACGCGAAGCGAAGTAGAAATTCGAATGCGTCCCAGAGCTGCAATCCTCAAGACCTCATCACTTGTACAAAGCACTGTTTGACAGCTGGGATACGAGTATTGGACCTATCCTTTCTTGATAATTAGACGGATGAGTGGAAGGAGAAAGACCTACAATCTTCTACTTACCCGTTATGGTGAGCCAACAAGGCGTCGCGAGAGAAGGGCTCCTAGCCTCTTTCCTGTCACCGCTATTGTTTAATTTCCTAATAAGCGGTGTCCTTGTCGCACCCACGTGGGTGTGAAACGTAGGGGTTGATGCCCAGGTCAGATGGAGAAAAAGCCGGAGAAAAGGTACCTGTATCGTACTGTACACACTATCATAGCGTCAACAGGAAATGCTGGTCTTCGGTCACCTGGCCAAACGCCTTTTAGTCCAGTTCAGGGTATTCAGTTTTTAATGCTCTGCATTTTTTTTCTTCTTTTCACGCGGTTTCCATTCATCCAGTGTCGCTAGGGATTCTGACTTGCATTGTAGCAAGGCTTAAGGGTCGCACAAGAATTCTTTATGAAAATAACATAGCATTCTGTCGCATAGACCAGAGACGATGACGGAAAAAAGTTAAAAGTAATCCAACGCTGACCATCCTAATCTGGTCTACGAAAAGGGAGGGGGTCTGCTGTATCCTACCTTGGGGTATAAGGGTTGGCTTCTCCTGCATTCTCGGTTATTATATATTAAACGGAGGGTTCTGCATGACCAGATGTCGTAGGGCTGTTTTTCGGTTACGTTTTCTTTTCTTCTTTCCTATGAGCGATGCCGGGCAACGTTGGGAGAAGAGGAGGGTTAGCGGCTGAGAATTTTTATAGTTTACTTATCTCCCCTGCCTGGATGCGGGTCGTGTATATCCCTACGTAAGTCAGTGTTGGGGTCATTACGGGGCTAACGTTTTATAAAACGTAGCAGCTGCCAAGACTGGCCTTTGGTCAACATAACAATGCTTGTCTTTCATATGAGAGTTTTTCCACCCCTGGAGTTTTTCCTGGGCTGAATACTTGTGCATTCGCACAAAACTCTCAGCTTTGCCTTGTAATGCGTCATTATTGCGTACAAACATCGCCAGGCCCCAGCGAAAAGCAATCCTGGTGGTCACGCAGCGCCCCTTCAGTGAGGCGATTTTGAAAAACGGGACGCGGAGGGTTGACTTCGCGATGGACCTCGGTTCGGGGGATGCCGAGGTTGGGAAAAAAAAGGTCAAAGGTTGAAACCGTGCAGCTGCTGGGATGTGTTATGAGTCTCCCTGCCTAGGGAGCTAGGTGACCCCTGACCCCTGCCTTCCCACAGCCAAGCAGTGGAACTCGGAAGATGACCGCACCATGACCGAAGGAGTCAGACGGCCTTTTCGACAGCAAGAAGAACCGTTTGCTTTCCAGCAGAAGACATCACAGGGGGAGGATTTCCGCTCACGCTTTTGCATAAGTCATTAACGCTTAGTTTTTAGTTGCAACCTTTGCTCCGGTATCCCAAACATCTCTTTGAGTCTTTTGGGAGGACAAAAAAGGGGAAAAAACAGTTAGGGGCATCCACACATTTGTTTGGGAACCTTTTCACAATTTTCCTTCTAAAAGACGTTCTTCCGTTGCTCTAATTTCGCCTTGTCAACGAACACGTACGGGCGAAAAGGAGGGTCCGACTTCTCCATGTGCGTTGGATTTCACACAATCGCCGTTGTATCGTTTATCGTTTTATAACTTGAATTCCTTCAACTATAGCCCCCAAATGCGGACTGAATAGTTGGGAGGGACCACGCCTCCTTTTTCGTTTTCTATTATTAACAAAATGCTTTCCTTATGCATTCCCGCGTCAAGCTGTATGGACAGCTAAAGCTTGTGTATTTCACGGGCAACAAAAAGCCAAGGGGAAGCTCGAGGTTGCCGTTAAAGCAGAGGGGGGAGAACCCAAGGTAGAATCAAACGTTTTGTACTAGATAGGTGGGTAGATGTAACGCTATATATAGCGCTGCCGGACAGGGTCCATTTTGGGTGAAAGAAAAGCCTTCAGTTTGGGAGGGACCCTCCGCTTCTACTTTTGTGACTGTCCCATAACACGAGACATATTATAAGGAAAAAGTCAGGCTTTTACATCAAGCATAAAGGCTAGCAAATCCTCCGATATTCTTTCGTTTCAATGTAAGTTTTTGCTTGATTGGACAAACTTTATGCGAGACTCGGACTGCCTAGTGTATTATTTGTGTGGCTCATAAATTTTCCAACCTTATCTTTCCGGGTAAAAGGAGAAAAAAATGTTTAACGTACAAGAAGAACTACGCTGAAGGTCGAGCAGAAGTTATACGACACGAAGACTACCTATATCGGATAAATAAACTTGCTCCACCTTCTTTCCCAGGCACCAGTCCCATATGTCTTGATAAGCATCACTTTAGGAGAAGAAAAGATGACCGTTGGTTACTGCTGATGCTTTCTATTTGTATGTTATACCTAGCCGTGGCTTGATCGAGGACCCTACTCTGGAGTGTCCTTGCTAGTAGATTTGGGGGATATTACCGTGGTCCGCGGCAAAAAAAAAGGAAAAAGAAAAGAGACATCTTTTGAACTGCTGTCGGAAAAAAGCGAAGGCTCCTTTTTCTTTCTTTTTAATAGCGTGCTCAACTGGCTGAGAAAAGAAGACTCGCCACGAAAACGTACACACAGCTTAGGTGCCTATTTTTCTACGCAGTACAGAAAAAAAACTCGATTTTTGTCTCTTCGCAATCGGTCCAGAGGTATGAGAAAGGAGTGCGGCGATGCTCTCTATTTGGGACGCGGGGGCAAAACATGTCATACGATGACGGTTTGGTTTAGGAGAAGGAGAATAACTATTTTTGTACCCAAGTTCGCTGGAAAGGGGGTAGGAGTGTACAGACGGGAAAATATATGTTTTGCCGGAGACTTTATGGTCCTCTTTTTAGAATGGACACAGCGGCACAGCCGTAACAGACGGCAGACGCGGCCATTTAATGCCATGTTTGTAAACAGCGAGGAAATAGAGGAATAATTCATTACGGTGGTTTCGCTTCAAGTCTGACGTAGCTCTTAATATGCTTTTGTAGTGTTCATGAACGGTAACTCGATAACCTAGTATACATAATACACGCGTCCAAATCATAAACTTGCCACGGATGCCCTTCTCGCCTTAGCGCATTTACTAACCGATCAAGGGTTGGCAGTTTCACTCACTAACTATATACCATCATTCGACAATCGGTAAAGATGAAAAAGTAAACACTTTTAAAGTCAACGTGCCTTTAGTGTTGTCTAAAGCTATAGTTCGGTGAATTTATCTTTGAAATCCAGGGCGTCGGTCGTAAAAAAATCGCCCCTTGAAAGCTTGAACGCTTTTTTAAAAAAGGGCGCTTTAGATTTGGGAAAGGTTGCGTTGCACTAGTTGAAAGCCGGATGGTGAGTTTTGTAAAGGGGTGAAAAGTTTTCGATTCTTGGGCAACAATAGCAGGCCTGATTTCGCACATAAATTTCATCCTGACTTTATTTACCTGGCGTTACGGCAAAAGAGTCTTGAAGGCTAAAACGCTGGGCTGGAACCCCTTATTTAGTATGGATTAATGCATGGGGCATACAACCGAGGTAAAATTGTGGGGAAGTTATAACATTTTCCCATGTGTGGCACAAGAATGGGGCGATAAAAAAGACGTCATTTGGGTAGCTTCTGACAAAGTCGCCGTCACTTTTTGGAACCCTTTGCTCATATTTCTTGAAAAGAAAACAAATAGCCTAGTAAGGCTTACGACAGACGAGGATTTTTACCTGAAATGGTAATAGTGTTGACTGAGATCAGACTGGTAAGCAAAGAAGGGAAAAATAGGGTAAGATTTTTGTGCAACCCGTTTCCCATACTACTGCTTGAGAAAAAAAATGAAATCCAGGTTGTGGTTAAGGGTCAAATGAAGCGTTACTGATTTCGTTCAGTTCAATCCCTTCTGACAGTTTCTAAAAATACCTAATAAATAGCAACACACGCTTTGGAGACCACTGAAAAAACCGCTGCAGTCTTGTCATTTCACTGGCCTCGGTACCTACGGACAACAAAAACGTTTGATCTTCATTTTCTTTCACACGTTCGTTCTTTTTTGAAAGTCTTTCGACACTTTCTTCCCACAAAAGCGTAAGTCGCATTTAAAGGAAAAAAGAAGTGTACACGCCAAAGCGAAAGAAACTGACTTCGTTGCAAAAACGTTCTCCCCTTTTCTGCATCAATTAAGTTGCTATAAGACATAAAATCTCAGGTTAACCATTCAATAAATGTTCAAGTTTTTCAAAGCATTTTTTATCCTGCATTTTTTTTACAGAAACAAAAACGAGACTCACTTTTTTCTGGCTCAGGGTTTACCTAATTCTCGTTCGTCTCATTTGTCCCTAAGGCATACACTTATATGTTGCATTTGACAAAGTGGGAACAATTTCAGTATTCAATTCCGTTTATTCTTTCTTTTCGATACCAAACCCCATATAAGTTGCTTATAAGCGCCATAAATAGCTTGGAGCGTCTGAGAGTCTTTGAATGATATAATAACATTAGTCTTCGCTCCACACTACAGATTCGCCACTGCATCAAGGGAGGCAAGAAAAAAGGCACTTTTTTTGTCTCACGATTGTTAGTGGAAAGGAAAATTCTGGCATTTTCCCATGTTTCTTTTTTTAAATCAAAATCATCCCAAACAATTCTACTTCTCCTTTCTTTTAAATGCTCTTTTCTCGTGGATGAAATCGAATCCTGTTTGCGCCTGCAAAAGCCTGATTTTCAAACTTGCCCTGGCAAGTTTATGGAAACCATTTCTTTCACTTACTGCGTTTTCCTTGAGAAAGGATTGAACCCAGGGACTATGTCCGGGGTTACTTACGACGGGAGAGACAAAACACGAAAAACTCGTTTGCTTCGCCGACGTCCGAGTAACACAGGACAAAATCGCTCGTAATCGTATTTAACCTGTCATGGACCCATTAACTGCCCACTTGCCTTGTGTCCAGACCTTGTAACTTTTTTTCCTCTTTTGTGAAACATTATAGCGGTCTTTGAGGTGATTTAAGATAAATGAAAACTATGGCGACGGTCCCGCTTTTCAAATGTTAAAAGGGTGTAAAGCGTACTTGCTAATTTCCCAAAGAAAACAAAAAGAACACAACATTTCGGGAAGGTACGTTAAGGTAAGTGCTCAAGTTGGACATGCTAAGGTCCGATTTTATGCCATTATCCCTAAACCCATTTTCTTTCGTTTTCCCTCTAAAACTTTTACTATTCTTAGCCCCCACAAAAAGCCTGCAAAAGACAGCTGGCAAACAGAGCAAATATTCCGAAAAAAAGTTAACCTTACTTCTTCCACAGAGCGATTTCACCCTCCCCATAAAACTCTTCTTCTTTTCCCGGAATAAATAAATTCAAACTAACCGTATCATGAAGTATCAATCCGGAACACGGATCTTTTTCTTACGTCACTTGGATAGACATATGACCCGTTCCGTCTATCTTTATTCTTCCACTGTGGACAAGACTGATTAGTTCAAGTCAAGGAAGCATGTCATTTTCCTCGTTTGGTCAGTTTGTAAGTCAGTCCTGCGGTCAAGGCATTGATCACCGTAACGAAAGGAAGCTAAGGGGGTGGAGGCGGGGGTGGACATTTGAGGGCGTTGAACATGACCAAGACTCACAAATTACGATGTCCTTGCCATTTGCTCCCTTTATTGGCGTCTGCTACGCCCCCTTTTTGGACATTCATTATCCCACGTGAAACCTATAACCAACAATGGTTTACCATCATCCCCGTGTCCTCATAAATACGGCAGAAAAAGAGTTCACAAAGACAGGGCTACTGATTGACCGGCGCAGGACCCACCCACCCATGACTGACCCAAGTCCAGATATGTGACAGGGATGGGCATTGCGCTGGTCAGCGTCGCGTCTTCCATAAAAGTGACCTCTACCATCCCCCAGCACCCCCGTTCACCCTATCGTACCGAACACATGGACACACTCGCCCAGACATGCGCTTTTCGGCTCTTTTTACCCTCATCCTTACGGTGTTCTCGTTGTCTGATTTCGGTTACCGTATAACTTGCACAGGAGTGCGAATAATTCAAAGTGTCGAAGGGTAGAAGCAAGGCGGCGTCTTTCGGTTTTTTCCAAGGTGAGACCCAAAGGAGCGATCTTTTCTCCCTATCTGCGACATTTTGGGGGAAAACCTGAAAATTACGTCAGGACCAGACATCTAAAGTGTTTCCAGAAGGGTCAGCATCCCATTTCGAACCGCCCTTTACCGCAAGTCTAGACGGTTCAAGAATTTGTATCTTTTTAAGTTACCCCCACAGCCGAAACTGGTATCTTCATCTCTGGTTTCTGCGGTTATACTTAAACCTCTAACGTCTCCTATTTAATCTTGGAGAACCCCAGCTGAAACGTCCAGCAGGTTTTCCCCCCCTTTCGCCCATACTTTATTTGCAGACCACTATCCAGCACGGTACTGCGACGCAGCTTGTAAGCCACGATGTAAAATGCGGTATATTATAAGTTTTACCTTTTGCATTTTCTTGGGCACCGTCGCTTTTCCGACACAATTCGTTCCATCTAGGAGAGTTATGAAAAGAATGCAAGAACAAGACTTTATAACAAAAAGCTATTCCAACGGGTAGGGGGGTTGCTGGTTGCTATGGGAAAATTGGAAGGACCAGATTCAGGAAATCAAGCACTTCATACACATTGTAAGTGCAACATACTCGGGAAGTACTAGGGTGCCCTCCGCAGACAGAGTTTTGTGACTGTCTTTGCTCTGGTACGTCAGCGTTACCCAAATGCTGAAAATGTAGGAACGGAAAAAAAGGATTTAGGTGGTACGAAGCGACGTACTGCGAGTACCCCCTTACGCAGATTTGCTTTTAAGAACTTTTACTTTGATTCCGTTTTTTTTTACAGCAATAATACAGTGCAGTGTAAAATATTGTCTTGAATATGCCCGACTTGAGAAATTGTGAAGGACACGAACTGAGTTTGCGGAAACCAAGGAGGGAGTCAGTCTATTACGGTAAAAACTCGCTATGCGAAGTATCGGCTATTTTGAAGGAATCCGAAGCCCCGGGCTTATGCAAATATACCGAAAAAAGCGTTTAATATTGTGAACCTTGGTTACACTGAACAGTTTTTCTGTGCCCACGAGGTTCAGTGTAGCAAGAATTTATTGTATTTCGTTATTACGCACATAAGTAATAGTCTAGCTTCCTATCCACACATAATTTAGATAACAGTAAATCTAAGGCTTTCGCAGCCAATAAACGTATAAGTATATGTTATTACGTCTATACTAGCCTATAGGCCTATAGATATGCTAGTAGACAGACGACGTAGAAACGTAAACCTTATTTGCGGGTTATGATACCCGACTAACCGATTCGGTTCATGACCGAAGCGACGAGGGAAACTAATTTTAACCAGGGAATTTGTCAAAAGTCATGTTATCATATTTCACTCATTACTACGTGATCAGCGAGCTGTTTGTTATCTTGTGAATTGTGGTAAACAGGCTACGAGCGGGAATAATACTTGTTATCTACTAAGAGGGGTTTGTTACCCATTAAACGGCCTTGACTAGAGCCGCTAACGCTAAACGCGGCTTTCAAAAGGCTATTTATTATGAGCATTTTTTTTAAAAAAAATTTGCCCTTGTCCAACACGCTGTAATACACAGACCTGGTTTTAGGGAAGATTCCAGGTCTTACAACAATTAAATCTCCTTATCTTCCAGATGCAATTTCACGATTGTAGATGAATCTGCTCATCATTTACTGAAAGCGTTTTACAATTGCTTTTTCCAAAAGCGATCACGGTATAATAGCAAGGATTGTAAACTGCTCATGTCATTTCAGAGGAAAGTATACGTTGTTACATTAATGGATTTAGGCGAAGGCGGGGTAGGAACAAAAGGCGAGGAGATCCAGTACCCAATGCACTTGTTTTAACTCTTGTTATGTTTTCACGTCGAACCACCATGCAGCTGGATGGTGCGCGTTTTTACAATCTGGCATCTGGGAAAACAGGAAAACTATATAACCGAGGGCTGGAAAACATAAGAAGCTGGAAAGGTTATACGGGTCACAAAAATGACCCCACCCTGGCAATGGTGGTCATCACTCATCATCCTACGTCCGTTGTGACACCCCTCTCCCGCACTGTGTCCCTTGCTTGGCTTTAGCACGCAGAAGATCCCTAACATGACAGTAGCAGAGGGTGGGGAAAAAAATATCCGTGTATATATGAGCAACGTAACCAAAACCGCTGCCAACATGGCTGACCATGTGTTGAAAGTCCTCCACTTACGAAGGCTCTTTTTACCCCCTCAGTGTTGCTGTACGGATAAAGTGGGTAAACTCGGCGGCTATATATTTGGGTACCTCCAGTAAACTATTTTACACCCCCCGGAAGACGGCAAAATGGTCGGCCATGCAAAAAAAAAGCATCCGGCGCATAAAAAAAGAAAATGGCTAAATGGGGTTGTCGGGAAATATTTGTTTTTGTTCAGGGATCTCTGAGAAAGTTCGTGTAGTAGGCATCTGATCTTCTATAAAAGATTGACAGATGACTAATTTTCCAAGCAACGAAGAGGGACGATGTAAAACTTTTGAATCATGTAAATCAGATGAAAATTCTGTGTCCGCGGTTTGATAATTGAACCCTGGCCTGGGTTTCATATTTCTCCTTTCAAGCACATCTACGATCTTCACTTAATATCACGGTATCGTTCTTATCCCTTACATTTGCATTTCCCAGCCTCAGAGCTTGACTTTCTAATGGGAAATTAATTAAAATTCGTGAAGAGAATGACTTGTTCCTTTACACTGCCCTGGCACGCATTAAAGCCGTGACCCCATACCAAATTGTCTTGATAGAACGGTGGGACGGATCGTGAAAAGCAAAAACACTGTAACGTGCTAAGGAAACCAGGGCAGAGCGAAAGCGTAATAACTGGCCACGAGACCGATTCAGATCTTTGTTGATGTCATTCATATAGGTAGAGTTTTAACCTATGACTTTCTCCCAAATCTGAAACACGCTGTTTTTCTTGTTGTCTTGTCCAGTCTTCTAGAAACATCCCAAATCAAGTTGTGAGGTTATGGTAGAATGTGTGTGATGGATCTGTGTTCTTTCGTGTTTTATGGATGACTGTCTACCACCCATTTTCCTTAAAAAAGGAGCATGTTAGCATAGACCTGGCGCCTACTCGAACGCTAAGATCTGTCAAGAAAAAATGGCCGCTTCATGGAGAGAAACTGTTTTGAATTATGACCTTCGATTATGCCAGTGAAATACACGAACGACTATTCATGCTCGTTCGAGTTTCTTGGCAGAACATGACTCCTATTACAGGCCAATAGAATCTCTTCGTGAATCGCCAGCAAACTGGAACAATCTTATTCCATCAATGGAAAAGGTAGGACGTTTTATTCGAACCACTCTCGTCAAACTTGACCAAACATAGCCGTTTTTCTAATTCAATGCAGGTCTAGCGTGTTACAGAAGCCCATTGATACAAAAGCCAAGCACGAGCAAATAACCCTCAGTCATTTGCATTTATAGTCATTCATAGTCATAAGACATGTATATTCCTTTCTTTTAGCTTAGGTGAAAAGCACGCAGAAGCTGAAGGCGATTTCGGAATCGTTGCGGTCGTTCTACACGAAAAAGCGTAAAACATACGGCTTAGAGGCTTGCAGGCCCTCGTAACTAACATCTCACCTCGTGACGTCACGTAAAACGATCTGACGATTTAGGATGTTGGCATGAAATTAACCTGATGACTTTGGAACGTATGTTTCACTTCAGCAAAAGAAAAACGGACCCTGAAAGCAAGACATCGGCGCCAATGCCAGGCGGACACGAATACACGATTTGGGCGTGTATCGAGCCTCGCAGATAGGCCTTTCGAAATATTTGCGTGGACTCCAGAAAAGTTTCCAGTAATTTCAAACGTAGCCTCTCCCTTTCACAATGACTGCAAGTCCAGGCCTAGGTGTGTGTTGTGCATCTCCTTTTCTCCGTGCCTTCAACAGGAGAGGTTCCAAATTGTTTCAATTGCTAGGCATGTCCATTTGATATGTTGATTTGGGTCTAGCACTCGGGCCACTGATTTGGGAGGTCCGCGTAGAAACCAGACTCCGTGCAAGGTGTGGTGTTTTCAATACATGTAAAAAGCTTGGAAGACATAGGCGCCGCTGATGACGAGTATGATGATGGTAGTGATGATGATGATGATGACCCTAATAATCGGTAGGCAAAGGTTTCCTTACGATTCCCAGCAGGTTTAGGCCACGGTTACCACGACATTTGGGCATCGGAGCTAGGAGGGTCAACCTTACCACGGAGGCTCCTCTCCCGTGGCTCAGGGGGTTAGGAACAGTCAAGCTTATGGAAACCGTGGGAAATGACCAAAGGCCGCGCAGAGACACCGAAATGCCACGACTCTTACACTAATTATCCTCACCTTTGGGCTCCTGGTGGCTCTCTTCAATTTCATTCTTGTTAAGGCCTGCAACCCCCACAAGTTATCCTTCGAGTCCAAAAAAGAAGAAAAAAAAAGAAAATGGGGGTTTCGGCCATAATTCCCTTACCGGATGATAAAAAAAGCTTGAATCGGATTCATTAGTTGATGGAAGATACGTAATCCTCCTCCCCCCTCTTCAACCTTTGCGTCCCTTTCTGCTTCATCCCTTTGTAAAAGCAGCCTCTTTAATATCCTGTCGATGGTGGAACTGGACATCCAATCCATAAAAAAGATTTCTTGGTAAAGCAGCGCGTAGCCGCAGTTATAGCTATCAGCCAGGGTCAAAATAAGCCTCCCTAACAAGCACTTTAGCGATAGGCTACAACAATAGGCAACAATATCTCTAACCTTTCCCCCCCCTTTTTGGCATGTATTTTGCTCCACTATGACTGCGACCTCCCTCTCCGTTTACTCCACCCCACGCGGTCCCCAAATTGTTGCAGCTTTTGCCCGTTTCCCCCAAAACAGGAGCTCTGGTTTTATTAGACCCCACCATCCAATAGCACTCACCAATTGAGCTATGAATTACGAGCAATTGTTGTGGGACACTATGCCACCGCTACCTCGTCCCAGAGTGGGAAGAGGCTTTGCTTACTGCGGACATCCTGCATGGCCAGACATTGCTTTGGCCCTTGTCCATATCTATCTATAAAACCGCAACAGAGGAGCACTAAACACTCGGATGGGGATGCTGCAAGGGGGGTAAAACTGGTACAAGTATCGTGGCTTGGGATCTATCAGATATTGCAACGCGTATAAAAGCTACAAGCAATACTTCCCTAGTTCTGGGGCCAAAACTATTCTCGGGAAAATAACTCTGCGTTTTTCCGTTTCCCCGAGATCGAAAAGACTCACTCAATAACTCACTCAGCACGCAATGAAAAAAAATCGACGATATGGTCATCTCGGCAAAGAAGCCTGGCAACAAAGTTCGGTGGGGGCGACATAAATCGGAAAATCTGCAGACGCCCAAATTTCTGCTGCTCTTAGGGGTTTACGTTTCACTTGCGAAAGCTCATTCAGAAAATGGACCCACTTCCGAAAAAGAAGACAATCTATTTTTGCGAAGACGTGAGGGGGGGAAAAAGTAAGGGAAATCAATAGCCCCACAATAGTCTGTAAAGAACAACCGTCGGGTTGTAAGCTCGACTCAAGTTGGTCAGCTCGTAACTGTGACAGCCAGCGCGCTCTGGTTGGCTAGTTACTTTGGCTCGTCGGGCGAACGTAGTGCGTATGCAAAAGATAACAAAAAGGACATAGATGATACATGATTGATTTCTGTCATCAGTGTTGCTTAGGGAAAAAAGTGTTCTCCTTCCTCACCCAAATGCATATACCAAAGGGGAAACAGGGGAAAGATATGGTAATGGAGCTGGAAACGTGTCCGATTAATTACCCAGCGTCACTGACCGTAAGAAAGTCCCACACACAAAAAAAGGCTATCAGGCAGCTTCCACCCTGCTACCGCCGGAGGCCATGAAGTGACGGCCGTACCCCCATGGGCTTTGCGGAGACATAGCACGCCTAGGGACGCGGTGCCAAGTCTTCCAGCTGCGACAAAAAATCCCCTTGCCTTCACTTACGCCAGCGCTACACAAAACCTGGGTTTCAATTTTGATTCGAGGTTTTCAAGTCCTTAAAAAAAATTTAAAGTGTCACGCTTTTGGATGCTTCATTGGACACTCCAATGAAGGCAATTCTCAAATTGGCCCTACTAACATCACAGCACGGTTTCGACAGCCCGAAACGGTCTCAATGAAAAGGAAGGGGATCTCCATGAATAAAAGGATCCTTAGCCAGTCCCAAAGAGTGAAAATGTAATAGGATTGTAACCAGTGACAAAGCGAGGATCATTAGCAGGTCAACTGACCAGCTAGTGACCAGGATTTATTCGCTCGGACCTTTGGGTGCAACACAGGACTACAATAGCGAGGGTGAGTTGTCAATGGTCAGCCTACGGGGTTGCTTAACTAGGGTCCATTGAAACTCATGTCCCGCACTCCCGTTCATTTGTGAGCACTTGAAAAAGAGGATTTGACGCTCGACAAACAAGTTAGCTTGGGACGATCACTTCTCCAAACTTCATTGACGAGACATTAAGCATTGTTGTGGTGCCACCCCCTGGCGCTTCTGTCACTTCACTTGGCCCTATTCGGGAAAGCTTGAAGCATAGCGAAGATCCACCACCCTCGCATTTGTAAGAGTGTCATATAATACAGTGATCGGAGTCGAACTTGTTCGGCCATTTTAAGCCCAGGTATTGTTAAGGGGACATTCAACTTCTTTAGCGTTTGTGCATTGTTTTCCAAGGGTGGGCTTTTACCGTCTCTGGCGCTATTGTTTTGGGACTATGGCTAGATAATTCCGAGATTTCACGTCGTTGTTGAAAATGGGTGTTGTCTCCTTGCGTGGCATGTCACCTGATTATGAATGCTATATGAGCGTGTCTCCGCGCTACTTGGACAATTCAGTGTGACGTAGCACAGGTACGGTGAGTGTACTCGAAAGGAAGGGTCGCGAAACATCTCGTCGGTCAGCGGTTTCAGACGACAGGCCAGCAAGAGACAAACCTCGTGCTAGATCGTGATGTCTATCGTCACGGAGGTACACGCTTGAGAGGCTGAAACAGGTGTAACCAAGAGGTTACGGCATGTAATGTCCAACAATGCATAACATATTAAGGCAGTGCCCAGGACATTATACAGCAGAACGTATTCAGTGTCTCCTGTTTACAAACTCTTTCTTTGGACGAGAGGAATTAAACGACAGCAGACCAAAACCAAATTGGCACGTGGGGTGCATTCATATGGAGTATCATTCCGTGCAGGTTTTTAACCAAAGTAAAAAAAATCAGTTAGGCAGAACCTGTGCTCAACAGGACGCCCAGGTGGGAACTTCGGACGCCCAAAGGAAAGAAGAATGTAACAGCCAGTTATAATGAAGCTCGTTTGCATCCTTAACGACGTCATAAAAATTTGGATAAAAGGGCTGATCCCGCAGCACGCACCTCCCGTTTGGCCTAAAATGTGCTGTATTAAGTTTCTATAGCCTTACACAAGCCCTCCCAAGTAGAAAATAATTGGAACGATAAAATGAGTTAAATAAAATTAAATAACATTGCGTAATACAGGAAGGATTTCCCCAGAATAGGACATTTTTTACGGCTGGCTGCTGGAGGACGAAATTAGTTTGGGAGAGCCATTGGGTCTAGGCATTTTTAAACACTTTGTTATTATGATAATTTCATTCCTTCAGAAACAAACCTAGTTCGCACATGGGGAGACAGGAATTACTTTAAACTAGCTGAGTTATGAATGAACGTTGAAAAGAGAAGAGGCTACCATACCTTTCCCCATGCTAACGATAACGCTTAAACTTTCTTCGCTAATTGCTCTTTAGACTTTTATGATGAGGCTTACCTTCAAAGGCTTCGGGTAGGCAGTTCCGAGATATAGCTTACCCGAAATGAATTAGAGAAGTGCTTACTTCTTACCAAATTTCTCGGTTTGAAGGAGGTGTCTATACTTTCTGGCTTTTGCATGCTCAAGGAACGGAAGATGAATTTCTGAGCGTTCCTTTCTTCTTCGAAAGTTTTCTTCAGTCGTCATATTCCTAAACCCTCATGCAATTCATGCCATTAGAGCTATCCATCCTTTACCAGAGCCCCAAGTCCCGCAGACTTTCCCCCAAGTTGTTAAGCTTCTTCCGAAATCGCTTTTGGGTGCAGAAATGTTTATACCATGAATAAAACCAAATTAATAAAGGAAATCGCGGTTCCGTTTCACACTTCCTACTCAGAATAAAATCCGCCCGTAGTCCGCCCACTCAACCTCCTCTCCAAAAAAAATTACCTTAGCCCACAGAAGATGATTGATTCTCACTCGCATTCCAGAATAGTCTCAACCTTCTCCAAGAAAAAAAAATATTATAAGATAGTAATGAGCAGCGTATAAAGCTTCCGGGACAGCCGGAACCCCCAGTGTAGGAATCTGAAATTTGGAAACAAAATTCGATTGGCCATAGGATACGTCAAAAAAGAATACGTGACCGAGCATGCACTTTCTTCTTTTTCGGGGGGTTCATGCAAGATGCATGAAGGCAAAAGGGTTGTTGTTCACATTTTGCATGAAGCATATTACCCGTTGGTAACTCAAATACAGCACACAGACTCCCCCTCCATGTGCATGACTTTTAAATAACAATGTCCACTTTTCAAACAACTCATTATCCATGACAGGGGCTCCCTCCTAGTCATAAGTAAATGTAAGCACTAGACCGGTAAAAATTGCTTGTTTATTAAGTAGCAAGCTTTGCAAGTTCCAAACTCGCCAATTTGCATACATTGACTAACCCAACAATCAAAATACAGTGGTCACACATACTAGCCGTGTGCTTTCACGGGACACGAAATGTCCATATATTTTTTTCTAACGCTAACCAGGAAGCCACAGAAAGCATACCCATTGTCTTCCCTTACAGATATAATGTAACTATTCTTGTCCCGATTTCTAAAAACACTAGAACTGTCGTTGACATTTTCAATGGTTACGTTGGGTGGTGTCCCGTCCATGACATCTTAAAGTACTGTACTTTACAAAGTGTGCAACTACTCGGATCACAACCGAAGTTCCCAAGAGAAAGTTGTCTCTGCTTGCTCCAGCAGCCAAGATCTCCTTGTTCGTCGAACTTTTTTTTGTCACTGTCGTTTACTGTGCTGCTGTTAATAGTGAGCACAAAGACCCACCTTTCATTGCGTCAATTGCTCTACCGGGATGCCAAAAAAGAACAAGAAGCAGTATTGTCTCCTCCAGAAGTCGCATCCAGAAATCGACTTCGGGGTGGTGGAAAATGTCACGAGGCCCCTTTCGCACGGTCGACAATCCTAATGTCGATTGTGTGAATTAGCTAATACAATCATTAACCAGTGAGATGGCAAAAATCATTAGCTGGCAATAAAGATGTCAATCTCTAAGTCTTTGGAGCTGTTGTTCTACACCTTCACCCTAGTTGAAATGCCAATATCGTGTCTTTCTGCTTTCCAACAATAGCGCACGAATTGCAATTACAAATGGTAAGCTTACGCCGGGTAAAAAATACCCATGGCTTATTCACCGCAATGTTAACCAGTAGCTAGACGAAAAAAACGGCAAATATTAACATCAATGTAAGAAAGATACTTACTTTTGTAACATATAAAGTGATGGATGTCAAATCACACTCTGAAAAAGTTATACGAAAAAAAAAGAAACTCTGGTTTATGAATGAGTCGTATATAGTATCCAGGCCGTGGTGGAGCATGACTCGGAGTTTTTCGTGGCCGGACGGAAGACATTACCAACACATCATCCGCCTTCCAGAAGCTTATAGCGTGCTGACAACAATGGACTACTTAAAAACCTCTGCCCCTTTTTTACAGACCTTGGAATTACCAAACGTTGATTTGAAGACGAGGCGTGTGCCAAATTACGTCTCAAGTATCTTTCCTATCATCACACTTCATAGACACTTCCGCAAAGACAAACACATCTTTCCTTTCCTACTCCTACCTTCGCCCATTTCATCAATGGGCTTCACGCATCACGGAAAAGAAGCTTGCGGTTCCTGTACAGGCCGCCGGTGCAATATTGCAGCAACTAAACAAAGACGCAAATAGCGTACTTGGCACAAAAGCGGACACGGCCCGAGCTTTGAATGCGTTCCAACATATAAGCGCCTCCATAAAATGCTGACAGTTGCCATTGCCATGGACACGAAGAAGCTTTTGGCCAACCAACTCAATAAAACTTAAGGCGAACGAAAGTCAGAAGCTTTGGAAGAGCTTTTATGCTTCACATGGCGTCATTCCCTTTGCTTGGTGTCCACAGCGCACATCAAGTGTTACAGGCCGGGCGACAACACGTAAGGAGGTAGACCGTGTCAAGCCAAGCAACGGGAGTAGCGGCGATGAATCCTCGAAGGTCGTGGGTTTCCCGACCAACAAGTAAAATTGTGAAACGGTACTTGTTTGGAAGATATTCTCAACCCACAATACCAAAGCTCTTGATTCTTCTACGGAACTCCTTATTAAATCAGACAACCCCAAAACTGGATGCCAGCTTTGGCAGATTGAGGTGACGAAGGATGGCGCCCAAAGCCTCCGGAAGGGTTGGGTCCCTTAGGTTAAAAGTTCCTACCTTGTTTTCTTTTGTTTTCTTCATGTCCTTTGCACTTAAGCAGGTTTTTTTGCCCTTCCTTCGTTGCGTTCTTCCAGTGGCTTGTCACTCGTGATATAACACACGAGATGCCAACAGCTTGGTCACAATGTTACGTGATAGGGCCTTGCCCTCTTGCTTGGATGCCTGTTCACACACGGGTCTCAAAGAACACTTACAGTAGCATTTGCGTGCGAAAAGTCCGACAATCCATGTCAATTTCTGACTTGCTACTACCAAAGGGATTGCAATTCACGAAGCAACTGACCTTGCGTCACAGAAGTTGATCCCCACCTCATTGCTCAGTGACTACATGCTATTGTTTTATTTCACCTTCCAACATGAACTATGCTCATTGCCCTATACTTCCCACTTTGTTCGATCTCATTTCACAATCTTTTATAAAAAATTTATTAAAAAATGTATAAATAAACGTCAAATCATAGTACATATAATACAAATAATAATAATAGTATAACAGTAATAATAATAAATATTAATAATAGTTATAACAATAATCGTATTGTATAATAGTAATAATAATAAATAGTAAAAATAATAGTAATAAACGTAAAATAATAGACTCTACATTATTTAACGGTAAAGGAATAGCAAGAAACTATCAGGTAACGATCAGCGTGGACGGGTATCGCTAATAAAATTTCCGGTCAAGTGACACGACTGGCCATCGCCCTATACAAGAGTCTCTGACACATGTAAACAATAGCTCATTATGCCAAGTGCTTGCGAGCCGTCCTCACATTCCACACACTTCATGCTTGGCATTTGAGAATTCGTGGGAGATACTTTTTCCTTCGTAAACTCAGGTAAAAGGGAATATGGAGTTGCTGGGAGTCGTGATTTGTGGCTGGTCCACCTTGAACAGGTCTTTAATAATTTTCGTTCCTTTTTGTCGGCTCTTTGAGAAAAGCTGGGGTCCAGGGCGGCCGGTGCAGGTATTATAACTAGTACCGAACTTGAGCAATGGATCCCGACCTTCGACCCTGTTCCCGGATGCATATTTCCTCCTACTCCTAACCTATACTACATATGTGTGGAAGGCGGGTGCGCGGCCCTTTTGGTCATTGGCATGAATTCATCAGCCATGTGAGATTACCTTCGGGTCTCGTGTGCGTTCCGTTTTCTTCTCCCAATTCCTGTGCCTGCATCATCAAGCCCCAATGTGCCTTGGAGGAACCACCGTGTCTACATTAGTAGGAAATAAAAGGAAGAAATGTTTTTCATGGAAAACAGTGGACGAGCCCCGTTGAGTTAGCATGCAAATGACCACAGACTGACCCTTGGAATGACCCCATACGGATTTCTTTAAAGCTCTGCAATCAAGAATGTACCACAGACAAGCTGTTTCTTTCTTAAAAGTCATACGAATAGGCGCGCTCATTTGCATGTGACCCTGGCTAAGCCTTGTGCTCTCCCCAGGACACGTCTCGCTCTTCCTCTGGCCTGGGACAACAAATATCATGAGCGTCTTTTGAATCGAGATTTGGGCGAGCGGGCATTATGCACTAGAGGACGAAGGGATGTCCGATGCGTATCGGAGGGAGTTCGCGTACAAAGGCGTTTCGGTGGGGATCCTCTGAAGAACACTATGCAGAAGAACAAAGCGTTAACGAGGATTTCATTACCCCAAGCGCTTTCGGCCACATAATTTATGGCCTTCCACCGTTACTTACCAATAAAAAGGACTTTTTCGCCACGTGCCTCCAGTTTCGCCCAAGTTTGCAATTTGGCCAAGGTCGAGGGATGGGCAACGATGGGGAGATGCAAATTGGGTTTGACGGCAAACTTTTAAAGGAATTACAGTATTGACCGACAAGAAAATGTTTCCTGGCCAGAACAGGTACAAATTTATAGAAGACTGCACAAGTAAATTGCTGGTCGACGCTTGTCGAAAGCAAGGAGAATCAAAAAGCGTCCGGAAATCGTGCGTTATAACGACACCTTACGTCCGGGCACGCTCCAACCTTTTTTTTTCTAGATAGTCCGTTTAATGAACCGTATAGAATGTAATATACAAAATTGTCATTAAATCAATATTTATTAAATAATAAAAATTTAATCTATGATTATTAATATTAGAACGGCTCTATGCAATGCAGTCACTTTCTAAAAATTTTTTTTTCAAAGAAAAATTGCAGCTAGTTTAGATTTCCGCTTCACAATTTTAGGTTGGGTAAGGCAAGCGAGAGCGCTGAAGATCCCTAGTTTCTCTAGTTCCGGACAAAAAGACTGCTAGACCAAGTTACTGTCAGAAGCTTCAGTACTTTTAAAACGGTTTTGAGACCCGGGGTTCCAAATTCCATCGAATCCCCTGTTATGTGTGGCTTTTTTTATTTCCCTGAAAAAAGTCCAGTATTCTCACCCCAGAATTCCACGCTTATTATATAGTTTCCGTATAAAACGTATACCTGCGATTATATAAAAGAGAGACCGAAAGATAAAAACAGATATCTAGATAGACCGCTTTCAAAAAACCATTTCACACTCTGGTCACCTGTCCACTTCTTAATGGACCTTCTCCTTCTTTTCTGTCAGCCTTCTCCCAAATTCCCCACATTCTACCAGTCGTCTCATAGGTACATAAAAGCCAATCCAGGGATATTCAAAACGTGGCGATTCCACTCCATCTTGATCCCGCCAACGCCTGTAAATGCAAACCACAATTGACAGGTGCCTCTTGATAAGTCAGATTTGTCAAATGCGGAATTTGACGTCGGAGATCAAAAAAGAGCATATGCAATTTATAGCTCCACAAGCTTTCATGGTAGACTGACAAATTCTATTCGAAACAATCTTTGGCTTTCACATGAACCAGATTACTTTCACATGAACTGGACATTAATCAGTGCACGGGAAGCTAGCGTGATATAAACAGTTTAGGACAGTTAGAGTGGGTCAGCTTAGGGCAGTTTATGGTCTACTAGCCACTCTCTATCTGCATTAACGAGCTGTACACGTGACTGATTATATATAAAGCCGTAGACCCCTGGCAGTCCCAAAGACGTTAAGGGCAGTACAATAATTGCTGCGTTGTTATCTTGTGTAGTAAGAAATGTAAAGACATCATGCACAGAGAGAGCTAAAAACCCGGACCTGTACTGACCCTTGGAACTGAAAGAGGTGTGGGTCATTTCCTGTCAATAAAACACAAAGGACTCATGAAATCGCTTACTGCTTTACAGCTACTGTGAAAGTGCTAACTTCTCCCTGACGCTCTGTCCGTGAGACCATAGCGCGAGTCTCGTCTCAGAACGGTCCTATTCACCATTTCTTCTATTGCCAAAGGTGGATAAAGGTGCGGAGGTCATTTGCCTGCCAAATTACGTATCTTTAAGTGGGTCACTCACGACGGACTTTCTTGTGCCCTCTTGAGGCCTTTGAACATTTAGTCTAGTTTACGAAGGATTTGAAAATGGCATTTATGCTAGAAAATAGTAGCGGACGCTGGCAAGGCCCGAACGTGTTCAAATTTGCTTTCTTTTTTTTGCAGGCGAGGTAAATAGGTTAGGTTGGTCCATCAATTGTAGAACTCATTACATGATTACAAAGCCACAAAAGCGGTCCAAGAAGTGAGCCCAAAGACCTCTTTAACGGTGGGAGAGTACCACGTCGCTTTTCCAGCAACTAATTTCAGTTTATGTGAGAAGTGCATATTCGCTGACTTGTTTGGATCTCGGCACATTAACTACGGGAATCCATAAAGTTCCATTCACAGGGACAGTGGCAGACCTTTTCACCTGACTGCCCTAACCTTACCGTGCCTTTCAGAAAGATAGCTCAAAGCACCTCTTTCTGAACCTTGTGCCTATTTAACAATCGGTATCTCTCTCACGCCGATCTTGAGTGAGAAAATACCCTTTATGTAGACCTTCCTGACCCGCCAGTGCAATGTTGCACATATGAGGGACCTTTTCTAGTTCCCAAACAATTAAAAAGGAAATTTTGAAGAGTTCCCTTTGCTTTACGGCTCACTAAGCTCATAACGGAATACGCACATGGCTTCAATCGCCTATTTTACAGCTTTATTATTTTATATGACCAACATTACATGATTTATGCTTATTTATTGCATTTACTTATATTTTATAAAAACCACTACAAAAACAAGAAATAGCAGCAACATTTTATTCACAGACTTGGTGTAGTATAGCTATGCTACCAAATATATTGAAATGAATAGTACAATATATATAAAAAAAGAAATAGCCGGAATTATGAAAGAGAGAGGGAGTGAAACGGTGAAAAAGCAAAACATCCCAGGCTGGCTCATGCTTGGTTACGGTGCTTTTTCTTGAATTTTCAAAACAGGAGAAAAGGGATAGAATTGTAAGGGGAAGAGCACGGGTCTCACGACTTACCCAGCAGCCAAAATCTTGCTAAGACACGGCGTAGATGATGGGAGCTTAGGATGCGTCCCGGGGAATCCAAAGGGCAGATGGCCAAGGGTGCTAAGGCCGACCTCTTGATATTTTTCGTCATGGACAAAAAGCAGGAGCTACAAAAAGTCTCCCATGAATGGAAGCACCCAAGTCCACACACACAGTCTCACATGTAAGGTAAAAGTCCAATATCCACGTAGGAGACGAGACCCCTGACCTGTAAAAGTTCTTCAGCATGGCAGCTGCAGGCAGGGCTCCTACGAAATCCGCTGGTTCTTACACACGCGTGCCCTTTACCACCTCTCCCACATTCTAACCACAGGCCAACAATAGCACTCACGCTCCAAATTGCTTCCCTAAAATGTTCTTGACAATTCCACGGTCACAAAATAGACGCCATTGCCTAACTCCACAAGGAGACGCAAGGAAAGGGTAAACTTCTCCCCAGTAGAAGAGCTTCCTGTGGTCAGTGGAACTTTGACAAGCGTGTCCTCTATTTACGTACGGAAAATTATCGTAATAAATTAATGACTGCACAACAACAATAGAAGATAAGTCAACAGAAATAAGTAAAAAATAATATATAAATGGGGCATGGTATTTTCGGTACGCGTTTAACGTTTAATTTTAAAATATACCAGTAAGTGACTGTCCTTATTGTAGAATCTATTTTATGAAAATTGTATTAATACGTGACTGCACAACAACAATAAAAGCTATGTCAACAAAAATAAGTAAAATAATAAATACATAGGACACGGTACACTGTAAATTTTTTATTTTATTTACAATTGCAGCAAAGAATTAAAAGGACTTTACTGTAAAAGTACTTTAAAATGTTTTTCTACAACAAATTCGTGGTTAAAAAATCAGTTTTTTAAGTAATAATACAGTGAAGTCCTTGTATTTTTTTTGCTGCACAACAAATCATTGTAAATTCACAAAATAATTTTTTAAAGTGTAGTTTTGGTATGATTTTAATTTTAAAATATACCAGCAAGTGATAGTGTTCTTATTATAGATACTACTTATAGATATTTGTGTATGAAATATACACCATTGAATAGTTTGGCGATGTGGAATATAGGAAATGAAGAGAATACTGAAATGGAAAGCAATACGTGGGGAAATGAAAGGAAAAAAATAAGTAAATAAAGAAATGCGACAAAAGGCGCGTCTGCGTTTTTGTGTAAAAAAGCAGACTGGGTGTTTCTCCCCTGACAGTTTTCTACCCACATTAAGATGCTGTCCGGTTTTTCGTTCCAAAGTGTTTCGTTCCTGTGGCCCCCCGAAGGCGTGTTGTCATTTGAATGATGTGAACTGCCTCTCGCTCTATTTCGAACCTTTGCTTGACAGCTAAAAAAAAGAGTTTCTTAAAGTGAGAGGTCAATTTAAATAATAGGGAAAACCCTATCCTTTCTATTGCTGTTGTCATCTCAACCCATTTTGTTGTTGGCTCTTCATTCTTTCAGTCCATCCTTTTTTACGACACAGAAATTGCTTCTCTGTTTCCATTTAGATTAATATCGGAATATCACATATACATAAAGGCGACTTAATACAGGGTCTGTGGCAAGTTTGGGCAAAATGCACGAAAAGGTCAATACACGCTAACCTTTTTACCCCCTTTCCTTATGGATGTATCTTGTTGCATTGCAGCTGGCGAATGTCTTTCCTCTCTTACCATGCTTATGCTATAAGAAGGGCTGTAGTTTTAATGCGTATGAACAAGGTCTGCATGATTTATGTCACACGGGGCCTTGGATCCAACCTTATAACTTTTAAGCGGGGGTAAAAAGCCCCGGACTAACGGCACGACTTCTCTGAGTAAAAAGGTGTCGAGTAGAACGAGACCCTCTTTTTTAACTTTGGGCCAAGCTGGGCATCTCCATGTGAAAGCTTCCACCAAACCAAGAGAGCTGCCAAGAAGAAGAAGAAGAAGGGTGAGGGGTAAAACTGAGCAAATCACCCCTTCGGACCCTTTCAAATGAATGGCCAACAAGTGCACCACTTTCTTTGTCGCCTCTGCATAAAACTTTGCAGACGAGACGCTGTGGCTTTCTATCAAGGTTTTCAGTCACAATTTTCTAACGGCAACAAGACCCAAATTAGCTGTTTCCAACGGAACCTACCCCCTCAACGACCCGCCCCCTCCCTCAGTCCTCAAGGCTTGTGAGTTTCAAGGGCTATTCCAGGGCGCCTATTGTTCCAAAGTTGTACCATGTCGTGTTTGCAAAAATGATGACCGTCTGGTCTTACTCCTTGTCCCGCTCCCCCACAGTGGACATGGCGAAGTTTCTGTCTTCCGTGTGTTTATGAGCCAGTGATTTGCCCAAAGAGAACGAAGGTCAAGACAGATAATTTTCGCTTTCCACTTAAAAATCAAAGCGCTTAAGCAATCCAAGAAGGGTTTCAGATGAAACTTATTACTTCCGCTCTCCTTGCTCTCTTTTTCTTTTGGGTGAGCGACGTTTCTTTATTTTCGTGTTTGGCAATGTTCCCAAAATCCTGCTGTTAAGCAGGGTTTCAATGGACGGGTGATTACGGACCGCGCTTAAGAATGACGTCGGGGTTCTTTCTATTGGGATGCAACTTCATCTAAATTTTGTTTGCCCACACATAAATTATTAGGCTTGTCAATGCGAGCACGTCTCTGTCTCGGATATCATCGCATGTAGCGATCAATTCCCGCTGTGGGTTTAGCCACCTCAGGATAATTGCGGGTCATTTATCTTGGTCCTTTCTTACAGTTGGCTTTTCCCATCTGGGCTCATTTGGATGTAACGTCTTCTGGACTGACCAAAAGGGAACAAGAGAAGCAGGCAGGGAGGGTTGTAGAGTAGCGAAACACAACTATAGAGTTGGGGTTGCGGTCGCCGTCGAAAACCCTAAAATAAACACGCATCTGACCAAGACAAATGAGTCTGGAGTGCTGAACCCCTTAGGAAGCCGAGCGGTTATGCCAAAGCTGAAGGTCTCGTAATCTGTGCAATACTGACCCTTCTTCACTAGATTTGGCAAAGCAACCAGGGTTAGGAGCCATAGGCCTGCGCAAGACCCCTTCCAAGGAGGAGCATTTAGCACCCTGGCTGTCCTCTACTTGGAGCCAAATGGTAAAATTTGAGGAACTGGATTCTGCTACGCTTGCTTACTAGATTCAACAACGCTGGGCTTTTGAAAGAGACATGTACTGCACGCTGTGCTGGACCCTTTTTGTGCACATCTTACAGTCACTTTTTCCATATTTTAGGGAAAGAAGTCAAAGTCAAATTCCCATTGGCCTTCGCTCTTCTCGCTAAGATGCCCCGTGATCAAAAAGAGAAAGAGAGAGGTTATCCTGGGGTGCTTTTGGTATCGTCAGTCATCTTTCTTGGTTGGCTATACCTTCCTGAACCACTCTTACACAAGTCATAAAAGCATCTTGCTCTTTGTACACACCTTGCTTGCTGTATCATTTTGAGGACGTTTATTTACATATGGTTACTCGCCATAAGGTAACTGGAGGTAAGGTCACAAACAAAGAGAATACCTTCTGGACTTTGGGGAATAAGTTTATAACATGTACCATGTCGGAAATGAAAGTTTCACGTTAGTCTTAAAAGTCGGCGCTTGGGCCAGAGTTTGCTGAGCCAGAATGAAAACTTCCTCGTTGTAGCACAAAAGATAAGGCTGTAGGGAATTAGTATATTTCTGTTCGTATTTGTAACGAAAATGAGGCAGCCTTCCAGTGAACTGATGCAAACGGACAGAAAAGGTTCGAAGTAAGCGATAGCCGAGAGCTGAGGGGGTAAATTATGAACCAAAAAGCGACTCTCCAGAATTATCTGCATGCAAGCAGCCACTGACCTTTCAGGGGCTGGGTACACTGTAGTTGTTCGCCCAAAGCGGACCCCCTAGCTAGTTTTGTTTAGCTTTGCTCTCTAATGATGTCCATCGCCAAGCCGTATGTAATAAAATACGGTTCGCCTCTTCTTTAGCGCCACTTGGAAATTACCTTGCTCGAGACATTCTCTTGCTCTGAGTATTATGATTAACCTCAACCTTAACCGTTAACGAAAATTCTAAATCATCGCGAGGGTCAGCATGGGGAGCATGGTAAGTAATCCAAACATGAACTTGGTGCTTTTGGCTTTCGAGCTATCGTTCGCGTTCGTGTGGTACAGCGTGTTGGCGGCATTACAAGTAGAAAGACAAAAATTTGACACCGGATTTTTGAAGCTCCGGATGTCGTTTGTACGTACAGATCTTTTTGTGTGAAAAATTAAGGAAAAAATACTTTCACGTGTGTGGTATGGTATCAAGACGCCATGTCCGTTACGGTTCTAACTTTTTGGTGGTTACCTTAAAAAAAGGGGTGTAAGATGAGAATGTATGCGTTATCTGTTTCGTCCGCCGAAAATGCCGTATTTAAAACACCACTGGTAATAACTACTGTCCTCTGAGGCATATCTCCTGCTGTGGGTATCGTCTTCTCTTCCCTTGACTGTGATTGTGGCACTTCTTGGTGACTGATAAACCTGAATTGGACGACCCATATATTCGAACCTTGTCATCGGAAATGACTGGCAGTATATGGAAACTATGTGGTTAGGCTTTTTCCTTGGGCATTCTTTCTGATTCACTTAGCGCATGAAGAATTTAAACCCGATTTACTCGGATACACTAAAATCACGATACAACGTGCCTTTTAACGTATTATTGGCTACTGTGGAGGAGTCTAGAGGTCCCCTTTTTATGTAAACATGCAGAAAAAAGTTTCCGATAGAGCAACTTTATGAAATACCCAAAGAGTTTTTCTGTCCCATAGATGTTTACGGAAATATGATTTTATATTGTTTTAAGGAAAATTATTTTTTATTTTTTAAAGAAAATTATGTTGTATTTTTTAAAGAAAATTATTTCACAGAAATATTTTACTGTCTTTAATTTCTGTATAATTTTTTGTAAGTTATTATGCCCATGAATCACGCTTAATCACAGCATTATACAAAACAACAGGTTTGACTCGTTGGGTTCAGCTTATAAAGTGGTGAAAAAAGTTCTTTGGATGAAGCGTGTAGGTCCATTGCCAATTACTCTTCAAAAGGATAGGTGTTATGCATACTCTTTACGATTGTAAGTCCGCAGTCACGAGTATGTTTGCAATTAGGCATTGGCTTTCTTCTTGTCAGCCAACATCTCTTGCAGAGAGAACGGAGGGCGGTAGATACTTGTACCCCATGTGCTTCAATTAGAAAGTGAAATACCGATACGACACTTGGACCTAAACCGCCCCCCTTGGCACCCTTTTCCCGTTTTTGGCGTAAAAATGGCCCGACCAAACGAAAGCCAAACGAGGGTTCTTGCGGCTGTTGTCGGAACATTTGCGTTACCTAATATCCCGCCTACTAATAAGTTCGGTGGGCATTCCAATGACAAAAACGGTATTTTTTTTAAAGCCGACTTGTGTGTCTCACACTTTCCCCTTTTACGGACTCGCTATGGCTCTTGACAAACGCCCGGAACTTATAAACTGCGTCCCTTCTTCTTTCGCAGACGCCGCACTCGAGAGGGAAGAGAAAAAATGCTATGGCCGACGTTAACGACGGTGTGAACGCTCTTGCTCTCTGCTTTGTCCCATCTTTATTCCTTCTGTGCGTGCTCCAAGAGCCCTGAAGTAGTAGAGGAGGGGGATACAAGTCTTTTTGTATTTTTAGAAATTTAAATCTGGACGAAGCATTGCCCCTATCCCATACAGCATCCGGATGTTGGTTGCGACCAAGTAGCGGGAGAATAAGACCAAGACGCCAGCAAGCTATATAACACGTCAGCCTAGCCAAGGGGTTTTAGTGCAAAATACCATGGGAAAACGGCCGTCTAGGGGCGAGGGAGAATGGAAGTAGCTAAGACATGCTTAAAAGATGCAGACCACATGTGTGTTTTTCTCTCAAGTTGATAGACTGGGGCGTGGGCAACCAAATATGTCCAAGAACCGAAGGGGTAAAGGGTGTAAGTGTACTACTTGAGGTCAGATCACATGACTCGGCGGTGGTGTAAAGAGTTTTTGGGGAACAAAACCCAAACAACATTCTTGCCCTCAAAGTTGCTAGGCCCCTTGTTTGAATCAGAAGTACCGTTTTGTAGCAAGATGGATCGTAAAGCAATGCAAGCAACCTGGACAGTTAGCGCAGGGAAAAAATATATATATATGAAGACAAGATTCAAGCAGAAACCGACCTTTGCTCCGCCATGATGACCAGTTGAACCCAACGGTTTTTTAGCTTCTTTCTTTTTGCTTTGAATTCGGTCCGAATTCAATGCCAATGCTGTGTCCATAGAAAAATCCTTGGAGTTTCCTTTTGCTCTTTTCATATAAAAGATGTCCGTGGAGATATATATAAAAAAAAATTGGGACAGCTATTGCAGCCCATTGCCCATCGCTGCTTTGCAATCGCTGGGAGGAACAGAAAAAGAGAGCCCCCAAAGAAAGAAACCAGGCCCCCACATGGATAACCACACTGTGCAACCTTTTCTTCTCACTATTTTATACATTTTTTTATCCCCTAAGCTTGGATACTTTTTGGGATTTGGACAGATATCGTTTCATGTCCATGCTATAGAGTGGTGTACGAGACTGAAGCCCATACCGGGGTTCAGCAGGCAGAACCGAGCTCACCTTTGTGTGACCACGTATAGAGCTAAGGTGTCATGGTGTCAAATGAAAAGCAGAGACCGGTCTGCTTTCTCTGTCGCACCCTCGATCTTGATCTACACTGCATCTCTCCTGGGCCAGCTTTTTGTGGGCTTTTTTCTACTTTTTTAGGCTAAGCAGTTGTCCAGGAGACGTCGAGGAAGCGTCGAGCCCAATAATGCAACCTGCATAGAATAAGTCCCCTGGCTCTCCTGGCTCCGATACAATAATGCATGGCGACGTCCCCCAGGTGACCCTCCCTGACCTAATGATACATCTTTCCCTTTTTTTTTCAGATCCATCAAGCATTCACACCGTAGTCCTCGACAGCTTTCGCAATAGCAGTCCAACTTTCCGTATCGAGCCCCCAAATCGTAGATTGGGAAATCGCCAGTGGAAAACCGTCGTCTCCCCAGCTTCAAGGATTGGACTAGCATTGTTCTGGCTCCGATTTGACCCCTCGAGTAAAAATTGTAAGGTTTGCATAGTTTTGTTATAAATATAATTCTTGCTCTTATGCGCGGGGAATATGGCCTTTATGATGTAAGGAATATTTTCAAAGGACCCGAGCGCGGTTGCTGGCGAAGCCGTAGCCTGGGCGTCTAATGCATTGAGCGTGTGACAGGACCGCATAATGGACGAGGGCCGGGAGTGACCTCCGACCTGGCCAGCTACAGGCAAGAAAGGCCCCCATGATTCATAAATGAGCTCTTGGGCCTTTTTGGAAAAACTTGGGGGATTTCGTAGTGAAAAGGAACAAGGTAGGCCAAGTCGGACCCCACATCTTTTAAAAGCCTAGTACGGACTTTTGGGGTTGGACCTGTAACTTCCAACGTTCCAAGGAATTGTTAGATGCAAAGATGCAAGTTTGGAGCGAAGGTTCACTTCCCCCCCTCCCAGGTTCAGGTGAAAAAATTTGAGCGGCAGATTGGGAACCGACACCATAGAAAATTGAAAATGCGGCATAAAAGCCATTATCATTTCTATATCTCTCCGTTTTGCGCGGGTCGTTTTTAATCCGCCACGTGGAGTCAAGGGGCCAGAGTCTTTGGCAGTTGTTTCTAACAAACGGCTAACCGGTGGACGGTACTTCCCCACTTGTTCCCGAGTGAATTAGCGGAGTAACGTCCAGAAAAGCAGTTTTGCGTGTCGGCTTGATTCCCCGAATGTGTGACTTGCCCCAGACCTGAACATGCATTTGGTTTGTACACATGTCCGCCGAGCGTTCTAAACTGCCTTCCGTGCCGGCGTTGCTTTGTTTCAAGTGCTTCTACTTAGCATGGGTATGACGGTAAGAGCAAAACAGTAATCGCCTTTGCGTTAGACACTTCTTGTGGTGTTTAAAAGGCTGTTTTCCTTTCTTGTGCGTCCAAGGCTTAAAATCCGCGAAAATGTGCAATAGCGCGGAACTCCTTTTTTGGGTTCAACTAGTTCTTTTCTCGAATCTAAATTTATTGACTCTAGTTATCAAGGAGGAATTAATTCTTAAAGAATTAGTGGCCTTTTTAACGCACCTCCAACGATGGGATTCTTAGCTAGTTAGTGTTTTTGTCGTTCGATTGCGCTTCTAGTCCATTTTACATCCTCCCCGCTTTATTTGCATCGATTTTTGAAGCCCACATGCTGTATCCTCACACGTTTGTAGCACTAGAACCGGAAAGGATGTCAGGATATTTTGTAGGGACTAGGAGACACATTGCATGATGTTGGATCTTTAGCTGTCAAAATGCGTCTCGTTCCCCTTCACTGTTGCCCCCTATTGCCATAGAAAACTAATTTTGTACCCTAGGTGCTGTTTAAGGACTCCTCGATAAATGAGAACAATTAGAGGCGTGAGGCGTGAGTCTTGGTACGTGCACAGTTTTTCAACCTTCCTTTTCACAAGGAAAACATATTAAATCTACAGACTTTCGGATTCAGTAGTCTGTTGATAGAGATGTTCGCTTAGGAAAGCAAATTCTTGTGATTGGAAAAGACTTCTGGAATTCTTCATCAGCATCTTAAATAGCTCCCGACTAGTTGATTGAAAATTTGAAAGCAAGACCGTTTGGGATCTCTATTTGCTTACACTTGCCTTATTATAAGCCTAATTATAGCAAAAGAGGAATTAAACGAAACGTGCGAAAGCTGCACTGGTCTGCAGCAGGTGCGAGTGATTGTTATCTTGATTGCTCTGGCCGTGGCAACGCGGGCAAGGGGGATACTTTTGTATGTGTAAATGGATCTACCAAGAGAGGGTAAATTAATACTATTCATAACTATCGTACTAATGAATTACACTTGGGCGAAACAAAATAATTGCCAGGAAAAAGGCTAAAACCAAAATAGGCCTTTTATTTCAAGTACGGACAACAATTTATTACCAGAGAAAGATAATGTAACTTTCTATGGCGAGCTCCAAGGAAATGTTGTCTTTTGTGGAAGAATGCACTTTACAAGACTATATGCAAGACGAAATCAGAGAGTTTTCGTCTTTTGTTCGGAACACGCATTTACAATTGAAGTTAGGCACTAATTTTTTTAGTATTTGTTTGCAATTATGTGGAAGACGTCGTTTCCCCGAGAACGCTGGAGGATGTGAAAACCTCCGGTTAGGGTCAATTTATCTGAGTCGCCCATCGTTATTGCCAGGAAAGGAAACCCGACATCCCTCGATATGTTGATTTTGTATTTAAATGCATGCCCACTCATAATGGTGAGGCATTGGTGATTTTCTCATCCCGTCATTCCTACAGCAAATGGAATTGATGCACACAACCAAACCGGACAAGGCAGGGCAGGCAGGACGTCAAAAATTGACCGCGGTTTGATAATCTTATTACGTGTATTTCCCGGCAGTTACAATCTCGCAGGGTCATCCATACCGAGCTGAAAAATTTCCTGTCATGCCTTGCAAAACCCCATCAACTGGGGTAGATTGCTTAACGTTATAGCTTAAAAATCTTACCGTTTGTAACCAGCGATCATTGATAGCTATTTGAAACTGTTGACTTGGAAATATAAAAGGGCCGATGGTTTAATCGAATTAAGAACAAAAGGGGAGCCGTTTCTCCTCACAAGCTGAGCTTGAAAGGAGTAGGCCAACGCAAAGCTCAGAGAGACGGGTAACATTGACGTAGCAAGCTGAGATGTTCAGTTGACATCTCGTCCTTTGGCCGAAGGATAGGCATGAGGCTCGGCAGACGTAAAGACGCTAGGACGCCGGTCTTGCAGTGCAGTCCGTGGCGCTGGTCCGTTAGCGTCCGCGTCCACCAGTCCCCTACCACCGCTTGCGTCCTCGTGGCTCGTGGGCTCTGGGTGCACGTCCTGCAGACCTGCAGTCCTACGTCCAGTCGAGTGTTGGACGTAGAGCAGAGAGGACAGGGAGAGTGAGCTAGGATTCGAGCGATACACGGTTACCAGCGTCCAGCACCTCGTTCACTGGTTCTATTTGTCGACAAGCAAAAAGAAGTTGGCTCTCAGTAAACAAGAAACGCTTCGCAACAAAGGCCTTAAACCTACAAGCTGTATATGGCTACTCAGTTGCGAGCAACAAAAGCAAAAAAGTGAAGTTCTTCAAGATTCGCGTATTTTTCAGTGGATTAGAACTCACACGAAAAAATCAGTGCGTTTTGTCACCAAGCTCTTAGTTTAACAAGAGAAGCGGCTCGACTACAGTGTCACCAAAACGTTCACGTGTGGAAGTGTGGTAGACATGTCTATCGTCACTTTCGGCTTTTGTTCATGATCAACTGTTTTGTGTTTGTGTGGACGCCACATGGACACTTGCCATCATGAGGATTAAGATGCCAGCAGTGCGTATTGCACAAGGTAAGAACACCCCCCAAAGTCTTGGCGACATTTTTGGTTTGTTTCTTGTCAGCATCTTTTCTCGTCTTGGGGTTTACATTCTATCGCACTTACAACCTAAGTCTGTTTCTCTGGCGGTGTGCTATCTTGCCACATCACTTCCAAATTAATTGCATTGACACTAGTAGGTCTTTCTTGTCTTTCCCGAAAATCAACCATTTTAAAATCCACTTGTCGAACAACTTACATCTATTGCAGAAACTTACATACGACGAGTCTTGAGGATCCTTCGCTAGAAAAATACAAGTTTTCGCCTGGCTCCCTGTTTTTTTTTGGTACATCAGGTCTTATGATGGCATAAAACGAGCTCGCGGTCTTGTTTCATTTGCTAATATGCGCCCGCGCATCAATTTAGCTCATCTTGGTTAAAGGATTCACCATGCAAAGAGCTTGCGAAAGTAATTCCACTTCAGTTTCACGTGTAGTGTCGATCTGGCTCATTCGTCGCTTGCCCCGAATTACGCAACCCAAATTGGCGCAAATCCCGTAGCACAAACAGTGCTCTCGTAATTATCGTAACACGAACGTATTAAGCGGGAAGATTCCTTTTAAGCAAGGTATTCAGTGTTGGAAGGATAGGGAGCGCAGTAAACATCAAGAACATTTAAGCGTGACAGCAAAGCCATATGTAGTATTCTACCTGGTTGATTGGGTCCACATTTGAAATGAGTGCGTGACTGGCGTGTGGGCAGTGGTCAGGTCATGGGCGGTTTTCAGGGTGAGAAACTCATGAAAAAGTAAATAGGACTGTTAAGGGCGACGTGGCGCCTGCGTTGGGTAAGCGGAAAAAAGTACCTACTCGAGAATTTTATTGTGGCACATGCGCCTGAGCTTTTTACCCCCTGTCCCACTTTTCAGGATCCCGCATCGATGAAATTGAGCCGATCAATTAGGTTCTAATGAAAATCCTAACTTTAATATAGTTCAGCTGGGGAAATTTCCTGCGTATCCCGCTTCCGTGCTTGGAATTGCTCGACCCCCAAGCTTTGGGAAGTATTTGTTATTGCTAAATTTATCCCTGAAAGGTCCTGAGGAACGTATGGATTGCGAGGGTAGCGGACGCAAGAGAAAAATGTGCAGGCGCAGTAGCAAAGACACATTCAGAAAAGACGTCGCCGTGAATGTGGTCTCCGTTCCGACTTGACGCATTTTTGTACAATTATCGTCTTGAGGACTTGCATTCGCCCCTTAGCTATTTTGAGGTAGACTCCAAAGTCTTCCGTTCATCTCCCTCTATACCTCTCACTCAACGCAAGAAGACGTATTTTTAAAACCCCTTCACCCCCCTTACGAAACGCTTTGGCTTTCCCCCGAAGTACTATAAGGTTTTTGTCCACCTTTTTCTCGCACTGTCTGCTTTTGCTTTGGATATTAAATGTGACTTCACTTCTACAAAAAAGAGAATCAAAAAGTGGGAAAAGAAGAAATTTTCGCTGGAAAAATCAGGGCGCATTAATAGTCTAGGCGCCATTTTTCCCCCGTATTATATCAGGTTTGACAGTGAAGGACATTACGGTGACATGTTTGAAATCGGAGGATTATTTTCCGTCTTTTAATCGCTGTCGTAATGGTAGGGTTTATTTTCGAGTTATGACACACTCACAACTTTGAATAAATAAATGTTATGCAACGTACACATTGCATTAGGCTTAATGTGTTCTTTATGTTCTGGAGTAGGGGAGAAGGACACGCGAACGAGATACTTGGAACAAAATGACTGAGCTATTATTATATATCAGTCCTTTGCATACGTCACTGCTAATTCACACTTGTTTATACGCAAAGCGGCGAATAGTTTGTCACCAAGCCAAGTTGCGTCTTCCGTCGTGTGCTCGCCTTTTACCTGGTATATTGGAAAAGTACACAAGATGAGAGCTCAGTTTAAACTTCTTTTTTCCTTGGCCAAGACTGTCCGTGCTTCAACCAAATCCAGACTTGTCTCATTTTCATTAAAAAAATACTTCCTCTAGCGCTTCTTGTTGAGTAGTGTTTTTCCAGAAAATGATAGTTCAATTAGAAAAGACCCTAGAATTATAAATGGACATGTTTGCTTGCGCTGTGTTGAAATTTCGACCTTGCTTATACTGTTCGTAGGGCTGAAAAGTCACAATATAATCCCAGGTTCCCCATGTGCAAAGCACTCATGTATAACGCGGGTTGAAAGTCAAGGAACCGTTTCGAGTCCTTCTAAGAATGTTTCCATTAGATTTAGTCCAAGCCCAGTGGACACCAGTTTGAAACTGAGATCACAAAAATATCTTTCTTTCTTTCTTTCTTTTTTTTAAAAAAAAGCTTTGCTAAAGGAAGAATGAAAGGGGACTTCATAACCCCGTGAAGAACAAAGCCACAATGTAAAAGGCTTCGTGTCCAGTGTGTCGAAGAAAGCAAGTGCAAGACACACAAAAAGTCCCCTATTCTTTTTTTTAGTAGTTGAAAGTTACCTGGGTACGAGAATGTGCTTACCTGGGCGTAAAAAATGAATCCATTAAATTTGGGCTTGAAATGAGGCTTAGGAGTCTTGTTCACATCGAAGTCGCTTTCAGCACATACCTGCTCAGAGACAAAGTTACTTGTCTCCAAAGTTTCGGTTGGAACCTGTGACGAACGGAGTTGCCTTAAAAGCTAGCCCCATGACAGGTGAAACAGACTCCCGAGCAACAAATCTCCGGTCTTGGTGTGTGTGTTTTTTGCGAGGCGCAGAAATCTGCAGGTCTCATTAAAACAACTCGAGCCGCTCTAAAAGAAGTACTTAACCCTTTCTGTCGGCGCTTTTGAGAAAACGTTTGCACTAACTTTTAGCTAAATAGAAAAGTTAGGGAAGATTTTTCAACCGAGAAAAGGGGGTTTGTCTGTTTGGGGTTTCGTAAGTTGACAAGGGAATTTAATGCGGCTGTCCTTATGGCTCCAGACGGTCATATATTTATTGTCGGGTCCATCTGGCAAAAGACGGTAGTTACAGGTGCCCCGCCTGCTTTTTTTTTCTTCTTCTTTGGTTTTTGTCTTGTTAACTGAATAAGTTAATACACCGATATCCAGTTTAAAAAGCTATTTATCTTGGGGAAGTGACCCTAGGTCAGCAGGAGGCCGACGCTTAATACCTGGGCCACTGTTGATACTGACTAAATTACCACTATGGGAGAAGAGAGGTAATTAATGATAATAAAAAGAAAATTTGGCTAGACCGTCCTGTCTGAACACTTGTTGGAGATTGTTTAAAACGAGAGAAAGACATCGAGCTAGCAACGCAATTGCCCAGCGATTGTTTTCCTCAATCTGGTCTATTTTTTCCTCCTCGGAGAGGGCAACCACACTTGCTACGCGGGCTTTTATTTATGGTCAATTAAATGAGAGCTTGCTGCGGAGCATTTAATCGCGTAAAAGTTCTCCACTCTTCTTTGGTTCTACAATACCCAAAGCCCAGTAATATATGGTCATATAATGAGCGGTACGTGTTCGGTTGTTGTGATGAAATCATTCTTTTCTTTGGTACAACAAAAGGACGTTAAACTGTAAGTTTCAATAGTAGCGTTATGTTGGGTCCAACTGGAGCGTTTAAGACTTCTTTTCACGACAGTGACTTCTCAAGCACAGGTGTTTTGTAAGCAGTGGCCCCGTTCTCATGTTTCGATTGCCCTGGACCGAGATATTTCTTTTGTTGGCCAGCTTTAAAAAGGGGAAAAAAGAAAGCAAACTCGATACTGGGATACAATGAAGATAATAGCAAAAGGTTCGTTATCCAATTGAAATCGTATAATATGTCTCTCTTTTATCACAAGGGGTACAGTTAATGGCTCCGGCTCTGCGAGGGATATTGGAACAAGCTCCGGTTTTAACCTGGAGGATAACCAGCGTCTGATGTGTTATAAATGAATTCATTTTGAAAAAGGACGGTGTATCAGCGGGTTACTCAGGCGGGCGAGCAGGTGGTGTGTTCTCTTCGTTCCTAAACGCTGAAAACAAAAGCTTCATAAGGCAATGAGCGCAGAGGATGTCCACATACTATTTGCATTTCAGGCTACCAAAAGCGCGGGTCACATAATAGAAACGATTAATCAATGCGCCCTGATATGCAAATGAGTCACAGTTGGTGCGCAATAAGTCCTTGATGATGATAAACCGCATTAGAGACAGATCTGGCACTGGCTATATTTAACAGAACAAATAATAAAAAAAACGACATTCTCGTGGTCCACAAAAGCAGCGTCTGCCTGGTGCTGTCGCTCAGACACTGTAGTGCATTGTAGCAAACGCGTGTCAGTTGGGGGCCATCCTCATTGGATTGGCCGTCAGGGCCGTTCCCGACCGGGTTATGTCAAGCAGCTTCCTTTTCTCGCAACGCTTGCAATATTGCCAGCTGTCTAAAGAACAGTGGACACTTGAAAGCGCTAAGGCAAATACACTTGACCATAAAAAAAGGAGCAAGAAAGTAAAAATAAAAAAACGGCGGAATACTACTTCCAAGGGTTTAAGCGAGCTGGTTTTTTAATTGTTGTTCGCCCGTCGTAGCGTAGTAATGCTGGGTGTCAGGCCAACTTGATAAGGCTTCGTAAGTAGCTTTGCAGCGGTAGGCGTCTGGGAGAAGTCAATATTTTCCAACAAACAAAAAGCCCTTATAAGATTTTTGGTCCAAGCTGGACTGACGGATGATTGAGAAACCCCCAACAAGGAGACCCCCCACCGAAGCCATCCCTCAGCTTAGCCAAAGTGTATACCACCATGCAACAATGCTGGACATCCACCATGTCCGCCCCCATGTGGCGTATGCATAACTCGGATGTTTGCAATTCTGGAGAACCCGTACAATAACACATTCTTCCTCCAACTTATTTTTATGCCTTTTGGGCCCTCAAAAGCCTTGACATGGCCGACTAGGGGGAAAACAACACGGAGGGTTTTGCAACCAGGACATGGGCGTCATGTCTATTGGGCCAAAGTCACTCGGTAATACTAGTAAAGGCTTTCTGGGCGCAACAAGAAAAAAGGCTTAGTTTCATTGCACTAAACTTAATGTGCCATCGAACGAATGTGTCTAGTGTCTGGCCCGTGTTGGGTCTCGGTCAAAATTTTACGTCGTGTAAAATTGGACGACCATGAAAAGTCAGCGGACTCCCCCAGGAAAAAAAAAGAAGTCCGTGTGAAAGAGCGACGATTCGTCGGACACAGGACAAGAGGGTGAAATCGAGTCTTTTCTGGCTACCTCCTTCTTTTACGTGCTCTGTTCCTGCTTATTGCTGTGTGGCGTTTTGAAGCCAACGATCTAAAGCCTAGTGAGACAAGTTAGCGCCCACCAGCACCCTGGGTGGTCTCCTTTTCGTCTTGTCTTTATGGCTTTTTGATGCCCTGATGCCTTGGTGGCTGTGCTTGACCATTATCCCTTCTAGTGTACCCTACGCCATGCTTCTGGCCCGGGCGGCCAGGGCCATCCAGTTCAGACCGAACGATTCACATGACACCGCGTCGCCTATGATAAAAGACTTTTTCCAAAAGGGCTTGGGAACGTGAGTGGATCCTTTGGTAGGTTTAGTTTTAACGTGGCCCAGCAAAGAAAGAAAAAGGGAACGAGAGACTTTAATAAAAGGGATGGTGCATTACACGCTGACCTCTTCGGCGTGACGTCACCCAGATCGTGGGGGTATCTTTTTTGAATGGCGTGAGATGAGTCGTTTGGGCTTTCCTTCTAGTTGTAATTTTTTCGGGAGATGATATGGTGAGAGAGATCCCGAAGGGCTCAGCGTGTACCCGTCGTTTCCCCGAGATAGACTCGGGTGGTAGGGGTAATTACAGAAGCCCCTTGGGGGTTTCGTTGGTGTGAGTGTGTGTAAAACGCTAAACGACCATTCACGTACGTGGTAGCACGCAAATTCGCTTGTTTTATTTGGCGACTTTAATCCTTTCGCTAGTAGAAAGCCTGGGGTCAGTCCATGAGAGGTGCTAATTTTTATGAGGGTCGTCCCAATTGCTGGCCAGTAATAGAGAACTTTTTTGAGGTTTCGTGATCAAGGAACCTTTGAAAGCTTTCCCCCTTTTTTTTCGGAAGAAAAAAGCGGACTGGGGGGGGGGGGAGAAAAGTAGTTTGGACGTGAGCGTGTGAACTGTAGCTTCCCAAGCTAGGAGAGAAAGGGGTCGTTTTGGAGTTTTCTGGCCGAGCTCTGAAACCCAGCAGGTCGAGAGGGTCAGACATATGGTGGTGGTCATGGTGGGCTGGGGGGGTTTGATGAGTGGGTGGCGTGAGAGAAGGAAGAAGGAGAGCGGAGGGGTTATTTCGTGGTCTTGGATTATGTCAAAGGTGGACGCTAATTGTCCGGACTTTTATTATGATCTCTTCTCAAGGTCTCGAGGAGGGAACATGAGTCCCTTACCAGAGGGCTACAAAGGTTAGGCGGATACTCCCCCGCTTGAGTCGGCCGCCAAGTATACTTCTTGCGCAAGGGCTTCCTAAGGGTTAAAGGAATGGGGCGTTCTCCTTCCCTGGTAGTTATTTTACATACACCTGATGGCTTTGGGTGCGAATGTCGAGTACTTGTCAAGAAAGGGGGGCAGCTTCATAACAAGTTGATGGACACCACTGTTTGTGCTATGAGATTTGGCTACAGCTGCAAAGGCGGGGGAAACTAATCGGGGAGGAATGGTAATTTTCTCTTGACTGCCGGCAAAGGCAAGTGAATGGGGAACCGAAGTGAATCGAGAATTTTAAATTGACCAGCCAGAGATATAAAAACATCTTAAAGCTGCGTCGTAATGCCGAATGCTTAGGGAGAGCAACTCACCCCTGCGGGTCGTGGGTAAATCTTGCATGGAGTTTTTCGTATCGTTAGTACCCCAAGCTGGCATTCCTTTCTTCCAGCGTTCCAGTGCCACCACAGGGTTAAAATAGGCGTAGAACTCTTTACTCTTTTCCTAACCAGATTCCTGTTTCGGGACAAAACGTAAACCTCTTATTAATGGCCTTCGTCTGGTAACATAGCTGTCCTCTGCTCCATGTGACACTACCTAGAAGTTACAATAGATCTTGTGGATTAGGTTTCGCCCATTCGTGAGTCATATTAGCCGCCAAAAAAGAAGAAAAAAAATTAAATACAAAAGGTTCTGGTTGGTTAACGCCAGCTCTGGGTCGCAGGATCCATCTCGAAGCCTGGAACGTGTCGAAAACTTGGAAAGAAAATACCTTTTATGATGGCCATTCTTGGACTTTGGGCTGGTCCCCGGGTTTGGTCTTCATTAATGCAGACATCCTCTAGCTTCAAATGCTGCGCTGTGAAGACTGATGGATTAGCTAATTGAGCCAATGTCCTCGTTTGCATTAACCGGAACAGGTTTGCGTTGCGGTGGGAATAGCCGTTGTTAAGTGTTCTTTTAGTGATCGCCAGTTGTCCACATCGCACAGCAGCATCCGTCTTCTTTAAACTCGTATTGCATCCTGTTATGGTGTCTGTCTATATGTGTGTCATGGATGTGAATGGCTATGCAAATGTTCAAATGGGTATGGTTATATGTGCAACCACGCACAGTCACACATGGTCTCGGTTATTCTATTCTGCTCGTTCAGTAAACCTTCCGCGCAAGAATGCTAATCTGCTGGCCGGATGCAGATCCCGAGACATGTCCAAAGGGGTATGGGACCGCCACCGGACGCCTTTATTTTATTTTTTTCTCGGGAAATCTTAACTAAAACTGCGAGATGGTCGATCAGCACAAATCTATTTTTTTCCCCGCTCCCACGTACTATAACTTTGGTAGCCAGTCCCGCCCCCCTTCGGTTGATGAGGAAGTGGTTGAGGTCAAGCAAAACTGGCTGCAAAGTAGCTAAATTCCCTGGAGAGGCTGCACGGTGCAACTCTTATTGATTGGGAAAAAAAGGGGTATGGTGACATCCTGGAGTTGCGCGATGTGTCAATGGCCGCTAGTTATGGTGCTTTAAGCTTTTTGGGGTCCAGAAAAAAATGAAAAGAATAGGCTGTAATGAATTTTGCGGGGAGCACAGGATATAAAGAGGGGGAAAAGAAACAGGGTCCTCAATTTGAGAGACAATTAGAGAAACCCGCCTCCGCCAGAGGTTAGTGGCTTAGGCTGATTGGTGCTTAAAACGTCCGAACTTGGCAGATAATGCAAGTTGGCTATGTTACTTTAGTTTGACACCAAACTAATAGTGTGTCGTATGCGTTTTGTTCTCTGTACAGCCGAACCAGAGGACCCTGTGCAGGATGTGCTCACCTGCGGTGTTTGCCAAAGAGATTTTGCCTTAGGCGATATTGTTCGGTTCATTCAGCATAAAGTGCTCTCGTGCAGCAACAAAGAGAATTTTCGTCAGTTCTCGTTCGACCAGTCCGTCTCCCGTGACGAGCCTCCCGCTTCGTCCGTGCCGGTACTGCCGAGACTGTTAGCGCTCGACTCCGTCTCTTCTCTGCATTGCCCTAATTCGGCTAGCACCCCGAGTCTAAGCAATACGGTCATGCTGGGTGACACGCTCGAGGCGAGTGAGCCTCCCAACGGCTGGAAAGCTCCTTCAGGAGATCTACCACCGCCGCTTTTCTGTTCCTCTGTGACGACCGTCGCAGATGAGCACGACGCTCGTGTCCCACCACCAAAGCCATCCTCAAAGCCAGTCGAAGCGCCAGCCACGGCAGCTGGGGCCGCAGGGGAAGGGCACACGGAGGCAAAAAACAAAAGTGGCAGGGTGGATGCGGAATCCAACACGGTACATTCGGGTAAGTGCTCTTGTTCTTCCTCGCCTGAGTTGCATCCGAAAACCGCAACTACCGTGTAGAGCGTTTTGTTGTCCATTGTCGTGTGGGTTTTATGGAAGATGTCGTTTGTGCAAGTCCGAGCCTCACTGGCTTTTCAATGGCCGATAAAAACACCGACACTCTTTGTGTGGGCGAGGTGTTGCTAAAGTGCAATCATACCTCTTCCAGACGTGACTCAAGGTGGGCAATGTCATCCATGGTCAGTTAAGGGTTAACTTCATCAATGAAACAGGTCTGTCTTCCTGGGCCATAAAAATGGGGATAGTTTTTACTTGGTAATGGAGGTCGACTTTTCGCAACACGGGAATTCAACCCAGTTGTCTCTCCTACCGGCTACGATCTCCTTGAGAGCCCATGTATGAATCTCGGCGGCTAAAATGAAATTGAGCGCTGGTGGAACAACACAGCCTGTATTGCAGGTCTTGCTTTCAATCCAGTGTAATAAAAAAAGAATTAAAAATGGAAATAGAGAAAAAAAAACAGGACGTGCTGACCATTGGGCTACTTTAATGCACAAGATCCTGATTGAGATTTTTTTGTTTTTACGTTTCCGTGCGCATGCACGCTTGGCTTCCTTTTGCCGTTTATTTCCGCTGCCCGCTTATTCTTTGAGACCGGGCTGGTGTAGAATTCACTGCTTCTGGGTGACCATTGACGACGTAATCTTATACGAAAGAAAAAAGGACATGAATCGGAAGGAAAAAGGGAAGGGAAAATGGGAAGAGGATATGCGCGTGCCTTCTCTCATTTTTTATCCATCCATTTTTATTCGGATGGTTGGTGATGTCATGCGCCCAAGCCTAGGGTCCAGTCCCGCGGGGAGTGTAACGAAATGTCCTGTCACGTGGTCACTCACTCATACTTGGTATCAACAAAAGTTTAACTTGCGTTGATGAATTTTTTTTATACGTCGCTGGCTCCTATATTAGTGCTGCAAAGTATGTCAGAAATTCGAAAATAATTCCTTCATTAACAGGTTGTTGGTTCTTTGACTTGTTACGCAAGGCTTTTGCTAGCCTTGGGACGATGTAAAGCTCATAGCCAAAGTATGCGCCAGTCCCACGTTTGGAGACGTCTCGCTCGTCGTTTATGAGATCTTCAGTACCGGGGAAAGGCATGCGAAAACATGGGAAAATGGTACTAGCTGATTATTGGGTTGAATAATTAATCATATCGTAGCCAGTCACTCAGCTCGTTCGCTACCGTAATGGAGAAATTATCTTCTTATTGTGAGGCTAGTGGGTAAATGACCTCTGTAGATTAGAATGACAATGACCATTTCCGTTTTCTTGGAGCTTAATGGATTTTAAACGTCGCGTGTGTGTATATGACTGGAAAACTTCCGCTACACGTTTGCGAATGTTTTTTCCGACCGTGTTCTGGCCGAGACGAGATACGTGTGTCCACATGATGCTGTGCTGGTCTAATAAGGTAATCTTTCGGTAGGGGAGAAGGCAGCGAGGAAGCTGGCGGTCAGCTGGTAGAATCATTAGTACGAATTACAAGCCGCCAAACGGAGTAACCAGTGGGCTTGTAATGTAACATTCTCTTCTTTAATTGGGTTAGTCCAGTACTTAATGATAGTCGAGTGTGCCTGCAAGGGTCCGAACTCAATGAGAGTCTATCGATTAGGAAACGTGACCCGTTTACCTTCTTGACGTCTCGTCTCGCAACAATTGTCCATCTTGGAGCCAAACCAAGCCTTGCATTGCATTTGGTCATTAATCTCGAGGTAACGAAGTTACGCCTACCTTCTATGAATGATGCACCGGCCCTGGAGTAGGTGCGCTGCCTGCCAGCGGAAAGTTGGAGTTATATTGTACACGGCCTTTTTGATCGGAATCTCGAAAGATTGTTGATGAATAGCCAAGTATGCGGCCGCAGTCCCAATTTTCTTTTTCCTGCGTTGAAAAGTTACGCACTGCCATCCCTCTTGCCTGGGATGCCAGCGTATTAAAAAGATCCCGAAGTTGAGGCGCGAGACCACGAAGCTGTCGTAGAGATATTCTCGTAACTTGCGGACAGTTGCCTGGCACCTTTGACATGGGCTCCTAACTCTTGGCACCGAACTTCCAAGACTTGCTTCCTTTCCCTTGTGTTCTTGAAGCGGGTCGAGCTTGAGGAAGCGGAGGGGCACGTCGAGATGCTTCACCTCCATTGATAAACCCTGTAGTGCGCCTTCAAACTTATGAAAAGAAAGCCGCCCCATACGTGGATGCAACGCGGTGTGGAAAAAGATCAATTAAGAGTTGTTAAAGTATTTTAATTAACAGAAGCTATGGGGCGGTAGCTGTCAGTTTCAGCTATCGCCGTGCACTCGGAATATGTCTGGTTCCTTGCTTTGCGTTTTACGGCCATTGGGGAATGTGCGAATTGAGAAAAGAGGACCGGCTAGTGGACCTCCGGGAGAAAAACAGTTCTTAATTATAGGTTGGGGGGTCGTGTTTTGTTTCTCATAAAAAAAGGAAAGCAAGTTGGTACTCCATTTCTTTAGGAGCCCCTGACTCTCATGTGGCGCTTTTTTACTCGTCCTAAGTACACGTGCGTAGTTATATTATTTATCGCAAGGGTTAATAACACATGCTTAATGGCGCTGATGTAATTGCCCGAGTAACTGCGTAGAACGCCGGACGGACTTGTGTTCTATTAGTGAGTGGATGTGAATAGCAATGGGTGCCAGGAATTTGAAGTTTTCCGTGGAGCCTCTCGCCGAAGGAGTAGGTATACGCGTTAAAAACAAGTTTAAGTCCAGAAAGGTGAAAAGCCTAATACTTTCGTTCCATTCCAATTGCGCAATCTGTGAGGCAGGCTGACGATTTCTTTGGCGTGACTTTTCTTGGCTGCATAACAAATAAGATCGCCCCCAGCTTTGGTATAGTGTCGATCCCCAAATTTCAGTAGCCTTACCCCGGCTGTAAAAATGAGAATTTCCCAAGCTGGCAGGAGATGAGAAAAAGAGACAAGTGTGGAGGAGCCAACCTGAGGGGTGCTGTGAGTTTCACAGACGGTCCTACGACAAGCGACAAGCTGTCACCCTTATGCAAATTAAGAGCTTCACCACAGCCACTACTGCTTGGACTGTGCTGAGCTTTGTATTAATATATATCCTTTGGCTGTGGGTAAATAAGCGAAGGGATGCATAACGCCTTTTTTTCCTCTTCCCCTTCCCGGGACAATTTTGGTCCGACAAGAATGGAATGGAAACCAATAAGACGTAACTGGCATTTTCCCGCAAAGTCTTTTTCCGCCCCTTCAGCTGCAACCCTATTTTTGTCCAACGTCCAATAGTGAGAGACAAAGTAGCAGGTAAAAAAGATATATGAAGGTACGCGTCTGGTCACTAATTTTTTTGTTAGCGGAACTGGCGCGCGGTTATCGAAAGAGGCAAAAAAAAGAGAAGCATTAGTGGCCAACACAGCAGTAGCTGCTTCTTCTTTAGTCCCCGAATATTCTGTTCCCTTCCATCCCAGAACCGTTTAATTCTGATGAGAAGTTAAACGTCAGGTTTGACGTCAGATTGCTGAGCTGCATGTCCTCAGCGGATTAGTAGCACACATTTTAGTATTCGGCTTTTATAGTGCGCTGTGTCCCCCAGAGTCCCCTCCTCATTGCGGTTTCGAAAGCTTGTAGTGGGGGAGGTGTTCTACGACTGAATTCATTAGGTTTTTCGCAAACAGTTAATCAGTCCTTTCTTTCTTGTGGGTCGTTGGGGCAGCGTGTCTATTGGAAGTAGTGAAGAAACCCTCGAGATTATAATATATTGCACGAAGGGGTGTAGACATAGTGTACAGGAAAATATTACCTATTTGCTAGCACTTCGAGATTGCATTGGCTAATACGACGGTTAAATACTTTTTTCGTTGTATTTTTTCACAAAACATTTCTATTGGGGGCTTTTTTTTGTTTGCAGACTTGAGAGGGGTTTAACTCATTTAGAAGGGGAGAAAGGGGGAAATAGTAGTGCTCTTCCTCGCAAAAACTGATGGTAGGCCTTTTTGTTAATAGAAGCGGAAGAAACGGAAGTTTGGGGGTATAGTTTGGCGTTGATAAACAGTATGGCGACGCCTTACTGCGCGGGAGAGATTTCTGAACAATCGGGATTTCCTCAGAGCAAGAGTAAAACTCAAGATCCCGTTTAGGAGAACAAACGGTCCTTGTGTCAGGTAACGTTGTCCAGAGAGAGCAACATCCTTTTATGCCTGATGTCTAAGCCGGAGAATTGTGCTGCTAAACGCCCTAAGCACTTGGAAAAAAAAGCAAAAAAAAAGGATCAACATGTTAAAAAGCTGGTCAGTCGCGCAGTTATCTAGCTTCTAATTGTAACGAAATCTGGCTGATACAAGGCGAGACTTATCTCATGTTTTGCTCACAGATTCTTTGAAGAAAACGACTTAGGCTCCGCGAACGAATGGGGTGGGTCCCATCTGTCATCCTTTCAATGCTGCGGCTTGGCATAAAAAAGCGATTCATAAAGAAGGGCAAAAACAAGCCGTGACGGGGTCCGGTGTTCCCGATGATGGATTGCATACGATTTAACGCAGCAGTTCAGATGTTCTTGTTATGTTCGTTCTAAAAACACTGACTGGATTTACCGTTGCACGGGTTGCAGGCGCAGAGCAATTCTGGGCGGAGAGGGGAAATCTTTGTGCGGGAACAGTCTTTAATTCATGAGGGATGCCGCATTGTGGCTTTTTGACGTAATTCTACGAGAGGGGGGGGGGAAGGCAAATTAGCTCAGAAATGACCGCAAGGTCACATTCTAGACTTGATGTTCTATTCGCGTCGTTTACCTGCTTGAATCTGGGCAATCAAGTGATTATATGGATGTTACACTCCCCGCTGATTGAACTGATGGATTAGCACAGCCCAAAGTCCTGGATGACCCTGAGAGAAAGGAAATTTCGAGCCGTGAAAATCAACTAACATTCTTGGAATGTGTCCGGCTTTTCGGGTTTCTTTTTTTTTCAACGACGTTCGAAACGTTATTAAAAGCCTGGGCCTTTGAACGGAACGATTCCACAGAATTTGGCACCGTGTCACGAACATTGTACACGTGAGCATTTGCATCGGAAATGTGCTGTTAGCCTTGGTTGAATTGAAGTTGCTAAGGAAAAGCATGGCCCATCATAGGTCCCCCCCAAAGTAGCCGTCGCGGTGGTATTGTTGTCGCCTTGCCAACTGGCAGCCGGAAATAACAGGGGGTCATCCTGGAGACCAAATAGCCAGAGAACATTTTTTTTTCTATTAAAAAGAGTCCCCACTCAAGCGCCAAATAAACGAGAAAAATAACGCTTCTTTATGCGAGTGCTGTATTGATTTCTTATTTGTTTTCTCACTCACAGTTTCCCGGGTTTCAGTTCCGACTGTGGGATTTGAAACTTGGCGTATTGGGCTACGATGTCTTATTTCTGAATAAAAAAGAACTTTTGCAGTAGCGCACTCGAGCTGTTAGCAAAGAGTTGTTCATCATGGTGCCCTACTGGCCAACGTCACTTTCACAAAAGAATGGACAATGGCCATAATGTAGAGAGGGGGGAGGAAAATTCACCCTTCCCAAGAAAAATACAGGGAAAAAAATGCAATAACTCTCACTCCCCTCTCTGTACAACGAAAGTCCTTTTTATAATGTCAACAAACGTTAGGCAGCTGCTTGCGGGTCCTTGTGGTATGGGGGTGTCTGGATTGTAATGTATTGTTGGGGGCATAATGGATGAGATAGGTCTGTGTGTATACTTGACACCGTTTTTGACCAATTGTGGCAATGTCTTTTCGAGTTAACTAACCCATTGTTTACCCCACGGGGTATTTTTTCTTTTGTCTTCTTTTTTAGAACCCACTTCATACATTTGCTCCACGTGTCAAAAGCGCCTTACTACAGCCTGGGGCTTACTTCAACATGTTCAGAACGAACACGGCTTACGCATCTATGTCGATTTAGACGCCGAAGATGAGCCCATTGCTACCAAACCCACTTCACCGTCAACGTCTTCGCTGCCGCTGTCCAGTGGCAGCAAACCCAGCAGCCATCACAGCCCGCGCGAACCGTCGCCCCGGCGGAGTCCTCTTCCCCAGCAACGAATCTCCACAGTAGCTTCTTCCGGGCCTTTCGGCGTCAATAGCAGTTCACCTTTATCATCTTTAGCTTCTTTACGAAACCCCGATTTGGCCATGGTCATGAGTCAATCTCTGAACCTCCCTTTGCATCATCCACGGTTGCATCTTCCAGTGTCGGCGTCTTTGCCACCGCCTCATTTTCCTACATCATTGTCCACCTCGGGATCTGCGCGCACTTCCAACGCCAGTGTTTCTCTCGCGTCATCTCATCTCCCGACCCCAGCGAGCGTGGCGGCAGCGGCCGCCGCTGCTTCCCTCAACCCCTTACTCCTATCCAGCATGGGTCATCCTTCGCATTTACCTTTGGATCCCCACTCGCCCTTTGGCATGCTGCGGTTGCCCCTGAACGAACGTCATTTCCAAGCGCACCTCCATCACCACGCTGCAGCCACGCCCTATGGACGACCACCTAGTCATGATTTACGTGTGGAGCAACTCTTGCCCGAACATTTTCGCTTAGGGCTGGGCTTGACGAACCTCATATCCCCGTTCGCTGCCGCCGCGGCCGCTGCAGCGGCCGATTCCTTCGGCATGGCCAGTGATCGGACGTCAACGCCTTCGTCCCGAGCCACCGCGCCTACGCCTACCCCTCATACCCCTCACGATGTCAACCCTTGCCATCAGCGTTCGCCCACGCCGTCATCAGCAATAAATCCCAGTAGCTCGACGGCACCTTCCGCGGAGCACGTGGACTTTTACTCCCAACGGCTAAGACAATTGGCGAGCAACGGGTCGACGAGTCCCGGGGTCACGGGCACTGCAGCCGAAGGCACGTCAGTACGATCGCCGACTCCGTCACCTACAGCGATGCGTAAGCGGTCGCTCTCCCCTTCCGAAGGTACGAGGGTCCGTAGTCCCCTTAAATTAGAGAGTCCTTGTAAAAAATCTTCGACACCCCAACCTCAGCTGCGCAACTCGCCGACGAGTACCACCACCGATTCGCACGTCAGTCCCCAACCTTGTCATCCCGTGTTGGAGTCCGGCAAGACGAGCCACAGCCCCTCGCCAGGCCTCTTACGGTGTTCTATATGCACGTTCCAGTGCCACGCCACGGTCGAGCTTAGGCGGCACTTACGCACGCACAAAAATCGCAGTCATATCGCCAACATGACCAGCTTGGGCCAGAGACCGGGCGAGACAGAAATCACGAGTCTAACGCCGGATTCATCCAGATCGAAAAGAAGTCATGGAGAAGGGTCCGGCGCCGATGATTCGGTCGACACCTTGGACGATGATGACGGCGAACCGTTGGATATGGAAGATGCGTCGGAAGACGAAGAGAATGGCTGCGTGGACATGGACGAACGTGACCGGGACGAGTTGGAACATGACCTCGCGGGGCGTAAGGAAGACGATAGTCCGGAAGATTTAACGGTGAAGGCCGCGTCGGCGCCTCCGACCCCAGCGCCCTCGGTACCGGGCGACAAGCCTAGTCCGATTTCGGGTTCGGGTACCTCTGCGTCCTTGGTGGGCGAGTTGATGGACCGATTTGGCTTGACCAACTTGCACCAGTACAGCGAAGCTTACCGACAGGCTGTGAAAGACCTTAAAGCCGAGAAACGGCCGTTCGAGAACGGTGGGAAGGCATTGCGACTTCGCGATGACCTGACGATCGCAGCCGCCAAGAACTTTCTCTTACCCGGTAACGCCGCAGCAGGCTTGCCACCCTGTTTGCCCTCGCTAGACTTGGCGCATTCAGGGCTGCTGAGAGCTTTGGATCCCACCTTGCCCAAGCGAATGAAACTGGATGATACCCATGCCCATCTGGAACGCGATCAACAACGCGAGAGAGAGTCTTTGTTTGCGGGTTTGTGGCTCCCGGGCGTAACCCATTCGCATCGTGACCTGTTCCCTCCACCCCCTGGGGTTGACCCCGAGCTTTTCCGCAAAAGCGGCGAAAACCCTTTCAAGGCGTTGAATTTTGGCCTGAACTTGGGCTTGGGCTTAAACACGGGCACCGCGCCCAAGTCCTTGAACGCGGCCCCGCAGTTACCGACCAGCCACGCTTCTCCGGCCTCAGCGGCCGCAGCGGCGCTCGGCCTGTGCGCGTCGCCTGCGACCAACCAGCCCGCCAAGCGCGAAAGTCGACGCAACGACACTTGTGAATACTGCGGCAAGATTTTCAAGAATTGCTCTAATTTAACGGTGCATCGTCGTTCGCATACGGGCGAGAAACCTTACAAATGTGAACTGTGCAATTATGCCTGCGCTCAAAGCTCAAAACTCACCCGACATATGAAAACACATGGTCGGCTGGGCAAAGACGTCTACCGTTGCCGCTTTTGCGAAATGCCCTTCTCGGTGCCATCCACCTTGGAAAAGCATATGCGTAAATGCGTTGTGCAACAGCAGAAGAAAGTCAGAGCCGCGGGCGGACTTCTCATGTCTAACATTGTTTCCGGAGATGATTCCGACGATTCCAGCACCTCAGCTTCCAAAGACACGTGGAATTTGCACAACGAAAGGCTTGAGAAGGAAACAATCAAAGGAGAATAAGACGGAATAGAAAAAAATAAGAATTGCATCCGCCAGCCATACGCCAAGGGAAGGAGTATTGGGAGGCGCAATTGTATTTATATGAACGAAATGTATTTCGAACGAATTAAATAGCAATTAGTGTACTGTATAGAGCTCAGAAGTATGAGAGAAAGTCGTACAAGATGCTGACGACCCGTGATTCCTTTTCGAAAGCTTTAGTTTCTGGTTGACGGTGATAGATGTGTTGTAATTTTCTTGTACAATTTATTTGTCTTTTGTTTTCATGGTCAACGAGTTGGGGATGAAAAAAAAGCATCAATGTTGCGTCAGACTCACGTCTACCATTACTTTGGTATGGGGCTTTAAGTAGTCTTGATTAGAAAAAAAAAGAGTGGAAGGTCAACCCGAGAGATCGGAGCCAACTTTGCCAAGTTCCACCCAGATGGGGTTAGTTCGAAAGTGGCTTCGTATGCGTTGACTTTTTTCAAAAAATGCGTGTTAGCTTTTTGTACAGAAGTTATCTCGTCGTCCTATGTTGCGAAGCTGAAGTAGCATACTATTTCACGAACCCTGATCATTATTTGTGTTTCAAACCTAATCATGTTAAAAAGAATTGTGTCGTTTTTCGCTAAGAGCGGAATTCGTAGTTGATACCAAAGCCCAGTTTTGTTTATATTTGTTTCCCTTTCGTGAGAAAAATCATAACAAGATGTTTGATTGCAATTTGAAGAACACAAGTGCACGAGAAGTTTTAGTTTCCTAGTTTAAACTTTCTATGTACGAGGGTTCAAGAGAAACTCAATGAATAGTATTTTGCTTACAAGGATCAGAGGTACATATCGATTATAACTGTAGTTACGAGTTCGGCCTAAAAAAGTTGGGAGGGACATTTTTCTTTCCTATCATCCCTGGAGTTCCAATTTTTAAAAAAGAAAAACTGCCCTTGGAATTTGCCAAATGTAGTATTCCGCTAGACATTCCGCAAATCCACGCCCCTCCCACCCCACATCCAGAACGTCACCGCTTCACGTTCTTGTTGCTATATCACACATGTTTTGCCCACGTTCATCCCCCGGTGACCGCCCCTCCCTACCATTTAGTTCTTTGCCCTCTTCCTACCTTCCTACCACAAAAAGAAAGCAATATTTCAAAAACAATCTCTCGGTTTCGAAACTCGGCACCCACGCCTACAATAATTCCTAGTGTAACCCTTGCTTGTGTACTTGTGAACACGCCTAGTGCTACCTCATTATTATCGTCATAGTAGCGTCAGCAAATTGATGTTATCAGTTTATTTCTTCGCACTACACATAATGTTTTGAGTTCACTTTGGGTTTAGTTTATTTTTCGGAAATAAGCCGACGATCCCCCATGTAAAAAGAAAAAGATCACACTAGTCCTTATTCAAATCTTCACTTTTAGTTTACCTTCTCTTTTCCGTAAACTTCTTTTGCCTTACCAAGTTATGGATTCGCACCATTTCTTCACCTTCTGCTTTCTTAATCTTTTTTTTCTGGCTTTAAGTAGCAAAGCAAAGGATCCTTCACTCCTATTCAAAACAATTCATATTCCCCTTTATGATTGACATTTTGCGCAAGGCTGTCAAGAGATATATAATTTATGATATGGAGGTATTAATGGTAGTTTTCACACCTCAGCTGGTGCAAGTTCCTACAAGGCAGGGGCAAAATGGCAAAGAAACTGTTCATGTAAATTAAGTTTTTATTTGATCAGAACATAACCACCCGAAGCCAACATTAGTCTTTGACCACAAAAAAAAGAAGTACAGCACAAAAATATCCTTTTTTATGTTTCACACGACTTTTTCTGTCCCTTTTGTACGCCCATACCTATCGTCACCAGAGACAGACCTCTCCTCGTCCCCTTTGAAATTCTTGTATTGTAAAGTTGATGGGTTCTCCAAAAATTGAATGTTCACCTTGTGGCATCGCAGCATCATACCAAAAATCCAGTACGTAGACAGGGTGTAAACTTGAATAGAAATTTATTACTTGTAAGTGACCAAAAAATCTACACCGTTTGTTTTCTATATTTGCGGCTTCTTCAATACAGAGACTTCACTTGTACAATAAGAGTTGTTTATTATTTTATTGCCTCCAGTCTTCGGAGGGCGGGAAAGCATGATAACGTTTTTCTTTTCCAGACGTTGGCAGCCTTCGGCTTTCCCCTAGGGGCAATGGATGCTGCGGAAAAGAAAGGGGGAGCCGCCGCGGGCATTACTTCTTGGTCGCTTAAGCGTTCCCATTGGCTACAAAACAGCGCTATCGTGCCTCGCGTCTCCGTGACCAATGACTTTTTCTCCCACAACTACGGGAAGTAAAAGAAAGGACCAGAAAGGAATGGAGGATGCGAAAGCTACGTGAAATGTCAAGTCTTGGGGGTCCGTGTTCGTATTTGCATACGATAAAGGGACATAAACCGAAAGCGATAGTCCAAGTTGAAGGGGAGGATTTAATGGTACTTGCGACCTGCATGCCTTTTTCAACAGGGAAAGGGTACAGCACGAAGAAAACTACAACGGGGGAGAAAAAGTAAGGCTAAGCGGATATTTGGTAGATGAAGCAGAAATGAACGCATTCTTTTTGCTCAATGACGATGTCTACTACTCTCCGAGGAGGTTTGTCGAGCGTGTGTGGGCTTTCGCTATCGGGCCAACCCCTTTCCAGTATCAGTGCGATGGTTTCCTCGGCTGCATTGTATGCACCGAACGCAATTTTCCTTAGTGACAATCTGGGAAAGTAAGATAGAAATATTTAACCAACATAGGACACGTACTCTTTTCATGCGTACCCTCGCCTTTCGAATCACCAGAATCGTTTATCCTCCCCACCCACTGGGTCTTTGTTCGGGAAAAAGCCCTGCCTACCTCCTGACCGATAGGCAATACTCGTACTATCCCCACCCAATTGTATACTGAGCTTTAACGGTGTTATTGTCGCGGTGGGAGCCAATGGCATCGAAGCTGCTCAGTTCTCCTGTATTTTTTTCACACGTTCTATATTCCTTTAACGGTGTGTATTTTTGTATATCAGCATTGAACAGCAAATATAAGAAAACGTTTCGATGCTTTAATTTGATTTATATTTCTGACATTTTCAGCACCATAGAGAAACGGTCGTTTAAAAACCTAAGGAAATAGGTCAAGGAAGGTGACTTGGTAGGAAAAGCGAAGATTGCTGAAAGAAATTAACTGAGGACTATATACTGTATTTGATAATTTCTTGCATGAAAGCAGAAGTTTCGAAAGGCCGCGCTTGGCGCTAGCGTATGCTGAGGTTAACGGACCTCCAGACGGAAATGGTTCGGTTGTGAATCCACCTGTCAAGCAAAAACAAAGAAAAGTAAGTGTCAGGAAGCTTTGTCAGATCATGCTGCGAACTAAGAAGCATCAATAAAGGCAAATACGTGACGAAAGTGTTCATAACATGACTTAAAAAGATTGTGAACCTTTGGCCAGCTGTCGGAAACTTAACCAGTGAGTATATTTCCCTACAGGTTTCTGCTTTGAGTACGTAATATCTGTTTCTTTCAGACTGCATGCTGGGTATGATTGCAATGGTTCATTGGAAGGCTATTATACACTAGTTGAGTACCTCTTTGCACAGTATGACAGTAGCATTTTCGTTAGTTTTGTGAATAGCTTGGTGACGTAAGGGTTCTCATTTTCCAAGTAACTGACAAAAGCTGTGGTGGTAATAGCTTGTCAAAGAAACATCCGTCACTGAGTGGCAGCTTTAAGGTATCTCTAACTTTAGTACCGCTGTGAGTTAATATTGCACATGCACTTCGTGTACTAAATTATTTCCAGGAGTTATGTCTTGCAACATTGTTAGTAACGTCATGCTTGATATTGCTGCTGCGAAGCCTTTTCTTATTACATTGCTTGAGGCCAGTATGCTGTTGTTTCCAAACTGTGGTGCTAGTACCTGTATGTTCCTTTCTTTTTGTGTGTACTTATGATTAGTTAGATTATGTAACACCAGTTAGATTACTTAGCTGACGGGTAGAAATGAAATCCATGGAAGTATTAATTTCTTCGAAGATATTGAATAAATATTAATAATCTAGGCCTTCCCCGGTGTCTTCTTCAGCTCCGCTAAATTAGTCACAGTTCACCTGCAGCATTGTGAATTCAACACATGATCAAATCTGCCAACTTTATTAACACACGAGTAACAAACATGGTCCAATGTATAGCTATGAAGCAATTTCTGAAGTCAAGCATGAGAATAAAATGTACGGTCAGCAATAGACAACAAACTTAGATATCTAGAAAAAAAGGCTGTGAAGAATGTTAGGGAAAATTGATGAAAGTGGAACGGAAAGTAATATATAGTCTCTTTTCGTGATTGGTGTAAAGTTTCAGAACTTTCAGCAACACTGACGTACTTCGTCAGAGTTGGACTCCCGTGTTTCGAGCACATTTCTTCTGTTAACCTTACTCTACGTCCTACAACTATGTGCATCGTCGCAAATATTGATATATTGTGTTACAGTTATTTTTTCCTTTTACTCTGTGCTTTAAACAATAGCAATAGAAACTGCTCTCAGCTTTGTGGGTTATTTAAGCGGAAGCGAAACCATTCAGGTTCAGGCAGAAGTTCACTGTTTTTTGAGCACTCCTTTACCAAAGAAACATCTTGTTCTTTCAGACCTTTGTTTAGTAAACTTGCACTGTTCTCTGTGTTCCGAGATTGGTAACCCTATATCAATATTTCTGCTTTGTATTATGTTTATAACGCATAGTACGCATAATAAGACTGTCGGTTTCTTTACTCGGAAATTAAAATGCTATGGAAGTTGAGTTCTCGATCGTACGATCATTAAAGTTTCAGCTAACAATCAATGAGGGCATTGATTGTCGCCTAACATAGGGATAATATACTGACTGCTATTCTCATGTGACCTAGGTTTCACACCCAAGTCGGGTTAAATTGAATCTCGTTAGCACGTTAGTCCTTAATGCGTTCATACGAAAAACGTACCATAGGCTTTGTCTTGGCTAGTAACTTTTTGACGGGTAATATGTGAAGTAGGCATTTACATCATTAATTGGATCTTTCGATTGGTTCTTGCTAGGTTACCTGCAACAAAACTAGAGCTCTCTGTCTCTCACTCTCTCTGACAGGGGGTCTCTAATTGTACTATCCTGCTCTCAATGCCAATTATGAGGCTGGGTAAAAACTTGGAAGATGACGTGATGGGCTTCTCTCATACACGCATCATGGGTAAGTGAAAGTTGCTCGCTCGTTGTACCAACCTTAAGAACCGTGACATGAGAAAGAGACAACTTCGTTTATCTCGCACTTCGGTAAATGAAGTTTTTAGGCAAATTAAGGAATGAGTCAGGATCCCTCAAGTTTCCAGCAGCTCTTCTAGCGCTGTTAAACAAAGGATGTGAAAGAAACGGACTCGCCTCTCATTTTCACCCGTTGGAGTGTTTCTTCCTTTTAGAGCATAACTAGAGGACGTAAAATAGTCTTATTTTAGGCTCTCGCTCCATAATGTGCCCGTGACGCATTTATTACAACCGCCTCGCTTTCAATTTGATGTTCAAAAGTTCCGTTACATTTTTTTCTCTCTTTTTAATACCGGTAATGCGAAAAGTGAATGCCATAAATACAATTGGCGCTTTCGTTGAGTTCGTGTAATTGATGAATAAAATTGGCGTTTTCGTTTAGTTATGTAGATAGTAACGAAAATGTCTCTTTGGCAATTTTAGCAGGATCCAGTTCTGCGAACTTCCGATTGTTTTGCGGTGGGGTTGTATTCTAGTTCGCACTTGTGATGCCGTAAGTATTTTCTAATGCATTTTCTACATTTTTATTTTTATGTATCTCTTTGTATTCGGTTTATTTATCCTTTGTTGGACTTCATACATGTGTATTCTTTATATTGTACAGTTTATTGTCGTATTGCGGATATAAATATCCCAGTTTACTTTGTAATTTTTGTTAGGAACGGGAGACAAAGGTGCAAGTTGGAGGCGAAACGCGCAGTCCAAGACGAAAAAGATACTATTGTCAAAAAAATTGAAGTGCCAAGTTAAGCAAATGGGTAAGTTATAATTCTTAGGTATTGTGTTGCCACTCAACACAGGCAAGTCTAGACTCATGCTTGAGCTTCCTTTTTACCCCGCATGTAAATAAGAATTATGTTCGCTTTGCATTTTTCCGTTTTTAACACCCTGCTCTCTAGTTTCTGAGACTGAAGATTTTCGGGGTTTTATGTATTGTATATTTCTTTTTCAACCACCAATTGAAATAAGGAAAAGTCAACTTCTGTAGGACAAAGAGCGTGAAGAAACTTGTGGGGGAACAGGGGAACGCTAATGCGACGATATTATAAGATGATGAGATGCCATTGCATAAATTAGAGGCCTAGCATTTTGCTGTCGCTCGGGCCGCTAAGGGCTGAGAAAAGTAGAGAGTTGGGCCGTACAAGGAGCCCAACACGCTCTGGAACCAAGCAAACTTTGATTTAGACGCTGGCACTTTTGGATTTCTCCCATCTTCCCATCCTGCCAATGCATCAGGATCTATAAGTTCATGATTCCCAGAGTCGGCTCTTCAACTTTTGAGGAGTTTTAGCTTTTACACTGGGAAAAGCTCAAACTCGTGTGCTAGAGGAACATTAGCTGATGTATGTACTCCTTGCCTCTCGTCCCTTTTGTTTTCCGTCCTCGGCCTTTCCTTGTCCCTGATGCCTCCAGCTTCCACTTCGTCCAGAATTTTAAATCGCGGAGGCTTTTGTGCAATTGGTGCGATAGTCAACAGCTAACGTGTGGAATTATTGACGATGTAAATGTGATGGTGTTCCGAGGGCAGAGAGAAAGAAATTTGAAATCCAGTATCGAGTCTCATGAGCAGGATTTTAGATATTCTGTCAACTATTGACTCCCCGTTAACCCGTCTGAACGTCCAGAAACTAAGTTTCTCAGATAATTTTTTGTCCCATTTCTTTCTTTTTCCTCTCGCTAATGTGGTGACTATAGAACTGTTGACAGAAGCGGAATGTCGACCGGGAGTTTCGAACGTGCTCCCGGCTCGTGCATGAAGGGCATTGAGAGGAGCAGACTGGAGCGAACGGGGAGGGAAGAAAGGAAGAAGCAAAAAAAAAACACTAGCCCGTCCGTCCTGGTCACCGTCACCTCGCTTCTTCTATGGCTTCTGTGCAAACTTTAAGCTTCCCCCAACATGCAGATGAGATGGCCAAAAATCAATAGCCCGGGCATCGAGGCTCAATTAAAAGAGCCCGGAGGCTGCACACAAACTCCCCGTAGATATACTCGCGCTTGGTGCTTGAACTCGCGTCATGTACTGGCAAACCGACGCCTAAAGACTGGGCTACGAATGTAGAGACGGTACAAGTTGCCAAACGGTTTCGCATTGTGCCTACTGTTGTAAAAGCACTGGCTGCCACGCTTGTACGCTACTCAAGAGCTTTTCGTATATGTGCCTAATGAGCTCCTGCAGCCCTTTTATATTTCTTCGCAGGCGAGTACACGAAAGTAATCGTTTCCATTAGAGGTTACAAGAGCCGTAATCTCCGCGCCCTGGGGAAACTTTCTCAGCCGTAAATGCGAGGAAACTGTCTGTCCAGTTGTACATTACTGGGTCGAACCTCTAATTGTAGGACAATTAATTGGTTTGGATTCGGGAAGATCTAAAAAGGTTAATAGCCAGTGCAATACTGCCGGCCTTGTCTTCATTACCGCTGATTTAGATAGGTACGAGAAGTTTGCAAGTATACGTTGAGAGTAGTAAACTGCTTCGTAAGGTGGAATTTATATTCCTCGTTGTTCGGGGATCTTTTTTTTGGTTTCCACTATGCAAATGAGCTTTCCTCTGCTTACATTGGGAAACCGGTGTGTGTGTATGTTGGGGGGGTGGGGGGGGTACTCTATAGAATGTATAGTAGCAAAGCCGCGAGGTCTTAACAGTTCCGATTCGCTTTTTGCGCAATCTTGTAAAGCGCGCGAAAAGCAATAAGTAGCTTCTCGATAAACGTATTTATTTCCTAACTGAAGACGGTGTGTTGAGAATAGTGCATGAACACTTCTGGTGCTCCGGTCCCGATATCTGGATGTCATTACGCTAATGGAGAACTTGCGTGAACAATCTGAAACTACACCAATTACTCAGTACAGATGTATGACGCATATCATGATATGGCGTGTAGTAGCATACTTTCGCACTAGTTTTGTTACCCCTTTCTCGCATTTCTTTTCGACAACCGTGCTGTACTTTCCAGAAAATGCAAACAACCTTTTTCTTTTTAACTTCACACATTTGACCGACACGAGTTTTGTACCTCCTATTCTTTTCTCACTGGTTACAGAGTACGGTACGACACGCAGTACGCTGCGTGTCAAAAGAAAATTAGTGGGGACTAATCTGAACAATGAGTGCATCTGAGAATGATACATTTTATTCACCCTGGTTTCGAGTTCTGAATGCCATTTCGATCCGTGAGTGAGGGAAGTACTTCAGCCAAAGTGTTAATTCCCTCTAATGCGTCATGTAACAGAAATGGTAACGAAGCTTCTTTATTTTGAAAGGATACAATGTAAACTCCGTCTGGCCGAACATTTTTCCATAGAAAGAATGTTCTCCAGACGGAAAGAGAAATTATGAGTGTTAGTCTGCAGTTCAGGCCAGGAGATGGCGGGACGTGAACTCCGTCGCGCAGGAGACTCGAAAATTGCCTCTTCTTTTATTATTCCGTGGAATAATTTTCTAATTTTATATGAAAAATTGAGCTTGTGCCTACTTAGTAGTGCTGTAATTGACTACGAAAAAAACGAACCAAGCGAGGCTGGAGTTTCCCAGACCACGGACAACGTCCCAACTATGCCGTCGCCGTGCCTTCATTTTGTTATGCATTTACATATAGGCGCGCGCAACGGATTTGTCTCACCAACCTTCTCTCGCCTACCCGCCTCCCAATTCGACAAGGTAACGAGCAATAGTTACGCCGTGCCTACTTTTTTCTTTTCCGTCGTCGGTCCGAAGATGTTACAGAAAATCTTGCAGGGACCCCGCTTACGTCCTTGTGTGTATAACGAGCGGAAGGAAAAGTTGCATTTCCGCACTATTGCCAGTCACCCAGCAGGCATTGTGGCGTTGTTCGGCGCACTGCTCTCGAAGACTGTGGCGTAACTAAAAAAAGAAGGTCTCTTAATTAACTGCGATTCAAGATAATGTTGCCAACTCATGCACAAGAAGGGCGGCAAGAGGACTTTGTATTGTGTACGGGGTATTAGAGACTCCCATACTTTGACAAGTCCAGAGCCGCCAAGCGCATTATCACTGTCCCTGTTGGTCACGTCCCCGGGTTCTATCACATTAGAAGAACTGTTGGGAGCATTTGTGTTCTCCTTATTAAGGGAAAAAGAAAACTTGGAGCGCTGGTACGTGTATGGTGTGCAGGGCAGTTTTTTTAAAAGATTTTTTTTTTCAGAGCTCCCGTTTTTATCATCCCCTCCCATACTTTCTTTTGATATAAAATTTCTAAAGGGTTAGGACTTTATAGGATGTCCGTTTTTTATGCCCGGGAAAAAGAAAAGCGACGGGGTTGAACTGAACTCGCTGGTTCATTGCCTTATCATGGTAGTACTACCGGCGAGGGTAGAAAGGGTTTTTTAATTCAATTCCAAAATCGGGTATTATGTTTGGGGCTGCATTGCTCTAGTCCTCCACCATTCTATACTCGCATCTCACGCTCTCCTTTCTATACAATAAATAATGAAAGAAAAGGAGAGGAGCCCTCCTCTCGCTGTGTCTCGCTCTTCTCTTCATCCGTGGAGTACATTGGCCCCAGCCAAACTTCTATTGTTAGCGCTTGAATGAAGGAAGCAAAAAATGAAAAGGAAAAAAAATTGCTGAAAGGGTTAGTTATTATACTACACCACGTCAGGTAGCAAAGTTCCCGGAACGGAAGAAAAAGTGGCATCAAGCGGGAAGGCTCTTACGTTCCAAAAGGCCTATGGTTTTTCAGTTAGCTGGTTAGTAGTTGAAGTAGACTCGGATGCTTCTGTTCTTGAAAATTTTGGGTCACATACCCGCACAGTGTAAACTAGTGTTCTTATTCCCCCTTGGTCAACGCAAATACGGCTTTATGCGGCAAGAAATGTCAATCAGTTTGGGAGAAGTGTATGTTGCGCTGTAATATTGTGGCTAATGTGTTAGTGAATGTGACAACCTCCCCGGGTCGTTTGGATGTGAGTGTCGTGGAAAGTGGCCTGATTAGTGGAATTTCTAACTTGCTTGGCGGTGTGGGTCAGTTTTAAGTTCATTTTACTGCTTGGGTTACTTGCGGTGATTTTTATTTCAGTTTGGTTACGAACAGCATAATTTTGCACCTGAAAAGTTTTTAAATTGTAGTGTGTGTTTTATGAACTTGTTTTCCCGCATTTTCGTCACCATTTTAGGAGAACGTGAAACATGTCTCGCTGTGACGGTAACAACGGTAATTTTGTAAAATCAATAAAAAAAAGTTTCTAGACAGTGTGGACGGAAAGCTTGAGTTAGTGTACCCGCTTTGTTGCTTTATTTGCATACATGGGTATAATAGGGGATGATAAGGTAGAACATGCCATGAAGATTTACTGAGTAGGTTGAGGTCGTATACAAGACACGTAAGTGTTGGTACGACGTATTCGGGGTAGCCTTGTTCCACCCACCACTCTATGATTTGATTGTCATGCAGCCGGTGCGTACACAAGGCTGAACGGTATTGTGAAATATCAAGAGGCAAAAGACGGAATGATAGGCCATAGCGCAGGCCTATCCCACACGAAAGTTTCTGCTGGGGTGGCAATATCGATCTTGTGCCGTTGCCATGGTCACCTTGCGGCCCGTGGAGGCTGAGCTCCACGGGATGGACATAGTGGACGAAAACTAGCAACATATTGGGAGGCAGTCTATGTAATGCCGGTCCTGTCTTGTCCAACCAAACCGCCTCTGACGCCCTTTCGCCATGTCAGCCTCAGCAACATATGCTCCATACCCAGATGTGGGAGTTCTTATGGCAACACAACTTGCTACAAAGTCTTGCATGTATTTTTTTTTCACTACTGCGAATCGTGGCTCATACCTCCTAACAAACGCCCCAATTCCCAATTCCCACCTCCCAATCCCACCCGTTCTTAACCCCACAAAGCAAGAAGTTTCCGTTCCCCAGAGAAAATTTCCTAATGGCGTCCCGTTCCCTTTCCCTTGCATTTGGAATGTTTAACGTTAAGGCCAGTGGTTTCCAACAATATTTTCGTTCGTTAATATGTTGGCGTATCGAAGGTAAAACTTGCCAAAAGTGAATTCTTTGAAAAAAAAAACATTCAGAGAGTGATTTATTTTAATGACAAATGGAAGCAAACTTTTAGTACAGTAGTAATCACAGAATATTAGAAAGAAGTAAAGAGTTTGGAAGGATAGTGGCATTAAAAATCCGGAAACGTCGCTCAGAAAAGTAATTTGGCAAATTTTTGGCGTCGCGCCTTCGCAAAGTGCTGCAAAACCAAAATAGAATACTGCAGAACTCTGATTTTTGTCAACCGCCCGCGGGTGGTAGACAAGCCAGATAGTTGGCAAAATCGAGTACTTTTTTTGTTAGGAAAAGGCTAGAAAAAGTACGACACGGTGTGCTAATAGGTAACAGTGAAAGATAAATTGCACTTTTGACTGCTAGAATTGCATTTAAACTGTTTCTTGTGAGATTTTACGGCATGAGCTCGTACTGTCCGTGAATAAAGATTGAACCTCGAAGGAACGCGAAATAAAATCTACTGCTCGCGAAAAAAGTTATGGCACGGCGGTTACATAGTCAGAAGTTGCATAATCGAGGTCGGCAAAATCGGAGTTCTTCGGCAACATTTTACCAGTAGTATTACGGTTCGCCTAGGGCTTGAGCACAGAGATCGCATCTTGAGTGCACAGAAAATAACTGGATGCTTAAAGCCCGGCAATTAGGAACGAAATGGAAATTTATGTGCAGGTTCTTTAAAACACGGGATTCGCCAACATTTCCTTGGAATCGCGAACGATAAAGAATTTTCAAAGAACGGGATGGACAGTATTTTAGAGGCTGAGGTAAGTGTTGTATTGTACTTCACATTTGTATGCATAAGTGCTACGGCGATTGCTAATTCGGTTTGATACTGCAGGTCATTACTTGTCCGCTAACGTTGTTTTTCGGGGATTCACTTGCTCTGGGTGGTTAATCTCATTTCGCTTAATGACGCAACTCAGTGAGGGACAGTTGCGAGCGTAAACAAATGGAGAATCGCTAATTGCAGAATTAGAACTAAATGGAACGAAGTCTTTGCATCACTTTTGTTTGCCATGGCCATTTACCAAGTTTTGCAATCCTGTTAATATGCTAACGTGCGATTCTGCTGGTAAGCATGGTGCGACGACACTGGGAAATTTGAAGCTCTCATTGTTTTGACGCAATAGTACCAGTTAAGCTGTATCGTCTGCATTATTGAAAACTTGAAAAAAAAAATCCGCGTGTTGCTGCTATTTGTCACCCTTTGTGTAACATTAGGAGGGTTGAAGATGGTAATGTAATGTTGTAAGTTTTTCCCAAGTAATTTTGCGTTGAATTTGATTGTCGTCTTTGTTTGTGTATTACTGGGTCGAAATTGTTTAGGATATTTTTACTGTAATAATTTCACGACAGCCACGGAACTAAACTTCTTTCCGCTGTAGGAATATCAGTTTTGATTGACAGTCAAAAACAGCAAGTTTTTAAACAGATTTGCTCGGTCGCCCTGGATGTGAATTCCGCCCCACAAGCTGATATTTGCCTGTCAAATTTTCAGCTTCTCCACGACGGAAATGGGTTGATCTCGATATCCTCAAAGTTGCTTAGGATAGCGTCATCGGCGAGGTAGTTTCCTGGCTTCACACACGTGTTTGATTTCGGTAGTGAAGAAACCTTTCGCTGGCGGTCTCTGATAAAAGTGTCAAAGCGTCTCAGATGACAGTTCGGCCTACCGTTATTACTATTGGCCCCTTCTGTTTTCCTTAGAATCCGTTGTCCTCCCCCACGTTTACCCCCATCCCCCCTTTTTCCCTTGATAATGCAGTGCAACATATTGTCAGACCAATCAACATGTTAGAAAGACTTCGTCAACAATGTTTCAGCAAGCTTTGTACCAAGGTTTGTTCACAAGAAATGTGACTTGAGATTAATTATCGATAGAGCTATCAGTACGCAACTATTTTTTTACATGACATTCAACGCGTGCCTGACAGTTTTGACATTCCCAGCACGAAATGGGCATAACTTCGTGACTGACGGAAGTTTGAATGAAGGGTTTTATAGCTATGATACGTCGGCTACCTTAGTGTCCTGTAATATCCCTGCATAAAGGAAACTTATTGACATTGTTGTATGTTATGGGTCTGCAGGGGGGAAGAAAATTGCTGGCCGGACCAATTTTTTCACTTTATGGGGCCAGCAGTAGAAATTTATGTCAAGGGTTTATAAAAGTTTGGCATGTGCGATGTGTATGAAAAGGCCAGTTTTATTGATTTGTGTGAGTACTGAAAAAAAGGAAGGAAAACTTCTACAGCAAGGGCTGTACGTGATGTCACAGTGTGTGGGGGAGGAGGTGGGGGTGACTTTTGTTCGATATTTTGCATATATATAAGAAGGGCTAGGAGCTTATTTGAGTTTTAAAGGGATGAATTCTATGGGAGTCTAGGGGGTGATTGGAACGGGAAGTGGCCGGTCGTAGAGTATCAGCCGAGCTTTTCAAGCGACGCCCGTTGGAGAAAACTCGGAAAGGAAAACTCCGCCGAGAGCCCAATGGACGTCTTTCCGTTCCCCTTTTATGTAGTTTATGTCTGTCAACTCCGTACCAAGCCGCAGCCACAGCGTTTTTGACGGCTGCTGCGAGCAGTTATTAAGGGGAGAAGGGGGGAGGGAAAGCCTCGCCGTAAGTCTCCAATGGACCGTAACTTTCAAAAATGGACCCGGTATTTTTTAAAACTTGACCAGACTTCATAAAGCAGCCCCCTTTCTAGGAAACTTTGAAAAGCGTAGGTTGAAGCGTCGGAACTTTGCTTCGCAAGCAATATTTTGTGTAAAAAATTGCAAATTTTTTCTAAGGTGTGAATAGATTTTGAAATACTAGCACAGAGCTTGCAGTAATGGGCTCGTACTCGATTAGAGTCGCTCCTATTTTGTATTCCAGGCGAAACAGGGAATCAGGCTCAAAAGTTGGGTAGAACTTGTTTAAATAGGTGCTGCATTTTTATTCTCCTCAATGAACTCACAACATTGCTGCAGGGCGGAGGAAGCTTTGCCTAGTTGGGCCCCCGGTACAAGGATTGCAAAAAGATAGCAGCCGGTACGTGCTCTCGCTGAGGTGGGGAGGTCCACGGAGTCCACGAGTTAAGTTAAGGAGTTTGTGATTCGTTGACAAGACTCCATAAGAGTAAAACAAGAGAAGAGACCGACAGAAAAGGAAAGAAAAAAAATGAGAAAAATTAGAGGTAAAAGGGGTCCTGAAATGTAGAACAGACTTGCCTCCAAAGGCCATGCAAAAGTTTAAAATAGGGTGCGATCCCGACCGAGAGGGAGAACGAACCCTAACGTCAGTTAGCGTTGGTTTCCAAAAACTACGTATGCATGGTCTACTCTGAGTTCATTTGCATAGTAGAAAAAAAGGGGGCCCCGGTTTTAATCTGTCAGTGCCAGAATCGTGAAGTACGACAAATCCAATCCCCAGCAGTCCGATCGCCTTGCTAGTGGAGTAATTTTTTATCTCAATTCCGTGCCCGGAGAGGAATGAGGGGAAAAGAAAAAGTATGTTAGTGGAAGGAATTGGTTCAGCGAGATCTCTATAGGGATGTCAGCCAGCATTGCGTGGGCCAAAACTGAAATACTAGTACGGGGTTTTCATTTGAGAGCGACGTAGAAAGCTTTTTTTATTGTTGCTTGGCACGTAACATGGGAGTTCGAGGTTGTATCCTTTTATTTTTTTAGGAGTATTCCAAGATGAAGACACATCATTATAATAAGCCAAGGGGATGCTGTTTAACATTTCTGGTAACTAAGCAGCGAGCAAAAGTCAACAGCGACTGTCAGGGTACTCTTTTTGACAGGTTCTTTGATATGGATCCCTATGTATGACTTGCACGAAGAAATGTCATTCTAGCCTTATTAGCTCTTTTCGGTCTTTGTTGCCTTGGCGTGTTGGGTGTCTTCTTGTGGCAGAAATTCTTCCGAGAAGACAAACGGCAACCGTGTTGTCAAAACGTTCAGTTGTGTACCTTTAAGGGGCGTTTACGTTTAGGGAAATGTAGAGTAATGTATCATTCTAACATTACTCTAATGGAGCGCAAAACACTAGCAGTACACACAGAAATGTGGCGGTTAAATAGCCCAGTTTATGAATGTCGATCCTCAGGCAGAAATGGAATGCGAATGAAGGTGTCAACTTTTCCATTTTTGCCTGCACAGAATCTTTAATAGTCACCGCCCACTGTGGTGGGAGAGCCTATTGAAAAGTCAGTGTCGTGAAGGGATTAATTAAAAGATTGTTTGAGGCCAAATATTGACCTTCCGGACCGCTGCATCGTTTGCCTGGCACTTTCTTGTACTTCAAGGGGGTAAAAGTGAAGGAAGAAAGTCAGGTTGCACACCAATACATCGATTTTTTTCTTATCTTGGAGAGCCAGACAAGCCAAAGTATTAAAAAGGAGCCTGGCGAGAAAGAGAGAGAGAGAGAGAGGGGGTGTCAATTATTGATCGCTTCTTAAAAACCGAAATTACAAAAACTTGATATCTCCATCCGTCGTAAAACGCATTAAGGGAAGTTGCCTGTGAGAGCGGTACCACATTTTTGTTGACAATACTGAGACTCTTTCGACAGAATACCGAGAAGCACGATCCCTGAAAACCGATTAAAAGCGGGCAAGTAAGAAGTTTCATCCTTCAACATATGCTTGCAATAAGGACGAAGCTTGCACAATATGGACAGTTCGTTTCTCTCTTTTTTTATGAATGTGTGATTTTTATGTTTGTATGTGTGTGTTCAGTTCTTTTAGCTTTCATGGGCGGCAGCTTTGACTTTCCGTCTCAATTAAGTTAGGACACAACTTGATTAGAATGCTACATATGATGCAGGGCCCAGGCACTGGAAGCTCTGCCAGTTAATAGAATCACGGTGGATCTATAGAGATAAAAAAGTGGTGTTGGAAGACGCTCACGTGATGAAAGGGAAAGCAGGGCCCAGCAATATTAAAGGCGATCGGGGAAAAGGGGAAAAAGAGACTGGTACTTTGTATTCTCCGCAGTATGGCGGACTTGACCAGAAAGAACCAATGGACGGATGGCAATTTGCCTGGCTCTCGTAATCCTCCCCCGAGATTATCAGCCTCCCTCGACTTGCCTCTCCCCCCACCCCCGTGGAAAGAGTCAAAGATTACAGCTTCAGCCCTGAGTATTTTTAGGGGTTGGGTTGGGTAGGAGGTTGGGGCGGACGCCAAAGGGAAACGAACGATTCTTTCTCCCCCTATTGTATCCTTCCAGTCTCGCTTCACTTCCACCCTCTTTCCATCAAACGTCCACACATGCGTAATTTGTCCACCAATACTTTCCACGTATATCGCTCGGACCCTTAATCATATTTTCCCTCTGAAAAGCTCCTCGGTTCTGAAACGAAATATCTTCCGCGGAAAGATATTAAAAGCCTCAGGGGCAGTCAGGGAAGATAGGGAGGGGGCTCGGGATATGACTCATTCACGATGTTCGACAGTTACGGACACTCGGGCCATTCTTCGTTTAAGATTTTTTTTTTCAACGCAGCTAAACATAACAAGCTGGAAGATTTTACTCACGCTCAGCCTCCAGGGTAGCAATAGCATGCAGCTTGTTAGAACATGTGAGAATGTTGCACTGTGTGTCGGGCGCTGTTCGCTGTAGCTTGTTGTTCAATAGGGCCTTATTTCCTAGTTACCATGACTAATTTAAATCGCCTGAAGACACATTACTTAGACAAGACCCGCGTTGCCTACTTATTCCCTGGCTCACTGGGGCTTAAGCTTCCCACAGCTTATGCGTCCTTTAGATTCAAAAAGTTCATTGGAACAGAAGATTGGAGAATAAAGACAAAAAAAAACTGTAAAGAGATGATATATGATCCGCCACCCGTATTTCTTCCTCCCCGACCCACGGTCCTGCACTCCGCCAGAAAGTTTCGACTTGGGTTGCCAGTGCCAAGTCGGCTGATTACACAGTTCGATTACAGAAACCTAGGCTACTCAGCATCATTTTCTTCTCCTTTCCCTCCCTCCTGCGAACCCCGTTCGCTGTTTTCGTCCACAGCGTACGCCCAGCAATAAGACCTGCCCTGGGGTCTCATCTTCCTTGGCAGGGCTCATGTCATCAAGGGAGCTTTATCATAAAGAAAGAGAAGGAGTCGGGGCACAAAGAAAAGGAGAGGTCTCTCCTTTCTTATGTGGCGTATTTCTCCCGCGATTTAAGGGTCATCTTCCCTCCGTAGTTCGCGTCCCCCGACGTTCTTCCCCCTACCGACAAAGACTTGACGTGACCAAAACTCCTTCGACGACTAGCTCTGCAGAACTGGCTTCGCGACTTCGCAAGCTTCCACCCCAGAGACTTTCGGCGACAAAAGGGGACTTCCCTCAACAAATCGGTTGGTGTGAAAGAAATATACCATCTTTCTTGTTGGGTTCTCTATCACCGTATGTCAACAATCTATATATGTTTTTATGGGATGTTAGCGGGGGAAGGTTGCCCCGGCTCTTGTCAACTGAACGGAAAATATGACATTTTTCAGTAGGAGAAGTAATGGCTGATACTTGGGACTGTCCTTGGTTGCAAGACCTGATAAAGCAACGTGGCGTAAGAGTTTGTCAGTCTCAAGGATGCTTGTGCATTTATATCTTCATTTGACACGAGGAGAAAAAGGAGTAACTGTTTCTCCTTCTAAGTCCCTGGGTAAATTGTGTAGATAGGGGATTTGTGTATATTTTTTCTTGCATTTTTCTCCGTATATTTCTTTATTTGCGTGGTTCCTTTGCTCGACTGGTTATGGAAACAGATGGGCAAACTTACCGTCTCATTAATAGCCGTGTGCGTGGCGCGAGTTAGGAATACCAAATTAGCGGTGGGAAGCGAAACCATTGTATCACTCGTTAACACTTTATACACGGGCATTGCAGTGCGCCAGTGTACAGTACATACACGGAAAACGAATTTACGGAGACACAGATCCACCACCATTTTCCTTCGCACCTACGGCACTCTTGGAAGAAAAAAAGACACGTTACGGCGATTTCGCAGCCGTGCACGGATCATTTTGACTACACTGCACAAATATGCGATTAAAACGCAACACTGCAAAAATGAAATCCGTTCGCGTCGATACAAACACCGGGCTACAAGAGTGAAAATCGAATGAGAAACGTAGCGCCTCAAACCCTTACCTTTATAGACAACATTTTCACCCTTTCCTTTACCCTTTGGCTTATCACCTTAGAATTTTTTTCAAGTAATTCTTTGTAACTAAGCGTGTGATCCTCCATTCATCCTTTGCCCTGCGACAGGGTTCCTGTATGTAACGAAAATACAAAAGCCTGTACTCCACCTTGGCGGTTACTCTGTGCATATGCAAAATGACTCAACGAAAAAAGAATTAAACCCAACCCTTTCGTATAAAAAATAAGGACCCCGCGAAAGGATCAGGGTGTACTGCCTGCATGGGTATGACCCCCTTCGTTACCCGTTGGATTTTTTTCGTATTAGTACATTCCCTGGCAGTTGGTGTTCCGCTTTTTTTCTATAGGACTAAAACGAGTCGCACTTGAAAATTTTCGAGAAGGGTTGGCGAGCATTATGCGTGTATGCAAGGGTTTAAATGTCGAGAGAGATGTGTGAAAAGGATGCTAAACGCGTTGTCCTGCTGGGCCAGCTGCTGTGCATATGTAAATTGCGCCGGTATAAAGCTAGAGAGAAAGAGACACGTCGAAGAACCAACGTGCTAACAGAGGTGCGATTATTGTAACGTACCAACTCGCATGTAACAGCTATGGTATGGAAACATGCTGGGTTTGTGGCGGCCTTGATAGGTAACAATAAGGGAGGGAAAAGGGGTGCACAGAAGGTAGAGAGCTTTCCGGGAGGGTTACGCGGGTTATTCCTCACAGTGAGTACTACTCTGCCCAAGGTGATGCCCGTAATAATAGATACATCCATGTTAAACCTGTTAAACCGTGCTAGACCACGTTTTGCGTTTCCCATAAATTTTTTCCTTCGTTTCTAGAAAAAAAGAGGGGATACGCACCCACGTGAAAACAGTGTAAAAAGTTTGTTTGCCGTCAGTGACGTCCCAAATAAGAGATTCACCATAACTCAGACTTGGGTATATTTACGATTGCCCCAAATCCCTTTTAACCCCACTATTTTCATTTTCGTCACGCTGCTTGGCCCCGTTCCGTGTTGCCCGAAATGTATAGAATATTTACTTTGCAATGGAATTGCAAAACAAAGTAAATATGGCATAAGTCCATCCTCAGTCATTGAGTCCGCAATTCACATAAGTCAACATAATTGGCAAAGGGAAGTTATGTCATAATTTTTAACTACATAAGCTGAATAAAGAGAGCAGTACCGTACAAGCCCTCGTATCCAGCCTCGCTTTAACCGGTCATAGTTTTGGAAAGACCTTGGTGAATCGACTTTTTCTGTCTGTTTAAGGAAAGAAAAGTGCCGTACGCAATACCCAAACACGACGTAAAAATTTGTCTCGAAGATTACCGATGATTTATTTTTTAATAAATAATTTGACAATACATGTGCTTTGCATAATTTTAATTCACATTAATCACCTGAAGTTGTTTTTATGATTTGGTGGGCTGTCCAGTTTTTCCTTTATCCAACCTAAGGTCGAGGCTGGATAGGAGGGCCTCAACTATAAATTGGACAGTACAACTGTACTGTACACCAGACAGTTTAATTTTTTTCCGCCCGATTCGTCAACGTTTCACAAGCAATTTGCTGTTCAATCTTCAGCTGGGATCGCCAGAGAAGTTTTATTTTTAACAACTCAATCAGGTAGACGAAAGGAGGCCGTTTGAAAAGCGATCCAAAATGTTGCTTTTGCTCCATTTGGACCAAGAAACTCCTTTTTAGGTGTTAATTAGTCGGCAAGTATAGTCCTCGGTGGCTTCCTGTAACGACCCAAAGTGTTTTTTTCTTTCGTCTTTTCCCTTTCAATATGTAGCACAACACTTCACGGGTTTGCGTCTTTTTACCTGGTTAAAGACTGTCTTTTGTGTACAGCTCGTTGTACTAATGACCTCCTGCCAGGAAATTGAAGCCCCTTTTGCACCTTCATTTCATTGCTTGTTACGCTCAAACGAAAAAAGAAAAAGGCGGCAATGTGCGACGATCGCAAAAGGCCGGGTTGGGAAACCGCCCCGGCACCCTGCACCCTTCCGCCGTCTGCACCACTTTTCCCATTTTTAAGGCAAGTTAGCTCGTAATGACTACACTAATTGGTCCCACCAAAGATTTTTTTTCGCCAAGTTTTCTCGAGCGTGTTCAGGACCGGACCCGAAGGAGAAGAACGGCAGCTTCAAAACTTTTTGAAGACTATAAATTGTAGTTTACCCTTAATGACATAATTAGTAAAGGCGTCAGCTGGTTCACTTGCTTTCTTCCAAAACTTTAAGACCCTCCGCCCTTTTCGCTTCGAAATCGAAAAAGAAGATGTGGTCTGCTGTTGCTCCTTTACTTACGCCAATGGATCGTTTTATTATGACTTTTGGGGGAATTGTGTAGCCCGTGGGGAAGAAAAAACGAGCGTTAGGCCCGTAAGGGTACAGCCACCTTGTGGAGTGTGATGTCCCAAGCAGTTATAGAGTGGAGTACAATAGACCTAAGCAAGATTTCTCCCCTTCTGTCTTGCATTAACCTCCTTTCATCCTTTCTTTTTTTCTTTTTTTAGGCAAAAGAACGTGAACTTACCTGAAGATTTCCAGCAGGTTAAACATAATGGCAACAAGGGGAGCATACGTGACAGTAGCTCCAACTTGAGTTGCAATAACAATAACCCTTTGGCATTGGGGGGGGGGGGGGTAGGAAAAAAGAGAAAAAAATGTCTGCTTCAACCCAAATCTGGATTATGCATGCCTTTATGTAACCAAGATGTATGGCCCTTGAGTTTTGAAAAGAAAAACAAGGATTGGTGGTAGGGGGGCTTGGGGGGAGAAATAAGGAGAAGAAAGTTTTGGAGAGCTTCTTTGGTGAAGCATTCGTCTCACTATATGAAGATGAACTGCTTTTCGCGGGTAAGATATACTCTCCAACGGTATGTGTGAACAATTTGACACTCGGGGTTCCTAATCGTGATGGACCGTGCACCGCCAGGTAGAAAATGGCGCGTGGCGCTAGAATTATGGCGGATCCCGTAATTTTCAGAGCATTGGGAAGATAAGTTCTTACCATCGTGCGCCGTAGCAGTAAATAGCCTAAGTTTTTTCCCCCGAAAGAAATCGGTAACTAAGCAAAGAAACAGAGGCAGAGGGAAAAATGCGAGTAGCTAGTGGTGCTTTACTTTTGGCGGTCTATAGAGATCCAACATCCTGTTCTTTTACATATTCGGTAAGGCACAGGGTGATGATGATGGAATACGTTTTTTTTATTCGACTCACGCCCGTAGCCGGTGGAGCTTTTTCCTGAATCTGTGATTGCTTTGGCCATAGAGAAGCAGCCAGTATTACAGAGCGAAGCCCAGCAATCAGCCTAGAAATAAAAAGGGAGGAAAGGTCCGGGTAAGGAAAAGGTCGAATGTGATTTGAATTGCAAAAAGTTCAGGAACCTTTCTCCGTTTTTCAGTTATACAAAGATCTTCCGTGACTACTGGCTGGCTGCGAAAAAAAAAGAAGAAGGAGAAGAGAAAAGACAAGGTCGATTTGGAATTAAAGAGCAAAAAGGGTCTTACTGGAACAAGTCGTGGATTCTTAAGTTTGGGGAGGTCTTATTTATCTTTCTTGGTTTAGATTCCATTCTCGCTGGGGATATTTTTTTCTTGGCTCGTTCTGCTGAGTTGAATTAGTATAATTTGGATTCTTCACAACAAGGCGAACGCTACTGGGAGGCACGTGTATGTATGTGCAGCTTACCGTGTTCGGGATGCGTGAGAAAACGCCGTCTGATTCAGTCGTATAAACCGCATATGCAAAACAGCCATTTGCTTAGACCTCTCCACAGTGGAGATTCATTTTTTGGAACACGGTTTTTCTTGCACGCTACTTTTGGAGCCATTTACATACAATTTGCTTTGAGGGGGGGGAGAGGTCCACATTTCCGAGGATGGATGCGAGACTCACAGTAGTGAAGAAAAGAGGAAAAATAAGAAAATAATGCGGAGAAGAAAACAGAGGGGGCTGAGCGCTTTGTATGATTACTTGTGTTGTAATTTTTATGCGTAGAGCTGGAGCGTTGGTAAACGTAAAAGAGAATGGTGAACTGGATGGTTGTTGGTGTAAGAGGCACGCCCCCTAGCCATCAAGATTTCACTGGGGCACCCGTAATCTTGTTGCCCATTTCTTTTGATCCCCAAAAACCATGCGAGATTCCTCATTATTGCCGCCAAATACAATTCATGGGCAACAGAAAAGCGATGAAAGCGACATACTGGAAAAGAAAAGCAGAAATTGATCAAGTGGGAACGTCGAACCTTGAACTGTAGAACACTCCCCGTCTCTCCCGAAGTACTTATATTGAAAACTTAGGCAACCGGCAAAGAAATTTCAATTGAATTCTCTTCTCCGGGTTTTGGGCTCAGCGCTTTATAAAAAAAAGTGGGAAAGAAAAGAAAGAAAAGCCGGGAATCGGTTTTGCAGATGCACTTGGTATTCTGAATTGCAATATCGTACGCTCGATCACATTTCGATTAGTTTTTCCAGAAAGGGAGATGGTGGTATTGTGGCATCAGGTGGCCTCTGTGTATTTGGTGCTTGGTTGGGTTCGAACAGAATTTCAACTCTTCGCAATTGTTAGCGCTCACTAAGCGTGGACCAGAATTTAGGAAACTTGATTCAAGCGTGGGCTTGCCGTATGCAGGGCCAAATTCCAATCCAGCTTCTACCCTCAACTTTTCTCTTCCTTCCAACCCCACCATGTTTGCTATTTCATCGTTTCTTTAAAACGAAACTATATTGGTGTTTGCAGGGGCACCATGCCTTGTGTCGCATAGCCCTGCCAGCCGGTTCCGACTAGTGGAGGTTTTAGGTCAAAGAATACGACCTTTTGTTCTCCATTCCAAGTTGCCGCTCCAAGTTAGTTCAGCAGGGGAATGCTCCAAACAGTATGAGACTAACGAGTTAAAAAGGAAGGGGGACGTAACTGGCTGTCATGAAGCTCTTTTGATCCATAAGGTGAGGCTACCCAGTAACAATGGCCTCTGTAACTCCAGCAATGACTTGACTCTTCAATTCAATCGCCGAACAAAAAAGATTTTTTAAAAAATACCCCACAGCACGAAAAACTCAATGGTCCGAAAGCAAACAAGCCCAAAGAGAAAAAAAACGAGTTGAATCATTTCAAGGGAAGCGCAAAAGAGACCATAATTTAAAGTAGTACACCTGCCCTGCCCTTACTACACTGGGCTAACTGTCGAATGGTGTCGGTGATTTAATGAAAGTCTTTCAACCCCTTTTACCCTTTCGGTGTCTGTTTTTTGCCTCTTCTTTCGGCAGCTGCAGTAATGGGTTTGCTTTTCCTAGTATCAACAGTCTGTGCATTGCGAAGTAACCCTATTCAGATGTGTTTAAATAAAGATTTTTTTCTTCCCCCAAAATGTCTTCCCTACTTGGCAGTTTTTCTCTTCTTTTTTTCACAACGTGGGAAGAAAACAGATTTCTGCTGCTGAGAAAAATCTTCGGTAGAAAAAGTAAAGGATACTGGCATACCTTAGGCTTAGGGGCTACTTAACGATTCTCTCATGATTCTCGCCTTTGTTTTTAATTACTGGGCCGGAACTTCTTTTCGGGGATTGTTCTGTTTGTGCCGCCTCCTTGCTCTCCTTTCTCGCTAAGCAGCTTAGTTTATTTTTCTGTTTATACATTTGGATGTGGAGAACCTTGTTTTTTTTCCCCGACTACTTAAAAGGCTGTCCTGCCTGGGGCCATTGCTGCCAGCACAAAAGTTGCTGGGATTGGACGCGGAGTAGGCGGGAGATGCTTGCCGCTCCTATTGGTCAGGAGACGGGTCAATATGGCTACTGGCCACGGCCCACGCTTTTCCCTGCCTGGATTGCTGCGCTTATGGTTGTTGTTGCTGCTGTTGACTCCGATAGAACGCCCGACCACCACAGTCAGTGCCCCGGAAAGGTTTCGCTCTTCCCCCCCCCCCCCCTGTAACATTTCCTACCGACTTTTTTTATGACGTCCATCTGCGTTATGAGGAGCGCAAGCGGGGGAATGCCTGCTCGCCGCGAAAAAAAGAAAAGCGCTAGAAAGCGGTCGTGTAAATCATGGTCATGCAAAAGATATGGCTTGGGGCTATGAACTCCGCGGTGGAACTGGTGGCTGCGATGAAGGGTCTTACGTTGGGGGGTCTTTCGCGAATTCTGATTTTTCTTCCACCTTCGTCTCAAGAACTATAAAGAGTGCTCTCCTTTTTTGTAACTCTCTCCCAGAATCCGAGTTAGACGTTAAAAAAAGGCGGAATTGACGAAGAGAAAGGTTTCACCGAAGGAAATATTAGCTCTTTTTGGTTGAAGTGCTATGCTGATAAATACTGGGATGCCCCGCAGCTCTCAACGAGATGGATGTGGCGCTCCAAGGGGTTTAAGGGGGTGAAGGGTTGAGGCTTGGCAGGCAAGGGAAGGATCACGAAGATAAACGACAGACATGACTCGTCGTCTACTCGACGGAAGGTCCGCAGCCAGGAAAAAGAGAGGGAGAAGGGTTGTGATGCCTTTTTCACCAAGAGGGCTATCAAATACACGCCGAAAAGATTCGACAGCGAGGAGCAAGAGGACAGAGGGGAAATAGAAGGTTAGGCAAGCGTCTCGTCGAGCTACAGCGTCCTCAAGTTCCCATACAAAAGGGGTACCGTACTGAACATGCATACTTACGTGGACCCCTGGCACGGCTATTGCACCTTTTTAATAAGGACTGGATAGGGAGATGTGTGGCATCCCGGTAAAATTTTGGCTCTGTCGAAAGGGAAGATAAGTCTAAAAGAGGGCAATGGCTGGCGGGGGCTGGACGAGATATTATGCGCTCGCTACTGGGTCCTGGAGAGGGCACCACTCCAAATCTTGTACTTTTAATTGAAGGGGGTCCTCCTCGCTCGCATGTGAGGATCTTGAAATAAAAGGATCCATTAGCGTCGAGAGAGACAGAGACAGCGGGGCAGCCCAGCCACCGTAACCCCTGAGAAGTTCAAAGAGTAGGAGGGCCAAGGACAGTTTCAATTTTTTTTTATTCCGTCTCTCTCCTTTTGGGTTTCTTTTATGAGCCTTATAAAAGGACACGTATTACTGTCTCTCTGCCTGCAGTAATACTCGGAAACCTTTTCGGGTGGGGGGAAAGAAAGAGAAAAGCACCTAAAGTACCTGACGAACATTTTCCCCGAGGTTTTGTCCAAATCGTAGTGGTACTCTTCGGTGCGCCTCTCCAAAACGACGTCGGTTTTTAATGCATGGGATCATACGCGTATTGCTTTGGGGAGAAAGAGCTTTTTAGTCCTCACGTTCGACCGAAGCTTCCAAGGAAACTTCTCAGACAAAACGACACTTTTTCCGTGTCTTAAGATCTGGTCGTCCTTTTTTCGTTACGTATGCGTGAATTTGTTATTTATAGTAAATAGCCTGGTTTCGTGCCTCGCTTTAACCGGCCGTTGATTTAAACAAGTCATAATCTTTGACAAGGCCTTTTACGAATCGGCTGTCTGTCAAGCGTAAAATGAAGTGCGCAGTACACAACGAGAACGTAATAATTGCCTATAAAATTGTTACTGTAGAAGCTCTGTTATTAACTAGATATGGGATCATCGTATAGTTTGATAAATAGTATATAATAGCAGTTATAATTCGTAATAATCTTAAAGAGTATGTAAATATGTTGGTTAGATACTCTGTGAAACATTTGCTTATTTAGTTAAGAAATCGGTCATTGCCATGTTTTTTGTTGCAACCATTTACCGTACTTCAGTTCACTACATATTCGACTTTATCCAAACGTTCCATCCCTTTTTGTTTCACTTCAACTATCAAGACGTTCCGTTTCTGCATGGTTCAGTCCACGATTGCAGTTGGGGCGAACAGAAAGCAACGAACTGAAAGACTGCGGTTATAAAGCGATTACGATAGAATGACAATTCTTAACTAGTTATGAGTTCGAAAAATTTTTAAATTGTGATTAGCGTTGTTCTTACTACTCTTCTTTTTTTCATCTTGATTAGTTACCAAAATTCTGTATTGTTTCTTAGAATATGTAACGGAAAGAAGATTTACGGAAAAAAATATTTTGACGAAAGACTGTCCGGTTAAAGCTGCAAACGGCTTAAATGGGCGCGGATACGAGGGATTCTGTTGTATTAAACAAAATAAACTAATGTTTAATAAATATTATTCACAGTTCACATGCGTAATTTTCTATTCTAATTCACTACATTTAATTAGTATTTGATTTTTTTAGATTAACGGGCTCTTCGTTTAACCAGCCTAAGATCCGGTCACTTAGAGGCAGGATAAGAGACTTCTATAAAATGTAATAGAGGGTATTCCCATTGGATTGGTGAAGGATGTTTTAGTCTCATTAACAAGTAGTGTTAGAAACTTATAAGTTTTATTTAATATGAGCATTGAAGATTTATTGATATACAGCGGCTATCATTTATTCCCGATCGCTATGTTTCTAACGTTAGTTAGCGCCCGCAAGTATATAATATTCACGCTTTCCAAGCGTAAACCTGAATCAAATATTTTAAAAAAATATCCAGAAAAGCCAGCGGAGGAGGATATCACTCAGGTTGCACTCCACTGGTTTACAGAAAAGTTTACGTATGATGTTAAATTTTGAAGGAAGGAGAAGTTAACTTCAAAATTGCATAGACGGCGTTAGCTAATGTTGCGCTCACTTAGTACGCAGGTCAGGCAGTTTTTTTTCCTGGCCCTTTTAGGTTGTCGAAGTATTCCAGACCAAAAATCCCTTGCCTTTTGGAAAACATTATTCAAAGATTTCTGAGAACTTCCCTGTACTTTTAACCTAAGAAAGCGAAAGTAAAGGGGAAAAAAAGCTTGCAAGGCTTTAAAAGCCTTGATGGATGCTGTGGCCCTTCATCAAGAGGGAAGGCGATAAGAAGCTTTTTAGGCGTCCTAGGCGACGGGAAAAGGAGTGAAGAAAGAAAAAGTAGGGACGGGCCCTCAACTTCATTTATCTTCCTTTGGCTCGCTCGGCAAGACATCGCAAGGCGAAGCAAAGGGCGCCAAGGAAACGACGCAAGAAGAAGGTCGCTTAAAATCAGAGGTGACAGTTTGCATTTGCGGTTTAACGGCATACTTCTCTGCGCATTGTGATTCAGGTACTCGAGTACAATTAAAGCATTCTTTTTTGTTTCCCTTGTGGCATTGTGTGGCGCCCTTTTTACGAGTCCACTAAGTAGTGCAGCTGGCGCTTGTGCAGGACCATCGTGAACCGCGGAAACACCTAGGATGATGCCATAACCCCTTCTATACTCCACAATTTCGTTAAAGACTATCCCTCTGCCCCTCATGTGGATAGTACACCTTCAAACACAGGAGAAGACATGCACGCGAAACATACAGCGAACCGACCAGCCTCGGCGCACCCTTCCTTCCCCCCCATTTTAATTCTTTTTTAAAAAAAACCGTCAGTGGGAACAATGACGTTCATTTTTTTCTCTCTGGTCGCGCATTTTGTCGAGGAAAATGTATACGCGTCTAGGTTAGTCCTGGTGAAGAACCCTTTCATTTTGCATAGCATATCGGTTTACCGATTCCTTTATGTGACCGATTTTTTTAGCGCCTCCGTGCAGCTGGATTCTGCTCCCTTTCGGAAAAAAATCATAGTAAAAAAAACTCGAAGGAGTTTAAAGCATCCCTGCATGGACATACTAAGTTACAAAGATCTTGGGATATGTTATTATACATATAGGACCATGCATGTATTGGGTCAAACCCTTTCCCCAAGCAAAAAAATTAGAGAACAGAAGCGATCCTGAGCAGCTCCAAGTTTAGAAGGGGGGGATTTTTTAAGAGGAGAAATGGGATCGAAGCCCCCTAAACTTTTTTTCTTTTCCTTTCTGTGCATGCAACATCTGAATTTCAATAGCTTGGCATTCAAGTTCATTTACATAAACGTTTTTTGCATAGTGAACCGTTAGGGAGATAGGCGATTGGCTATAGGCCGTGCATTGTCACATACAGCCTCGCGTGTATTTCGGTTCAGCGCTCTAGATGCGGAAGAAGTAGGCTAGGGGTCCCTGAACTGTCCGGGGAAATAAAACTAGTGCGAGTTGAAATTAAGACAGGATTTCGTGGCCCCCCCTACGTTGGGGTGTGTGCCCCTAGTGCGTGCAGTCGTAGGGATGGTCGCCTTGTCAATGAAATGGGAAGTGATGATATGAGTGTGGTGTAGGCAGTAATAACACGAATTTTATGACAGCTAAATGAGTTAGTTGACTGTACTAATAGTGTTTGGTGCCCGAGCCCCTTGCTCCACTAGTTGGTAAAGACGCGGGACGACGTCGGCACAAGACGCTTGACGAAACGTTCTTCTGGTACACAATAAAGCAAGAACAAACTAAGTTGTAAAGAGGCAAGTTCGGAAATTTCCGAAAGTCCCAGTCCAATGCTTCCAGGCTGTGCTGCTTAAGTAAGTAAACAGTTTCTCGACAAACATGAGTAGTAGGCTAGTAGGGCGCAACACGCCGGCCGAAAGGTATCGAACATCTAAAAGCACTAAGCCTGATTGAGATTTTTGAGGCTTGTGTACCTTTACCCTTCTGCGAAGTTAGGCGAAAGAGAATAGACAAGAAGGTACAAATAGGAAAGTTTCCCAACATGTCCATGGCCTAAGAACGACGTGCTGTTAGATAGGACACCAAGACTTGGGGACCTGCTAGGACATTTTTTTTTTTTTCGGCAGCGGGACTAGAGGGGTGATAGTGGTATGGGGAAATATGTGGAATAATAACGTGGTTGTTTGTGTATGTGTCTGGGGAGGGATGGGGGGGGGTACATGAGCATCAGATCACCAAATCCTAAAGTGTGAGGGTGGAGTTTAGGAGGCTATAAGAGATGAATAAAAAAAACGTGAAATGGGAGGTCGTGTTGAGTGCTGCTGTTGTATCTTGATGTCTTGGCCGACCCCACACACATAAGTTGAATGCTGAATGTTGAATGTTCGGGAGGAGTACGGGTGATGGCAGCGGAATTGGCCCCTTCTATCAAGTAGGCAATCTCCATGACAACTCCTCCTCTCTTGGGCCTACCTTTATGTGAAGCATGGACTGTGCTGTTGATGGTACTGCACGTATTCTTTCCGCGAGAGACCCCCAATTCCGCCTAGCCCAAGAGGCACATATGCACCGTATCGCCCAAGATAACAGAAAGGACCAACTTTTTATTTTCCTTGATGACTGACTTACCCAGCGCCCCAAGAAACGGCGAGGACCTGAGAGCGCTTTGATTTTTTTTTAATGCATTCTTTGTTCAACAATTTTGTTCACAATTGTTCTCTTAATTCCATAACTGCTACGAAGACGTGTTCGTTTGTTGGGCATCTTTCGGTGATTAGTTTATTTAAATGGTCGCTGACCTATTTGGTCTTAGGGGTGTCTCATTAATTTCGTAGTCTTACCTAAGGTTTCGTGGTGGAGACGGTGAACGGATCCGGTTTCGGCAGCTAGCGGCTAATGATTTGGTCACGCGATATGAATTGAGGCTCTGGTTATGCACGTGTGCTATGTGTTCGAAATTGTAGAAGCGTAACGAGGGAGATGCTGAGATTGTCTTGTACGGATTTCTACGTTATGCGTATTGTCGTTGTAAACAGACTTTCTTGGTTGTCTTATTCTTATGTTTTCCTTTTTAAAGAGAACTGCCTTATTTGCACACCGGGTGTGTAGGATTTCTGCTGGGGAGAACTTTGGGGATAATTATTTTATGCAGCTACTAGACAACTGGCCGGGTTGTGTGAGATAAAGGTCCGACAAGAGCAACGCGAGGCGGAAGAAAAAGCCGGTGTAAACAGAAAAAAAAACGAGGAACGGCGTAGGTTATGGCCGCCAGCACCATGCAATTTAATTTAGGTTAGGCGATGGGGTTTGGTGACATGCAGCACAAACTTGGTGCTGCATTTGAAAGCGACAAAGATATGCAAAAGTCGAGAGTGAGAGGATGCTTGTCATGATAAATAAGCTCCTATTGCTTATCATAGCCAAACTAACTCGACTGCGAAGGACGTTCCTTCAAAGGAAACGCAAAACTTTGATGTCAATTCACATTCTCCTTGTTCGTTGCCAGAGGAAACCAAGACGAAAACGATCTGTTGACAGCAAGAAGGCGCGCTCCACACATGGCATTCCACCAGACTAGGTAAAACTGCTTTATTATAGGAGACCTTGGATGTGCGACAAATTGCTACATAAGCCGAGGCAGAAAGGGAAAACTGATCTGCTTTTCAGTTGTGTTTCTTGAGGAATAACGTATCTGATAAAATGCCTCCTTTTCCCGGGATGAGCAGGTAGCAGGCAGCGGCTGAATCTAAAACGTTATTCTAATTGGTGAAATAAGAGCGTCCTTTTCGTGTTGGAGAAAGGAATGTCATAATCATTCAAAAGGCGTATGTATTTCTAGCGTAATGTGGCCTTGATGAGCTAGATGACGAGAAATTTTAGCCTCGCTGATTATTAAACGGGAAGCTCTCTGGTTTCCTAGTTTCCTTTATGGAGGGTTTATAATGTTTTTACTGTCCAAATAAAATGTTAACGTTATTTAAATTATATTGATAAGACGTGTTTTTGTGGGAAAAACTGTCTTCGGTCCCATAAGTCACTTTTTTCCTCTTTTCGCCCCTTTTTTCTCCAGTAAACTGTCACTGATTATTTCGGCGGTAAGAAATTTGATCGGTCGCTAACAGGATATTAATGGCATTTTCCCTATATTCCAGAAAAAAAATGTTGGTTGGCTGACGTACAAGGCCTAATCTCGTTATTTACGATGGGCATCAAAGTCTGGCCTATGGCTCCAAGCAGCGAGGATTGGGATACAAGAGGGGTAGACGGAAATGGGTGGTTGGCACGTGCCCCTCGTTTTTGCTTTTGTAACGACACGAGCACAAAAGGACCTATTCCACCCTTACCGGAACTGACCATTGGTTCTCTGGGAGCTTTTATGCCATTGGCTACTTTTTCTGTTCTTGCGTGTCGATTGCTGTGCGCCTGAACGTCCATCGGGAGGATAAAATCCTGATTTCTGGGTCACAGCACTTCGATATAGCCTCGGAGCGCATGGTCAGTGTGGGTCAAACATGAAATATCCAGCCTAGTCCAGCCCTACAGAATGTGTAATGTTACTGCAATCATAACGCTGTGTCACAGTGTTTAGAACACATCTTAGAACTTGTTCATTGTAGGCTTATACCACGATGATATTTATGTTATGAAGGAAAAAGCTAATGGAAAATTGCTTTAAACTGATGGACGACTTTAAAATGGTGCAAGGGAAGGGATCGATCTATTTTTTCCCAAAGACTGATTTTCTTGGTTACAAACAAGGAAGGAATCATCAATCTTCGCGGTGACGCCACAGAATACTTTCGTCTTCCTGTGACCCTGACATGATAGATGACCTTTGACCTCACCCTGCGCTATACTCTTGTTCACTTTGTTCGGCGGCAGAAACGTCGACCATCTATAAGTTCCCCAAAGAAAAAGTGAAGCATAGCTTGGTGGAAAATAAAAGTATTTTCTGACAGCAACGTAGCAAGAGCACTTTCGCCCTGTCCTTTTTTTTCTTTAGTTCTACTTCATTCCTTAACTGGAGATCCTCCGGTAGACCGCCAAAGGTAAATGTAGGTTTCTACCAAGACACGACGTCTTGCTAGCGAAGATTAATTGTGAGGTAATTTTCTTACAGTGTACCTCTGGCTAGCCGGTCTCATTACTCAAGGTCTAAAAAATAGTCTGGTGCAGAATTTCTTTCAAAAATCTGGCTTGGAAAAATGATATGGAGGAGTAAGTTGGGTCCCGCATGGCAATATCTGGAATATCCTTTCGGCAGTCACGTATGCCAATGCCATTATCGAACTCCGTTTTTTAACCCCTGGCAACTTCTTATGATTTCCCTCTTCTTCTTTGAAATGAAAAGCTTGAAGATGCTATCGTCTTTGAGTCCAAAACTTAATGTAAAGAGTTAAAGATAAAGAATATAGAAAAAGGGTGTTCGTGAGTGAGAGTGGAGGGAGAAAGGGTGTTTGTGAGTGAGAGTGGAGGGAGAAAGGGTGCGATGTTGAATAGGAGAGAGTCCGAATAGTGTTGGATCAAACCTGAACTTTTCGTCGAGTCTGGGTAGTATTTTTGGCGCAAACTTGGTTTTCTGAGTGTAGCTCTGAAATTCGATTCGATTTTCTTCTCACATTCATTCCTTGTGTAAAGAGCGAAAAAGAGAACCTCCCAATTTTCAATCAAACGTCAATCAACGTCCGCATCAGGCCACAGCACTTCAAAGCCTCATAACCTTGAGCGCAAATCTCGACTCGCGGCGGAGCACCAGTTTTCTTATAGTTCACAGAATTTTTGTGGGTCTAAAACTTGCATAAAATTGAGATATAGACGAGTGAGAGCATGTAGATCCCAGCTCTTAGGAGCCTGGGAGATGAACAATAAGACAAATGCCGAAATCAAAAAAGAAGCTCGAAGTGCGACCCACGAATGCGAAAGGGACGAAAAAGTATGAGAAGAAGGAATAGAAGAAGCATAAAGGTGGTCCCAAGTAAGCTTTCGGGAGCACAAGGACGTCGGGCGACGACGCGTCGATAATTGCATCTCGTATGCAAATGACGGGCACCGGTGATGGAGTTCGATCCTTTGGGGTGGGAAAAAAGTACTGGGAATGACGTCGCTTGGTGAAGGACCGCTGTGGAGGACGATGCAAAGAAAAAATATCAGCATTTTCAAGGAACAGAAGCGGGAGAAGAACTTTGTGGAAACGAGCTTGTGTACACACAAACACTTCCTAACGATAGCGTATCAACCAAGAAAATTGGTAGAGTTTATCCACACGGTACCCGACTTGAACTCCCAACTTTTGCAATGGACTTAGATAACTGCAAACCCATATGACAAGTTGGCACTAAGTTTAGATGACTAGGGAAGATTCAAGGTGTGTTCTTGTCACAGGTACAGTTCAAGGTTTCTCCAGGAAAAAGTGTCGACATTTGTTTGATGTCTTTTTGGTACGATTATTGGCCGTGGCCGAAAAAATGGCCGTACTCTTTATTATAGAAGGCGAAACTCTCTTGATTTTGGAGTAGCCTAGCTTATGATCCCATGGCTAGACATTAATGTTCGTTTATTCTTATTCTTTACACTTAACTAATAACGCTTCAACTCTTTTATTTGGGTATGTTTATTCAGATTGACAGAGCCCTTCTTCTGATGATTTTTTAGAAAAGTTATTTGTAAGATTTTTTTAAAGATTTTCCTAAAAGACCATTAATTACAATGAAGCAGAGCTTAATTTTCCTTTAGCTTTTTTAATTGTCTAGCAGAAAATGCATTGTATGAGATCAGTGAAACCGGGCTTTACGTGTGAATTGCGTGGGGTAAGAAGTACTAGATTACATCATATCCTTCCGTACTTTTTAACCAATAAACCTGTAAATATTTTTTTTTTACTTTTCCCCCTCAATGCCCTTTAGGATCGGTACGATCCAGGATTACGCTAGTCTTTTCTTTTGTTCCGTACATCATCGTATAGTTGAAAGCAAAGAAACAGTAGATTATGCTGATTTTCCTTTTCTGGACTAGAAAGACCGGAACAAAGTGCTGTGACCGAACTCCTACCGGGCTCCACGGACCCCCCTCCCCCCTTTCCCTTCAACTAAAGCAGAGGTTACCTTAGAAACGGGTCTTAAGTGAGACGATAGGAAAGCCATGCAGGTAGGAAGAGGTAAGAGGCTTACGAGCTGAATCAACATCGGATGCGACAGAGGCATGGTAGGGAGGAACATTTTTATTGCTGTGCAAATGATCAACAAACACAGTAGCCGGTTTACAATTTCTTCCGCTGAAAAAGCTTCGAATGGTACAGCTTTTTTGCATTTCACCTCCCATCTTATATGCTAAATTTTTGACACAACCAAGAGAGTGCAAATAGAAGCCAGAAATTTCTTTCTTCAAAATTCACCGGGAATTAGTGATATGGCACATTGCCTGTTAATAGATTAAGTTAGTTGTTGTTCAAGTGTGATGGCAATGAACATACCAAATTGTATGTGAGCTAAAAGGGTCTTCATTTTTTAAATCTTACGTTAGGTCGCGAGATGAACGTAGATGTTTTGTTGTGCAAAGTGCAGAAGAGCGAGGCGGACGAAGTGTTTGTAGATTAAGCCAAAATGACAAGTACATGGTCATAAATAGACTTAGCAATGAATGTAACAAGTGTACGAAAGCTAATATGGTGAATTAGTGAGTCGTACTGAACTACAACGTAACGTTTCCGTGGGGCAAAGTTCCAAATAGGGTTCACGGCTGTGCCACTAGAGGTGCCAGTGCAGAAGCCACCATGTTTTGACCATTTTCTGCGTGCGAAACTTAACGGAAGTATTCACAAAAATCAAAGGATTACAAGGTCCTTGTTTAATTTTCGTAAATAAGAAAATCCAACAAAAGTAGAGCAAACGAAAAAGGAAAATTACTAGGAATTTTGGACTTTAGTTTACTAGCATCAGTACTAATGCGCGTGAAATATTCACCCTTGAAAACGATGTGAAAGAATGCTTCAAAGTAGAAGGTGTATCCCAAGGCGTTACTATGAGTGGAATTGAATTTAAATGCATGCTTTCCGTGGATCGTGATCAGTCCCTTCTGTGTTTCTGTAGTAGTAGCAATTTTCCAACAAACACGAATGTAAGGTGTTTTCCCCATTGCAAATAAATAAAATAAAAATAAATTGGTGCAGTTTTCGCCCAAAAAGGGTCAAGGAATATAGGCAACTCCACTGGCTCCTCTAGCGATACGGTCATGAGCCCTACTTTGGAATATGCCCCAAATACCTTGTAGTTGGAAGTTAGGGTTATTGAACAGTGTGGCGCTGTAGTAGGTTCCTTTGGATGCTACGGCAAGCCAAACGTTAACGTACTTGTGCCTGTTTCTTCTCATTGTTTTGGACAATCTGAAGCTACTACAAAACTGAACATCAAAAGCGATGCCGGCCGTCTGTAAAATTAACTAACTAACAAAACTGAACATGGTTATGTGAAAATTTCACGTACAATACACTTTGTAAAAAAGAGAGATGAAGTGTAAGCTGCTTTAGGAGCCAATTTCTTTAAGAAGGTTGGGCACTCCTTTCTTTCCAGGCTGGTGTTCGTATATGCAGTGAAAACCGGTTAAGACGAAGTAACACTCCGGTCCCGAAAGAATTCTGTCTCTTTACATACGTTTTTCTTCTCTTAAGACGAAACAAAATATCGGTTAACGCGGAAAATTTCGCGCCTTGGAAGACCGGTTAAGCAACTTTTTTTTCGGCTTGAACGAATTGAATTACCATCTCCGTATTCAAAATGTGAAAATGGACCTTCTTAAGGCAGTAGATGAAAATCAACATCTATAAAGAGTTCTTCATTGCTAACACCACGTGATCAACAATTGTAAATAACAGAGACGCAATTATAGCAATATCAATGAGCGAAGTATGTTCGAGCCAGATAGGAAAAGAATAAGAAAGGCCAAACACGAAGATTTGGAGGCTGCGTTGCTTGCTTGGACTAAACAGTCTAGGTCACAAAATGCTCCCGTACCAGGACCTGTATTAATGGAGAAGCCAGTGTGCATGCAATGGAAATGGGAGTTGAAGTCATCGCGAATTCAGTTTGGCTCGAACACTTCAAGAAAAGAAATGGCAGTTTTTAAAAATGTGAAGTTAGTGACGTTAACGATGTCATTTCCAGTTCCTGTACCCACTACATCAGAATTGCGACAGTATTTCAACTGTATGCGCAGATTTGTTATGTAGTTTTAACGGCCTAACGGCAAAATGAATCAAACAATTGACGACATGGAAGAATATGTCGACAACATGATAATTAAACAAACAGCGCAGAAGAAAATTTCTGACTTTTTTACACGAAATTTAATCTGCTTTATGAATGTGTGGATACGTATGTTAAATTTTATAAACGAAAATCAAAACGTAATTACTTCATTGTAATAAACTGCCAATGTAGGGGTATAAACTTGAACACTGTCGGTTATCGCGACTTAAAAGTGTGCGTTATTTTCGCATGGTACGGTTAAGACGAAATTCGGTTAAGACTAAAAAATCCAGTCCCTTCGATTTCGTCTTAACCGGTTTTCACTGTATATTTCAACTGGCCCTGTGATACGTTATTTCACGTCGTCTTGTTGTGGCAATGATGCAGAAGTCAGTTTTTGTCAGGAAGTTCGAACTCTTCCTGTGTTCTTTTCGAGGCAAACCATAATTACTGTATCAATAAATGTTAAATCGGGATTGTTGTCTCAATTGAACAATTTAGGCTGATTTTGGTAACTATACATTTGTAAATTTTGATGTGAGTAATTTGAAAAATTTACCAACAAACTTTCTTTTAATGAGTTTCTTTGAATAATATTTATCTGAAAAAAATAAACAAGGTAGAGCAAAGGAAACGATGAGTACGAGCAAGGCGAAGTGTGGCGTTAAAATGATGCAAAATATCGAAGTTTCCTTTTTTTGAAACCCATATGTTCTTTACGTTTCCTTCTTTAATTTTCACCCATCCTTATCCATTTTTGGGTCAATATACAAATCGTCGTCATGCTCATTTCTTCTTGAGGTGTATGCTTTTCTCATTGGACAGCGAAGTGGAGCGGGTTGAAATTTTATAGAAACAGCAAGTCGACTTTGTTTTGTGTTGATTCGTACCTACCTCTGATATCCTTCAACAAAAGCAGTTCAACCTGGCAGCAGGCGCAAGCCTACGCGGGTCAATTAAATAAAAAAGCAGTTGAACTTTTGATTTGTGGTAAATACACAGGGTGGGCAGAAAGTCCCCACCCCTGCGATTCTTTGGCTAGAAAAGAAGTATGGCTGCAAAAAATGTGTCGTTGAGAGTTGCACGACAATCTTGACTCGTTCCCAGAAAGTTCTGCGTAAAGGCATCTATCAATACATAATGACCGATACGAGCATCTTCACGGTGGTGGAGCGATTTCTTCGTGCCGTACTAGACCGCCAGCGTGAATATACCGGTAAAACTATGTTATATGTAAAAAAATGTCTAGCTTGCATTGTACAGTGAAATTTCAGTTGCCATCCATACCATGTGTTGGGATGTTGTGAAAAGAAGAAATGTGACAAGAGGTTCTAAAATCTGATTCAGAATTACCCTGTCCTTCACGTGCGACTTTCCTTCCACAGAATTGCTATTAGTTTTTCAGTTTCCCTAGATTTATAGCCACTTTGCTCCCTTGAAGTCAATTCTTTTCAGAGTACCTGAAAACTATTGTTCTGATATGTATGTTTTTATTATTATTTACTACTGCAAGAAATACTTGTGTGTAATTAAGTGCCCTTACAAGTATATTTAATTGCGTAGCTCTTATTTTGTCTGCGAAAGTGAATTTGTAGCATATCAAAATGTAAAAGTCTTGTCGGTAAGTAAGCAAATACGATAATACTGTTCAATGACGGTTTCGCCCTAACTTATATTCGAAGCGCCTACATCTAGTTTAGGATTACGATAAATGGGTATAGAATAGGTCGAAATCATTGGCATAGCTTTTTCGAATGAAGTTTAAAACGTAGGAATCTTCTGCTTTCATTGGGATCCCTACGAAACGTGTTCGCTCAGGTGGAAGCTAGTACATAATTTGCGGCGACAAAATGTCTACCAACCTGAAAGGCTTGTGAAACCTTGACAGTAATATAATTTCTGCCGTCCGATATGGTTTGGTGTAAAATATTAGTGTTAACGAGATTTTTCAGAATCTGCAAATTATGAATCCAGGAATTCAATTAAGCGAGAAATTGAGCGTAGATTAATAATTTTGCCCTGACAGCGTCTCATAAGCCATATTTTTTCTCAAACTAGCAAGGAATAACACTCAAAAAGCACAAATGCAATTAAAATAACACTACTGTCATACCCAGGACTCGAACCCTTGATCTTCCGTTCTTTAAGCAATGCTCAAGGCAGCTCGACCATTTTGTGGTGAAAAATGTTCGAAATCTTATAATTGCCGAGCTCGAGCTTTACTGAGGTATATTTGTTATTGTAGTTTTTCTCAAAAGGTGTATAATTGAACAGGAAGGTAGTCTAGACCGGATGTTTTAAAAGGTAAACTTCGTAGCTCCGTAATTTTCTGAAATGATTCTCAATTTACGTCAGAAGAAAACTGTTTATAAAAAGTAAATGGGTCCCAGTACAGTTCTCATTTTCAACTGATTTTCTTATTCATTGATTATACCACAAAATTAAAAAAGGAACAATTTGATTAATCAACGTAATAACTTCCGTTTCGTATTCCAGCACTCCTGCTCTAACGCCGCCATATTACCACACGCAATGAAAGGCTTCAGTTGGTGCGTTCTTTACAAAAAACTCCAAATATTTTATAGTGTCTGAATTATCTGTATCATTCGTAACGTATTACATTTACGAAATACTACTAGTTAATATAAAATGTAAATCGAGAATAGCACAATCCTGAACACAAGCTTGATTCTTACCGAAAATCATTGTGTATTTTATTCCTATTCAGAACATTCCATGATGCCGACAGCACTACATTGATCCGCTCGCTCCTCCGTAATACGTATAACCATCTTGGGCGTGATATGGAGGTTGCGGCTCTTGATGTTGAGGATAGCCACCCTGGAAGCCTTCCTGACTATTATAGCCATAGTTGTGATAACTGGACTGCGGAGGAAGCGGAGTAGGATTCCAAGGCCCCGATTCTGCTGGATATCCTACTTGTTGAGGCGGTAAAGGTGGCGCATAGTAAGGAAGTCCTTGTGTAGCCGGTACAGGGTACGGTAGCGGGGATCGCGACTTTGTGTCGGAATAAGGTGACGGGGAACGAGACGAGCTGCCTGAAGAGCTAGAATCCCCATAACGCTGATGACGCCGGAACCGTTCCCTGACGGAAACAAGTTTTGTAAATCGGTTCATTCAAAAATCAGTTTTTTTCTTGCACTCACTTGCGTCGTAACTTAATGGCCAGTTCTTTCAGTTCTTCTTCCCTGTCCATCCGTTCTTGTTCGGCTTTTTCAACTTTACTTCTCTCAGCTTTTTTATCCGCCTTGACTAAAGAAACAGAAAGGTAATTACTCAGCTTAAGCAATACTTAAGTAGATTGGTAAAAAAAGCGTACATTGCTTGTTCAACGCGGCTTGCAGCTTGCGTTTCAGGCGCTCCTGTGGCGTCAGCTTCGCAGCAGTAGCTGCAACAGGACCCTATTGTATTCGTGTAGATTAGACGATGCTTTAAATACATAATTAAGGCACGAGAATGCGTATCCGAATTCACACAACAAAGCACAACGATTTAATCAACCAAATCGCTGATTATTAAATAAGTAACCAAAATACGTAAAGGCTTACTGACTTTGGTAGGGCCTTCTCTTGAGCTGTTACTACTATTCGCAACTGACGTCATCCTAGTAAATATCAACGTAAATATAATGGGTAACAAGTAATACTTCATATACTAGTCAATGTATTCTTACGGCTTTTTGGCCGGTGCAGATTTAACGTGAGAAGGTTTGCGTTTTTCGTCTTCTTCCAGATCAGAATCTAATTCACTACTTGATCCTTTGCGTGCGCCATAGTATTTTTTTATTGGGGGGGGTGGTAACTGGGGAGGGGGCGGTGTTGGGGATCTTTGGAGAACCAGTTCAGTGGTAGTTACGGTTATCGGTTGGGTGGCGATGGGCGTGACAGGAAGTTTTGTGGGTTTGGTGGGAGTACGGGAACGAGTACGAGATTTTTGCCTTGCTATCTTCGTACGTGATCTACTTCGGCTTCTGTGAAACAGAGATGCGAACATTACCGTCTGCAAAAGGCTCTAAAAAGAAGGAAAACCGGAAGTACCTGGAACGTTTACTGCGATGCTTATGGGAGGTACGTCTCGCAGCCGATCTAGAACGTGAGCGTGATCTTGAATACGAGTGTCGCCGGCCACATTGTGACCGCGATCTTTGGCGAGAACGGCGTCGACGTCGAGACCTGGATCGCGATCTCCTATCTCTGGAACGTGATCGGTGTCTGCGACTTCTAGAACGACTGCGGGATTTCCTAATCACAGAGTAAACGTAACATCGCGAAAACCTCAAGAAAAGTAAAAGGTTACCTTCGGTACCTTGAGCTGGACCGAGATCTTTTCCTAAGCTTGGACGACGAAAGTTCTGATTTTTTCGCAGACGACGCTTCTGCCTTTTTCTTCTCGTCTTCCGATTCGCCACCGAAACTTGTGATATACTGAATTTTTTCTTCCCCTTCATCCAATTCGGGCGAAGGGGACTTTGATTTGGCGTCTGCTTCACTATAAGCATTGTAGGTAGGACTACCTCGGCTTGCGTAACTAATAATAGACAAGATTTAAAAAGAAGAGCAGGACATGTTGCACGTGTTACCTCGGCGGGCTGAATCTTCTTAACAATAATCTTTTCTCTCTGAAAGCTCGGCGTTCTCTTCGTGCTTTCCTACCCTATGAGACAGAAAAATACACGCGGATTAAAACAAATGAGAGTTGCACACGAGTTGTTTTACCGAATACATGGCCTTTTCACGTTGCTCTTCTTTCACTTGTCGTAACTCTTCTTGCTCGTCGAGTTCTTTGGTCAAAAAGGTCATAAATTCGTTGGAACCTAATCCATATTTCCTAGCAATGGCGTTTATTTCGTGCATCTGGGGCGTGGTTATTTGGTCAACAGCAACAGTCAAGTCCAAATCAAATTCTTCTTCACTCTCCTCGTCTTCTGGAATACTCTGAGCTTGCGGCTGGCTTTTTGTTACTGGAGCGGATTCGTTGGAATCGTCATATGCAAAACCAATAGCAGCCTTTTTGGGCGCTAATGCCTTCTTCTCTTCCTCAGCCGTCTTTTGACTGCCAAAATGCTCTTCCATATAAATCTGATGTAAGAACTTGCCTTCAGGAACTAGAAGGATAAACAATATAATATCCGCCCAAGTAAGCTGAAGTTTACGGGGACTGGATGATTCGTATCACTAACGATTCGTATCAGGCCATAAAAATCGGCTAGGTTGGGTAAGTTAAGTTAAGTTAGGCTACTTTAGGTTAAATTAGGTTAGGTTAAGTTAGGTTAGGTTAGTTAGGTTAAGTTAGGTTAGCAAAAGAAATAGTATATTCTGACCAAACATGCCTGATACAAATCGTCAGTGATACGAATCATCCCTTACCCGAAGTTTACCTCCTAGAAAGTCATTCTGAACTAAAATACGATATCGCTCATAGTATGCGTCTCGCTCCAATTCAGCGTCTTCCTCTTTTTCAAACTTTGGCTCTTCAACAGGTTTCTCCCCGTGATCGCTTTCGTAGTCCGAGCCGTCTTGTCCTTTATAGGGTGGAATGTAGTCTAAATGAGCTCTGACATCGAAGCGATCAATGAGAATGTCTTTATTGCCCTGCCAAGGCATCCTACGAGAAATACAACATAAGTTGAAGGCTGCATAACTTTTTATCACCAAAATAGATTACATGGTAGATGGGCTATCAGCTGCAGCAGCAACTTGTGGATCTAAGTGTATCTTAAACGATCGGCCGTGGATTTGAAGAAACTGAGCAGGATCTTGTTTCTAAAAATAGTCATTAAGGTGTTAGCGAAGAGGTAAGTAGTGAATTGAAAGATTTAAATTATAAAGTTACGATTCTTTCGTAGTAATCCTTTCTTCTTTCTGCTCTTCTTCGGTAGTCAACCATCATGCCACGAATCTTTTTCTCTTGTTTTCTCGCTTCTTGCCACATTTTATTGCCCAAAGCTAACTTAGAAAGGTATAATCGACAAGTTTTCCTCTTCTGATTTACTGTCCAACTTCTTGGACTCAAGCACGTCACTGGTATAATCAAACTTAACCGACGGGCGGTGCCAAAAGCTGTTTACCGAGAATGCGAACCGAGACCTGCAGTGCGCGCTGATGTTTTTGCACTGAGTACTCTTCTCCCAAGGATCTTAGAAACAAGGTTTACCTCATCAGCTCGCGCCTTCGTGTGGAAGCAGCTAAAGCCATCTGCTGGATGACGTCACTTGGAGCAGACTTAATGCGCTACTTTTAAAAAGATCTAAACACAACACTTTCTAGTAAATTCCCTGCACTGCCAAAGGAAGTGATAAAATCATTCGTTCGTCTAAGGACGTTCAGTAGGATCAAATGGTGCAATTTTACAATGATTGAAAGAGAAAAAGGCTTAGGTAGCCAGTTATCCAAAACCTCTACAAGCGAAGGTAGAAAAAGTGCAAGAAAATGAAGAAAATTACAAGCTAGGAGATCCATAAAAACCCATGTGATAAAGAAATAAAATCTCTCTGTGCAATAATAAATAATGGCATGCATGTTTTACATTTTATGCTAACAACTCCTGGGACTAAAGACCAAAACACCATAGTAAGTTTGTTTTCCTTTCCAGCGCCATGCCTTCGGCGGAGGCCGCTGATTGGCACTGCTCCGAGTGACGTTGCACGCTCGGTAAGTTCAAATTCAAAGTTCCCCCATGAGGTAACCTTGTTTCTAGGAACCTTGCTCTTCTCCGTCTTCTCTTCTACTTCTACAGTGGAAATCGGCTAAGACGAAATCGAAGGGACCGTGCAATTTTTTTCGTATTATCCAAATTTCGTCTTAACCGATTTCTACTGTATTGCGATAAAATGAGATGGGATTTTATCGGGACCGGGATGTTGTTTCGTCGTAACCGATTTTTCACCTTAACAGTTTTCGTCTTAACCGATTTCCATTGTGTATTATACTTTATTCTTATTGGTTCCTCATTTTTATGGTCTCCGTTTCTTTTATACTTGCCAGAGGCTTTGATTTGTTATTGAATTCCCGCTTCACCTTTTTAAAACTAATTTAATAGACATCTACCGTAATAATGGGTTTGATTTATAGTTAATATTGTTAGTGTAATATTTATTCATGTATTATGTTATCATTAGATAAAGAAACTCACATTGAGTGTTAACGAACTCCAGGATCTATTTCGTATTGGTTGCCGAACGAAGCTTTAGTAAGAGTTGAACTGTTCGTTGGCTAGACTATCTATACCACAAGTGTAACGCTAAACTAAATAGCAAACGTACAGTCTCGATTTTTTTTCATCTGGCATTTTTACTTTTTTTCTAATTAAAAAAACAACGGCAATAAGGCTTTTGCTCAAAAAAAGGCTTGTGCTCACGTTCACTTTCCAACTCATGGTCCCAATATCTTCAAGAGAACCAACCTCGGAAATTCAGTGTACGGTATTTTTTTAAATTTTTTTAATCAAGTTGTATTGGTTTTGATGGTTTAACTACAATGCGTAAATTTGTCAAAAGTTGTAGGTCCGTCACCAGTTTCAGAATTTTCAACGCATAGTAGGTTACTGACAGTGACAGTTCCCATCGTTTTATGGCCGCGATTAGTACGAGATGCCATCTGTTGAAAATTTTTCGAACTAGAATATCCTAGGGAGTGTTTATATTTATATGATCATATCAGAATAAATAAATTTGACAAACGGAAGAATAATACGCGTTGAAATCACGTTTATTTAATGTGGATTATGTAAGAGAGAAACATTGGTGTGAATTTATTATTTACACCGCGAGTGACAACATAAAGTTACAAAGTTTGTATTCATGTCGGGAACTGCAGAAGCGAAACAAAGAACAATGCGAATATTGTCAAAACTCGTCTTCCAAGTCTGTTTATTTGTGTTGGTGAAAAAGTGCCATGCGAAATATGACGAATCTGAATTAGGCTGTCACATTGGCTCTTTGGTAAACGGTAGAACTGCTTTTGAGGAAATTCGGCCAGGTTGGACCAAACTATCATTTGTTTGCGACGACGGTTTTTACTTGGAGGGACCAAACTATTTATTATGCCACAATGGGACCTTTGACAATAATGAACCAAAGCCTAGATGCATTTCCAGTACGAAACTCTCAGTACTCATCATTCAAAATATTAACTACATATTTTTATTTGTCACCCTGCTTAGATACGTGTTCGATACCATTAATACTTCATGGTACTGTGTCTCCATTTCTTGAAGAGTACCAAATGGGATTAAGTATCCAAGTACGCTGTCAGCCAGGTTACACGCTAGAAGAAGGCGACGGTATATTACAGTGTAGTGCGGAAGGAACATGGGTTTCTTTGGACAACAAGAAACTTCCTCGTTGCATTGGTATTCAATATTCCCTATAGCATCCGGCAGTCTCTCTATAAGCCGTTTTTGTAGAATCTTTAAGTGCCAATTGCCACTCGCCACCTCCTTTGCAAGACGGTAGTCTGGAGATTGAAGGAATAAATTCTGTAGTCCACAACGGGATGCCTGACAGAAATGGAGACTACGACGCTACAGCCAAAGCCACTTGTAACCCTGGGTACCGCTTAGTTCCTCCGGAAAGTCGCTTGCGCCACTGTAAAGACGGAATTTGGTTTGGAATAGAGCCCAAATGTGGTAAACGACGTATTCATTCATGCGCTTTGGTTGAAGAACCTGAGTAAACCTATAATTTGCATGTATTCGCAGCTAGATGCCAAGTTGCTTTATACAGTAGAAAGCTCTTGTCCTTTGGATATGTGCCAATTTCGTCCTTGCATGTCCGTTAGTCATACTGCGAACAGCCAATTGCCGCTTCTTTCTGAGAAACACTTAGCTTGGCACTAGTAATGGAAAAAGGTCGACCTTCGACCAAAAAACTGAGCCGCTTTTCGTGCCAAGAAATTAAATGTTGTGTGTTTTTGCAGTCCCAGAGAGCTGTGAACCCCCAGCTTCTATTAAACATGGCTACTACGTGGCCCTGTCGTCGAAATTTCTGCCTTCACCCAGTGAATCTTCCAGAGGGCATTATGCTGGTTCTAGTCTCCAGTTTTTATGCGACACTGGTTATACATTGCAGGGGCCTTCCGTTATCCACTGTACGAATCAAGGTACTTGGGTACCTTCGGGCGTTCCAGACTGCGTTGCTCGAAAACCGCCTTGTAAGTACATCTTTCTTATAGCTCGAATGCATAGTGTCGATTTTAAACCAATGTATGCTTGATGAGAACATCGATAGGTTAACCATGAACAATCCAATTATATTAATTGTGTTTCGTTCTAAAAAAAAAATCTGCAGTATATTAAGTTTGTTACATAAACAGGTCTGGAGCTCTTTTCAGAATCGTGTTGTGAGCAGTAGATTGCGATTATGGCCCATTCCGGTTTAATCCACTGCAGCTTGTTAACGTTTGATTTAGAAGAGTTTTTATAGCAGTTATTGCTCAACCATCCCACTCGAGCTCTGCCTTTAGGACTTTCTGTTACGAAAAAAAATCCTCTTTTAGTGTAACATGAAAGCTTCGAGTTTATCTTGGCGTTTGACAGCAAGAACGCTCTAACAAATAAATCAAGAACTCCTGTTTGGTAGGGTTTGGTAAGCTGAATAGGACGCGAAGTGTGAAAGGGTGAAAGCTTTTCTCTGTAATTTCTTTCAAATGCGTTATCTGAAATAAGTTGAAGAATTTCATGCCCCATATTCAATTACCTACAAATTGAAAGCCATGAATGGAGGTTAGGATGATAGAAGCATGGGCCATAAATTACTAATTTAGAATCCAAACCCAAAGTGAATCCTTAACAGGAAATTTTGAGTTCTCTCTCTAAGGTGTACACACTGTACACAGTCTCTCTCTAAGGTGTACACACTTATATGTACAGACTTTTTTGTTTTTATTTTTGTTTTTCTAGAAAAGTATGTGCAGACGATGTGTTAAAGAAGCCTCTTGGATATCCAAAGAAATGTTGCTGAATAACTTTTGGTCAAAATGAGGTCGTATAGTAGAAACCCTCCAGGTCATTCAAACGAGACTGAGAAATCACCACAGTTTGTGAAAAGGTAATATTATAAAGGCGAAAAATGTGGACAGACGTAGGTTAACATTAAAAACTTGCGTTCAGAATTGACAAAGTGTGGTAAGCCAGTCCATATTTCCAGGTGAACGTCCTATGTGTTCATAATTTTATTTTGGAGTCCTCAAGCTTCTCTGTAGTCGAGTTCTTTTCAAAACTTAGCATAAACCCAGAATACTTTACGGATTAAAAAGGTGTCCGGATTAGCCAGTACCATGCTTGAAAGGTTTTGCGATACATATTTTCTGCTTTTTAACTTTTATAACTCTGATTGCAATACCAGGAAAAGGGTAAAAAATGGAATACAAATCCAAGTTAACCTGTTTAGAAGTTCTTGGTACTGAGAGAACTTGGACTGCCTTTTTCTCTGTCTGTTGTTTGCCTTTCTTTGGGCTTGATTTCCAGGAGTCCTTCGCCGACTTCCCCTCCTACAATATCCTTTCTTTAGTGGGCTAGGGCAGTGTGCTCTGGGATACCTTTTCCAGGGTAGTTTAATTCAAAGAATGTAACCTTGTTGCATTCTTTTCCTGCAAGTCTGTGACGTTCTTGCTGGTATGTAGTTCGTAATTTAAAATTGGCCGTCCCTCTTAACGTAGCCAATCTTTTTATATGAAACCCAATCTCGGGAGTCAACTAGGTTACATACTTCGTAGAAACGGTTATACGATCTGTCGTATCTTCATCAAACTGAGAACAAAGGCTATATCCTGCTGTTGTCCGTGATCCGAGACATTAAAGTTAATAAGATGTCGGCGATTGCTTTATCATCCTGTGATTAGCAAAACTTGTGAATAAGCTGGAGGGCAGCCGCACTACCACAAGGATCGGAACAATTTTGAAAGCCTTGTTAGGTGGGAAAAAATCATGTCAGAAGCGCTTCGAGGTTGATGTTTGACAGCATTTTACAGCCCCAATCGAGTCTGAGGCCAAGCTTTTTATTACAATCTTTGGAGTAGTAAAGAAAAGATTGCTAGACTTGTAACGCTTCATTGTAATTTATATCCCAGCTGTGCAGCGTGATTAAAGAAATTAAACAGAAAGTTTTCTTGTTATTGTCTAAGTCTGGCCGATCTTCCACGCACAGGATTTTAATGGAGTGGCGAAGGTATATTTTATGGTCGTCTTTGACTTAGCTGCAGAGCTTCGATGCCAGTATTTTTAAGGCCTGAGTGAAAACTTTCGGTACATCACCGTATAGCCACTCCCTGCGTCTTCCAACGGTGCATACGCTGTGGAGTCAAAAGGGCCCGAAAGCCTCTTCTTGTTGATTGATCATTAGCACCGCAGTTACCTTTCAGTGTCGCTGTAGCTAATCTGATAAGCATATTTTATCACCTTGGCTAACCAATTTCGCCTTTTGTAGACGTTCTAGTGAGCAAAGTTAGAGAGGAGCGTTGTTCGTTTGGTTCGAAGACCATTCTAAATCAGATTCCGAGTTTCATAGATTATTAATTTTTTGTGCGGTGTCGTTAAAGCGCTGTTGTGGTCCATGATACGCTTAAGAAGTTTGACGCATTCTATTTGTCATTTACGATAATTGAGTACCCATCGGAATGCTGGCCTTGCAACAAACAAAAGGGGTAAATCCGAAGTTTTCGTTCTCTCGACGCGTTAACGAGACGTTTACGAGCCTTTTGGCTTTGAGCTAGTCGAAGCCGCCTGTTTAGTAGAAAAACTTCTCTTCAAAACAGCAAGTCGGTCACGTTTCCAAACGTAACGCGTGTTTTGAGTTTCTAGCAGAGCTTGATTGTTGGTGATTAGCTATAAAAGTAGAGCTGTCGTTAGGGTTGGAACTTGCCCTATCCTCCCCGCCAAACGTACCGATAGTCCATTTTCTGCAAGTCTTCACCACAGACTTTGAGAAGTTTTAGCGGTGTAGTTTGTGGTATAAAATGGACTGGTGTGTTGCTCACCTGTCATCACAATGGCCGCGTAAACTTTTTCCGAGACAAAAACAACCTCAGATAGTACTTTGCGGCCAGTTATAGGACAAACCCCTAACGTATCATTTGCTCCTAATAAAAAGACTGCCTTAGAGCCAGTAGCCCGGAAAATTTTGAGTGTTGTGGGTACATTTTGACTGGGACCATTGTTGCCATTGTTCTCTCTCTTGATAGACTTTAGAAAGACCTCATTTTGGCTCAGGGCTTTCTTTTTCAAATCCCCTCTTTTCATTCTTTTTCAACAAGTGGCGAGTGGCATTTGCCTTTCTGTAATTTTACGGGAGTTGCCGGCTGCGTAACAATGTAGAGCAAAGCAATTTATCAGGTTTATTTTCCTTTAAACGCTGCTGAAATTGGTGGCTTGGTATCTTTTACACTGATGTGGAAGTGTTAATTGTCGATCTTAATTGAGCCTGGGAGAAGTAGGCTTCGCACTTGTACCCAAGGTGGAGTAAAGTTGACAACCCTGTTGTTAACACACAAAAAAGTGGGTGATGTAACAAACTAGTATGTGGCACTTGAAATTTTAGTGTCTTTTGTAGATGTTCTTCTTTTTGTCTTGTAAATTGCATCCTTTAGGCCTAGAACGATTGCATAGCTGAGGCTTCGGTGCTGGAAGTTTTGCGGCGAAGTGCGCCCAACGAAAAGGAGAGGGGGGGGGGAGAAGAAGGAAAAGTCTCAGCATCCCTGTAGTTTTTACGAGCTTTCTTCTGAGCGTCCTCGTGACATGCAAATGAGACCGAAAAGATAAACCCGAGGCGAGAAATGTAGAAGTGTTGCCCTTGCCTTTTCGACCATTACTTTGTCCAGGAAACACCTCATTTCAGGTGCATTCTGATGTTAAAAAAGGGAAAAGAGAAGGCGGGGGTTGGGCTGGGGGTTCAAAGTGTTAGTTTTTTCTGTGTTTTACCCTATTGAACCTTAAAGAACCGTGAAAATGTTGAAGGGTGTTAATGAGGAGTCAACCTGAGGACTATACCCCGAAATCTTGACCAATCGTGGAACCTAACCACCTTTTTTTCCACCAAATTTAAGTAGATCTGAAGAGGGGTAAAAAAATCGTTGAGTAGGAGAACAGATAGTTAAACGTTTTTTAAGTACGAAGGAATTGTGGGTTTGTTTCCCCAACCTTTCCCTTTTGAAAAATCTTATTTGAACGAATAACAGGTACTTTGTAGGGTAGTTTGTGGCTGTGTATGCCTGCCAAAGTTAAGTGGAATGAACTTTTCGTTGAGAAATGAGCGGACAAAGGGTGGAGATTTTTTTCCCCAGAGTGAAGTGTCAGTTTTGAACAATTCGTTATAGGCGGCAACTTATCTTCTAGGCTGTTAAGCCCCTAGTGTATGGGCATCATATTTGTCAAGAAGCCGTAGGCCAAGGCGAAACCCATTGGAAGAACTTATTAACAAACCGTTTATAGACCATCATAACTGATAAACGCAGTGTGGTTCATGGTTGGACATTTATGCTTAATAAGTACTGGAAACCAGAACCTTGGAATTATTCTTAGTCGCTCGTAAAACTTTCGTGTTAGAACCAGAACGAACATTGCTCACTTGATACTCTTGTTGTTTTAACAATTTTGGAAACGTCTGGCGTGCTTTCAAGAAAACTTTTGAGGACGTCTGATTCCAGAATTTAGATTCGTTAATGTTAGGGGAAAAAAATCAAAAGTGTTTAGCTATAATTCCAGCCTAACGAGCTTCAAAATATCTTTAGTAATCTTGGACTTATCTTAATTTTTTCTCTTTTTTTTCTGACCGCTATATATCGTGTGGTTTGGTCTCGTGGAATAAATTGCGATTAGCGATCAGCTGCCCACAGTGTAGCAGTGTGGCTGTGGGCGGGGACGTAGGGGCGAAAAATTCTTTGTAAATGTGCAAAGCGAAAAGGAGAAGTTGAGGGGGTTGGGTCATCAAACGTGAATAAAGCTGTGAGTTGTAGTACTCTGAGACATCGCTACATTTTTTATGCCTTTTGATCCCCTCCTCTTTGCATTGCTAAGCTCAAAGATATAAACGAATTGCCGGAAAATCTGGCATTGGGAAAAGCGCAGGAACAAGAATGTAGGTTTCACGAGCGTTGTTGCGTTGATAGGTGGGTTGTAGGGTTCAGCCCAGGTGCCAAGCCTGATGAACGTCATCTCTCTTTCACATTGTTAAAAAATTTTGAGTTCTTTTTTAGACTGAAAGAAAAAAAATAACCGACAGCGTCAAATCCCCTAACATGCCACCACCCCGCTTGCCTTATTATTCTCAGGTAAATTCCTACGTAGAGCGAAGTGACAATAGAAGTCAAGTTATTCTCAGGTCTACGTGACCAGGTCGAATGGCTTGAAAAAGTGAACCAGTTGAAAACATTGCCGAAGCCCAACCAATAATCTATCTATCCCTTAAAGACTATTCAGAGCTTGCCGAACAATAATTGTTTACATAAACGGCGTTCTGAGAAACGAGCCGAGTTGCGTGGCAGCAATTTAAAGCTTGTGAAATGAGTGAAGGGAGGTTTTGATTTATCCAAACGCAACGCATTCAGGAACCGATGGCCAGCCAGCGTTTTTATTCACATCAAACTCTTTAATAATCCGCTAGCCTTTCTTTCATATCAAATGAGTTCCGTTTTTATATGCTTCCAAGGCTCCGCGTTTGGGGGAAGAGATTGCGGACGATCATTGGCGTTACATTGCAGGCAACAGGGCAGCAATTTAGCCAAGTCGTGGTTCGTGGGCAATTAATTGTCCTCAACACGTTTAATAGTCTGACCTCGATCAAGGGAATGACTATGGAAGCTTAACAAAGTGTGAGCTGCTCTCTCGAAACCTTTCTGTACGTAGGAAGAAATTATTGAAGACTAAGGGGGTGTTTTCTTGTCTCCCTTCGGCCCCCCCCCTTCCCCCCCAGCTCCGCTCGTTAGCTACAGGCGCCTTTTTTATTAGCTTCTGTTAATGTGGCTAGTTATCAAGTGCCTCTATGGTTTGGATAGTTTGATGTGTGCCACGAAAACCAAGAGGTTCGAAAAAGGAGGAAGGGGAAAATAAAACTGGGAAGCTCCAAACGTAGTAGTGTAGAAGGTGTATGTACGTCTGCTGCTAACTGCTAACCGAGAAGGCAACCAGTGTTTATGGCCACGAAAACGATTCTCATTAAGAAGCTCTTCTAGATCCCAATCAGTTCCGTAGCCATGCCATTATTTATCTTTATTATCTTTTTGCTTTTATAAAGCTAGTCCGAGAACCATCAAGGTTTTCAACGGTTGAAAACTCTTCAATTTAGATTCCTTATTATACACATATACCATATATTTTGACTCTTTTTCAAGAGTTATGTATGCTGGAAGGATCCGTGGCCCAAACACTGCTAGGCTTCTCTCGATAGAGATCAATAAACAGGCGAATATTGCAGGTTACGGAATAAAGTGTTGTTACAAGAACCTTGTGTTGTCTTGACTGGTTGATTAAAGCTTTCAGCTCTCCCCGGCTGCCATTTTACTTCCACCCGGCCACGTTCGATCCTGTTTGGGATCGCGAATATTGTTGAGCAGGGCAGGAGGTCCGTGGTCATACGGGGGCAATTTCGTGAGGGAATAGTAAGCGAGTCGATGAAATGAGACAGCAGGAAACAAGACGAGGGAAAAAGTGAGGTTAGAAGTATTGCGAAGCACCACGTGAGACGGATATTTCGCGCCTGAACGCCTCGACAGCACAGCGGGCAATTTAAGCAAATTTTTATGACACGTTCTGATTTACATGGGCGCATAATCCGGAGCTCCAGTGCAACACTGTTAAGCCGAAGCGATACAAGACAAAAAGGGGTCCTGTTGTGGCATGAAAAGTGCCTAGCTTGAGTGCGGGGCGTATTGTTGAGAGAGCTGGGAAAAATGCACCCCCCAACCCCCTTCCATATTAACAGAAGGAAATCGAACATGAAGGGCTGATGTTTGAATCTGTCCTCGTTTGCATGAGATCTGTCATTTCCGTAGGGCCCGATTGGATTCCCTTTCTCGTTTATGCAAGGCGAGAGGTTGGCGGCAGTGGGGGTTAAAGGAACTGTGAACTCGGTGGTAGGTATTCTCAGCTTCTCGCCATGTGATCTCGTTGCCAGTGTCACTTCTGGCTGCGCGACGCTCCGGGGAGCAAAAGAATCACGAAACGCTGCAAGAATACACTGGAAAATTAAACCTCTTGTCGACCTTTTTATGTAAGCAAACGCTGCTCTCAATTTCCACACAGAGGTAACCGTTTCGAGCCCAACGCTTTGTTGCACTTACGTTTGCCTTCAATAGCTTTTTGTGAACAAGCATTTAAGCTGGCGGAGGTTTATGCCTCCGAAAAAGGCGCTGCTTGGCTGGTCCATACTTGACAGGTTGGGACTAGCAGTGGTGAGCCGGTGTATTTTTATAATCTGCAGCGTTCAAAGAATCTAGAAAGCATCCAGCATGCCGGTGCAGCCGTTTTTATGTCCTATACACGCACCCAGAACAGAAGTTTTACGGGTTAGCATATGGGAGGAGTTCTTGGACAGCTAGAGCACATTAGAGTTTCGGACTTAATGATAACTTTCCTACAGGGCTCCCAAGTGAAAACAGTCCACCAGGTAACTATAAAAAAAGGGAAAAGATGAAAATGGTGATACAATTCTGATATACCGTGCTGATGAGGAACGTTGCGTGGTCCCGGGGTCAAGATCGCGCGAATCTTTTATTGCGTTTTGTGCAAAACCTCTGGCTAAGTAGGGGGATTATTTCAAGATTAGTATGGACTTGGCGATGCTATCAACTAGTAAATTAGCCTGGAAATTAATTTCTTCTTATTGTGAAGGTGCCGTGGGTACGCCTTCCAATTTCCACACGCGGGTTGTTCGCAACTAAATAACAAGCACTCGAAGAGAGAAAGAGAGGCAGCGAAGCCCCGCGAACGTGCAAGTGACTCTCGTGGTACTGCGTAAATCCGTAACAAACCGAGTGCTCTAATCTCTCATCAAAAGCTAGCTTTAAAGATCGTCATTAGCGAGGAATTTCATCTGAAGGTTGACTTCGGATTCGCCAAGGGAATTAGTCGTGGCCAGAGTAGAAGCGTGAAACAAGCCGTAGGTTAAAGTCTTTGGGGACTTTTCGACACCGTATGGTGGAAGATGGTGCTTTGCTTGTTATGGGAATTAACGCATTGTTCTACAGCGCTGGGGAACAAGTCCCGTAATTGTGGTCAAAGTAAAGATGCCAACTTGACTGGGGATGGCCGCCCAAATGAGAAAGCGGAGAGACATTGGAGTCCCATCACGTTGGTGAATTACGGTGACTGAAACAGTTCTCTCGTTATTGTTCAAGGGATGGCGCATTTTTTTCCAGCTGTCGGACAACTTGTTGGCGCGTAATTTATTGCGCTGGCCAAGAGGTTGTTGATTACGAGAAGTTTGAATGCGTCCTTCCCTGTGGTTCAACAATGCTAATGCTGACAGTGCTACTTGCGCCTTGACAGTAACTAAAAACAGCATATACAGCAGAAGCTTATGCCAAAGAGTGCACAATGGCCGGGTGTAAAGCCACCGTAATGAGTATTTGCTGTCAAGTTTTTCTATACACGCGCCAGTCCAGTCGTAATGATTACCGTCCATCTCTTGAGGTTTTAGAGTCGTTGCAGCTAGGCACTTTTTAAGTAATTGCACGGAATCTAAAATAGCCGTAAGTTGCAAAAATGAAAGGAGTAAAAGTCTGGCGAACGTGGGAACTCGCCGGTCTTTTGGAAACCCAAAACCTCTCCCGAGAAGAGACGCTTGGAATCTGGGGCAGGTAACTGCTTTGTATTAAGGAAGCGTAGCACGTACTTGGATACCTCTAAAAACAGCAAATGCTGCTCTTTAGGGAGCTTTTGAATAAAACTGTGTGGTTACGAGCATAACCGTCAGCAAATTGTCACTTTTTTCCTCTCTTTCTCTTTCCCTTTCTCGGAATTGCGTTACTTTAAAAATGACCTAAAATAAGAAAAGGAGTTTGGGCAAAGCCCACCAACTCTTCTGTCTTGTCATTAGCTCCCTGTGATTTTTTTTAAATCATTGGCAAGGTTCGTTTTCGCGGTTGAGATCGTAAAAAAGTATCCCTTTCTTGAGAAAAGCCACCGTGTGCCGTGTCTCTTTACCCCGAATTATATTTGCATAAAGAGCCGTGCAAATGCTGGAATTATTTAGCCCGAAAACAAATTAAGTAAGAGACGGTGGGTATTTGCCTTGCAAAGTAGGGGGTTGACTTGGAAATTTTCGTGGGTTATTTATGAGAGCATTTTCTAAGCAGACGTAAAACTAAACTCACCTGTAAGGCTTGATTCATTCTGAAGGAAACGTCCGAACTCGCTAAGAATCGTCGACTGTGGCTAGTTTATGGACAAAGTGCCCTCGATAACCGCTCTCCTTCGTTGTATTATTGTATTGTTTGGGCAATGTAAGACGGTTGGAAGCCGCTAAGAGTATTGGTAAGAGCAATGTCCAAAACTATGGCAAATCCGAGGATACGAGGATTCGCTTTTATCACGTTAGAATCCTAGCATTCTTGGCACCCTTTTCTGTTATGTGTCGACTAATTGGACGGTACAGTAACGCAAGCCATTCTACTCAGGTCAGTAGGCGTTACCCGTGGCTAAGGCTCGAAAACATTTCAGGGTGCCGACAGACCGTGAAGAGTTGTTAACCAAACGAGGGGGCTCCTGCTGCCCATTGAACATAATAACACTCTTTGCTCATTTTTTCGCTTTCCTCCTTTGCCTAGTCCACCTCCTAGCGAGAAAATAATTCCGATGAAAGTTGAAAGTTCCCCAAATTCTATCCTGTTCGTCACGTGCTGTAAGTCGAACCACCCTTTAGAGCGCCAGAGCAAATTCCGCCCCGTTTGGTTAAACTATTACTTTGTCCCGAAAGATGCGCGATAACCCGGATTTAATCTAAATTGACCAGTAGTTGCAGGTTATTAGAAGTAAATTATCATAGATAGGTAATCAGGGATGGAAGTGTGATGGAAACTGTGCAAAAAACAGCAACTTTGTGTTAAAACTGTGGGAGCATCAAAAGAGGAACCAGATTTGACCTCAAGTGGGAAGATGAATGATCGAGGACAGGGAATGCTTTGAAGAAAAAAGCGGCAGCAGAAAGCTGGGTAAAGACTATAAATGACCCATGCAATTCACGACTTGTTGCCGGATGCCGTGTTAGACCCTTATGATATTTTGTTTTGTCTCGCATTGTTAAAGCTTCGTATTTCTAGCAGTCCTAGATTTTTTCCCGTGTAAGTTCCTCGGGGGGTTTACCCTTTCGGTTAGTGTGCGACTCTTGAGATCTCTCTCCTCTTTTTTTTTTTCTTTTTTTCGTTCCTTCTGATAGTAGAACCCTCTTTATGAGACTGGAGATATGGTAATGGGCGAGTAGAGGACATTGGGCACGCTCATCACGTTAATGACATTCTGGACGTGTGAAAGGAAAGGGTTTCTGCTAGGCGGGTGAAGGCAACCAAGGAAAAGTCTAGCAGTTTCCTATGCGTTAGATGCTGTCATTACGCATTATGTTGTATTTATTGTTAATCACAGACCACGTAATAACTAGGGAGTTGCTAATGAGATTCGGACTCATGCAAATGATTTCTCTCGTAGCTGTATACTCGAATTGGGATTTTTTCGGTATCATGCGCACTCTGCAATAAAAACAATGCAGTGAGCAGTAAAAACGAATCCATACAACTTGGTTACGTGCATTTATTTATACCAGCCGCCTACCATCAGCCGACTAATCAATTAAGAAAGTCCCCCCCCAGCTTTTGAAATTCACATTAGGGTATATTTCGTAGCCAATATTTTTAGGCTATGGTAATAACGTTGTGTTGTGTTTGTGTTAATGTCAGCCGCACTTCGTGCTGGCTTGTGGCTCATTGTGCAGCCCCATGTGTTTTCCTGCTCCAAAGTTTCACTCTCCCGTCTCGGGCGTTTTTTTTTTCTCTGCCTTGTTAGCACCCTTTTTAATGGCGGCTAAACAACTCTGGGAAGGAGAGGAATCCCTGCAGAAGGCTATGATGTTAAAATGGCACCTGAGTTCTTCGGGGTTTAATTAGGGCCGTAACCTGGACCTCATAAAGCACCATCCCAAGTAGTCTCTCTGGACAGGTCGATGGCAAAATTGCAAATGAGAAAGTGTGTAACGTAACGGCGAGTTCTGGACTGTAAAAAAAAGACTTCTAGCGGCATTTCTTTTTAGTCCAATTGTAATATCTCTTATTAGAACGCTGGAGTGTCTTTTTTGGTCTAGTGAAGCGCTGTAGCTTTGGGCGTAATGTTGGTACACGTATTGCCAAGCATTACCCCGTTGCGAGTATGCGTTCGGAGGCAATGGAAAGGTCCCAGGAGGAAATGTGATGTTAATCAGGGCGAAGTACAAACGGGAAAGAAATACAACGCTGACGGTAAATGAAGAATTATGCGGCCCTCAATTGAATCGGTATAGCGTGGGGCAGTCACGCGTGATAATAGAGTTTAGTTAACTGCTGTTTTCCATTTTTTAAAAGAAGGTGCATATTATGCCACTGAACTGATTAGTACTATGGCTGGTGTATGGCTAATTGTACCCCAACTTCCATATGAGGGGCTAATTTGCCTACCATTCACACGACCTACGCACAGAATGTGGACTTCGTGCCAGCGTTTATGTTCTGTTTTTGGGGGAGTAGCAAAGAGAAAAGACGAGGGAAAAAACGAAGCTAATGCCGTTTTTCAGTGATAAACATCGCTACCTGCAATAGCAGTATGCAAAACGTGAACAGCAAATTCACGGAGTGGAAACCTTAGCGCTGTAAATTTGTCAGGCAGTAAATTAGTTGCCGGAGCCACGGTCTAATACTTGCAACAACTCCGCCTCCATCCGTCTCTAGGTTCTCAATTGGCTTCGGCGAAGGAAAAAGCAAACTTCTTGTCTCCAATATTCATAAATCGAACTTCTTTTTTACCACAGTTCGTGGATTCTTCTTGGGCCGTACTGGTCCAGGGTTTCAAAATTCCGGTTACGCCCCAAAGTATCTATTTAATTTATTTTCCTAGGAAAATTTATCTTAAAGTCCTACATTTTTTGGGGGGTGCTTTTTAGAAAGTCCAGCATTCATTGATTTTTTTTCTATTTTTTTTTCTTTCTCGTAGTGGAGCTTATGTATATGTGTCCGCCATTAGATCACCTCCTCCACGCTCAAGTGCGAACGATCCAAGGTTGGTTGTCGGTTGGCGGGGCTAATGAAGGTACCATTTTGGAATTATGGTGCCAACCCGGATACCGCAATAGAAAGAAGACCCCTGTCACCCATGCTGATATTCCCAACGACCGAGTTTGCAATGGTCCAACACGTTTGCACTGTACCAACGGATCATGGGTGGGCGAAGCGTTGGATTGCGGTAAGAGATTTAGATCTTTTTTTTTTAAAAAAAGCTTGACTCCTTTCTTTGTCACCTCTGTGTGGTTTGGCTGGTTTTCTGTCTGCCTACCCATTTTGAGTGTATTATGGGGTCCCTGGGACGTGTCGTGTCTGGAACGTTGTCAGAAGCTTCTACGTATTCATTGAAATTGCACAGAAGTCAGTGAAAGACTATTTATGGGAGCGCTGAAAAAAGCCAGCTTAACGAAGCTCAGCTTTTACGACGCGTGCTGCTTGCGCTTCGCTAACCTGAGCTGCTCCTGCTATTCAAACTTGCTGATTTATTGAAGCTACGAAGTCTTTAAACACACTGTTTTGGGATAACGTTACGTATAACTGTGGTAGGTCTACGATTCCCCCAAACAGAGATGTGGCTGCGTAGCGATCACACAGCACTGTAGTAGCTTAAGCAGCACAGTCCTTGGTGAGAAAAGGAAAAAGTTGGGAGACTGCTATTTTACCAACAAAACAAGCCAAGGAAAGACTATTTGACGTTGATCACTACGGTCGTCCTTTCCTGAATAAAATTCTGTGCATGGAAATGAACCTGGTAGACGTTTGATGGTTAGCGAAGCTTGTCTTGCGCGTCCATTCGAGTCGAGCATCGTAGTGGAGTTCCTATGGACTTTTTATCTTTCTACATCGTTAAAAGTTACTTGAGCTGGCTTTCCCAGCCTTTTAACCGTAAGATATGGGACATGACGTCCAAGACACACAAGAGCGGAGACAGACACGTTGGCGAAAGTAAAACTAGACGCAAAAAAACGATACAGAAATTGGGTATGGTCGAAAGTCCGAGTTGCAATACAGCGTCAACGTGGTGGTGGGTCCTTTTGTAGCCTAATTGTGTGTGCACGTCCAGGTGCTTAATAAGCCACTACGCTTTAATGCTCTGACTTTCAGAAGCTTAGATTTGACGTAATGGCTTGAGCACGGCGTGGTGTGCCCAGCCGCATTATGTGTATGTCTTGACTAATTCTTAATTATCTTTGGTTGTCTTCTGTTTTTTTTTTTTCGTTCTCCGTGGTGGGGTTACAGAACCGGTGGAAGGCTGCAAAGGACCTCCGTACATTACTAATGGTCAGCTGGAGATTTTGGAAAGGATTTCACCTTTATCCGCGCATACCCCCCAAGCTGTTGAAATATACCCTATATACAGCACCATCGTCTACGAATGTCAGCGCGGCTATTGGCTCCATGGATCATCGATGTTAACTTGCCAGCCTGATGGATGCTGGGAACCTCGAACGCCAGATTGCATCCCGGAAAACAAACTTTTTGGTAAGGTTTTTAACGTGAGTGACTCCCCACCGTTCTGTTATAACACGTCTTTTTATTTCTTCGATCTCGGCAGGTTGGGACGGCTATGATAAAGACAGCTTCAGCACCAGTTTGACTTGGGTGGTTTCGTTGGGAACGGCGTGTAGCGTTTGCCTACTGTTAGCGTTGGTTTGGCTCTTGGTAGCATGCAGAGCGCGCAAAAGGTCAAGAAGTCAGGACTATGGATTAGTTAGACAAGAAATTTGCGTACCGGGACTTTCTCAGTAAGTTGCTTACCAATTAGTTGGAGATGTCTTCATCACGTTTATTAGCTGGTCGTGTTTCAATTACACGTCCGTTCTTTTTCACGATGTACCCAGCGCCGAGCTGGCAAAGTTCCACTTTTATAATGACGAGGGAGATTTCGTAAGGCTAACAACCGTCGTTTGGGCCGGATTTGTGTAAAGCTAAAAGCTGGTCTTGTGACTTTGGACGTCGTACTTGACACTTTTTTGGCTACAAAGGTCTTTGCTGTTTCGAAGAATTGTTCACACAAGCATTCACGACGAAAAGAAAGATTGGGGAGTTTTTCGGGGAATCGATGGGGTCGTAGAGTAGGAGCCAGAGTTCGCAAAGCGGAATTTCAGGCATGGGAAGGACAGTATCATGAGTTATAGCGCTTTTGCTGGCCTTTCTTTGTGGATAGATGTATTATTCAGTGATAACCTTTAGCTCATATAATAACCGTTAGTGAAGTAAGCAAGGTTCAAATTAGCAGCTTGTATTGTTTGTGTACAGGATGGGTTGTACGGTGTTTTTTCAAAAAATGTGGGGAGGGAAAGCGATAAGGTGGTCAATGGGAGGCTTGTTTTATATAACTCATTGTTAACTCCCAGAAAGCAAAAACTCTTCTTAGCTGGGCCATTATAGAGAAAGAAACGACGTGGGCTCCCAAAATATATGCCTTAATGGCTGACATTTTATTCCTGAGCTTTTTGTTCATTTTGACTTCTCCCCAGTCGCACAGGGCGTTTGTATATTTTTATAGTTCTTGTTAAGGGCGTTTTTCATGAAAACCTAGGTGGAAGTGAGCGTTCTTTGCTTTAGCTTTGTTATATTATAGAGGAGAACTCCAGCGTCGTTGCGCTACTCTCCCAAATGAACAAAAGGAAAGTAGGACCTGTCTGTTTGCTAAAAAATAGCCAAACAGTGTTTAGCGCACAGCTTTTATTGCACAATAGTCCCTGAGACGTAAGAACGTAGCAGATAATGAAAGGAGGGAAATGGCTCGCTTTGAGTGGTTTCGGTACCCTCAGCAAAGGATTTTAAGTATGACAGCGACAGACGTCACTACGTCATACATTTTTTTGTCAACTCGGTAAGATGTGCGTGTGACCTTCCGCGCGCACATAAGTCAACAAAAGCCCAGAGTAGCGTCTTGTCATTACACCGTACTTGTGCGCGGCACAAAAAGAAGCTCTGTGTGTGCAGGCTATTTGTTTATAAACAACCTGCAATGAAAATGTATTGCGGTAATTTGCTTTGTTCTTGGGTCGGCCAGGTTACTTAAAAGCAGCGTGACGAATATTTTCGCAATTATGGCGTGGCTTTGGCTGCGGAGTGGTACTGGACCTGTTGCTGTCGCCTATCCGAGCAAAGTACGCGACGGTGGCGAAAGGCGCGTTGGTATTATGAGCTAGAAACAAAACTAGCACACGCGACTGAAATTCATGCATACTTTGCAATGTTGTATCTGCAGAAGGCGTATGTGCCAGACAAACGTAAGAGCGGTTGTATATAAAAAAGCCAGCGGCTACTTGTTTCTGAAGATCAAATTTCCCATTTGGAATTCGGAAACTTGCTTAATTCTCTTCGCTCATCAGGTTATGCAAACGCCGTAGTCTTTTTGCGCACCAAGCTCATGTAACATTTCGCCATTGATCAATGAGCTAGTCCCCATTACTGGACTATACAATTACCCCTTCAGCCAAGGGGCCCAAATTAGGATAACAATGTGATTGCCAAGTTTGATAGAGTCTAGAAGATCCATTGTCATAAATTTACTTGACGGTGTGATTGATTCCAATTGGCGAGGAGAGTTGGCTGTCGTTGCGCTTTTAATCTGATTATTCCTATGATTCCCTTCTTAGCATGGATACTGCAGTGCAAACCTCCCAAACGGGAATGAACCCTCGTACATCAAGAAATGTGGAAAGATCTTGGCCGTGGACCAACCTATGTAGAGGGAATACAAACGGTGACAATTTGTCTCGGAGCCCAACCAACAGTTTAGCAACTTCGGTGGTTTCCCAGGATCCAGATCGCTTAGCCCTAATTGCGTTCGCTGATGGAGTCCAAGTAAGGAAAACAAATTATTTCCATTTGTTCCCTAATTGGCGGGAAAATTCACGGAGGAGCCTTGCGATTCATCCGCAAAACTGCGATAGTAAATCGAGCTTACGGCAGACGTTGAAGGATATTGATGAGCTTGTTAAAATTTCGTAGTAAAGGCAATTAAAAAATTTGATTGCAACATTCTGTAATTATTCCTTTTTTAACTCTTGTGTTGGTACATGATAACAGTCAGTACTAACCGTGGACGTTTTTTTCAAAGCATTCCGATGGCACTATTTGTATGAACATTTTTGACTTATTACCTGAGTTTGCCGTTAGAGGAAAAAAGCGTAACTTACACGTTTAACGTGACGTCGGGGAAAAAATGCAGTAGCACACAGCCGTTGGCTTGCCGCCACTGCAAAGCTTTTATCGGCATTTCTGCGTGACGGATTGGTGACCCCTTCTCCCCGTCCAAACTCAGGGACAAAAAAAAATATGGAGAAAAATCCTCCACCGTCCACAAAAGTGACGAGGCTATTAGTACGAGGTGAATACCCTTCACTTGGTACTATGTTGCAAGGTGCTAAGAGAGGGCACACGTGCTGCATGGTTCATTTTCCAAAGGTTTCGGCAACCGAGTACACGTCTTGTGTCCAGACTCCCATATTATGTCGGTATCACATATAATAAGATAATTAGGAACTCGCCGTAATTGCACTGTATCGTTCTCGTCTGGCGAAGAAAAAAGAACCTAAATAGTACAAGTTCCCTTTCATTAACCGTTATATTTTCGCTCTCGTACTCTCGATCAAAAGTTGTCAGGTGGGTTCTGGGTTAGGAGACTGTCAGCTGAATACGAATCGGCTATGTGGCCGCGTTACGTGCTGTCAGTACTCGACGTAGCAAAAAGTTGACTATTTCTAGTTTACCCGTAGGGCATTTTGGACATTTTAGTAACTTGTTTGTAAAATTAGTACTGGATAAGCTTTTTTTGTCCGCAACAACTCAGTTTGGTTGGCGTGGACTGCATGAGAAAAAAAAGTTTTCAACGATGACAGTGCCTATAGTGACAACGATGACACCTCTCTCAATCGATTCCCGATTGACTGGGTACACTTTCTTTTTCGATGCGAGCTATTTTCCATGCTTCATTCTTAGGCCTCGAAAATTCATGCCGCTTCCGATCAGCTGTCTCGTCCGTTCTTTCGTGTGTGCAACGGCAGTACAGTAAAAAGCCAATGATGTCAATTCCAATTATAGAGACTTAATTGTGCCAACCACCGATAGGTTTGTACTTTGCTCTCCTTAGAATTCAACCCTCATTCCCTGGTATTCCGAACTCGTCTCATCATGGTCTCACAGAAATTAATTAGAGGGCAACTGTAGCAGTCAAAATTATTTTTTTCATCTAATATTACCTATCAGCACATCACTTCATAGTTTCGTAGCCCATTCATACTAATTAATTGTTTTATCCGATTATATAAAGTCTCCGAGTTGCCAACCGCCCACTAGTCCCGATTGCGTCGAAAAACCGATCTACTGTATTAAATTAGGAAGGTACCTGATTCTGAAGAGAATCACTCCTTTTATTTCTAGAGGCGGTTCTCCTACGCAATGAACGGTGATCTACCCAGCAAACCATAATGATTACCGCCAGTTTTGCATTCCGTTATTGTAGTAGATGATCTATGCGATGTATGCACTTCAGGATTTTTTAGGGTGCACACGGGCGTGCCTTGGTACTTCTTCCTACCATTCCCATAAGGATAAATGTGAAGGTGTAGTGAAGCTACACCTTATGTCATACATCCGTTTGACAATGAACCAAGCCTTTGCTTGCTTAGTGCGCTGTGTCTGTCGAATTTCTGTTGCAAACAGACGCATTGCAACAAGATCAGACCGGTGCGCGACGTTGTCTCCAAAGAACAGGTTGCTTAGTGTCAAGCGGCTCGTCTTGTTGTGTAAAAGGTGTACTTGTACGTGGCATTATTGCTCAGTGGAGAAGTTAACACGAGTACCTTGGTCAAGGCGCGAAAGAAGGAAATGTCGGCTCGGGCAACGAGGGTGTCGGGTGTGTCCCCCCAAGTCGACAATTTTATGACCAAGAAGAAAAGCCAACATAAAAACTTTGAAAGAAGGAAAATAGAAACAAAAAAGTGCCGGGCTCGGTGATGCTTAAGTAAGGGGCGTTGGCTTCATACTGGAGTTTCCTAAGCATCTTCTTTTCCCACTGCAGTATCTCTTTTCTTCCCCACTATTTTTATTTTTCAAGGATAAAAAAGTCAAAGAAAAGGGAAGCATATTTGTGGGCGTTGTCTCGTCTTCGTCTTGATTCCCCGTAACTAAAGCAGGCGCCCTATGACATCAGCATGTCACACGCCTCTGATGGGGCTCTCGGGCATCTTTTTCCGGGCGGAGGACTTCACACAAACCCGGCCTTCGCCATTGCGTTGTGTTGTGAAAAGAGTTGGCACTTTGCATGAAACCACAACACAAGTCGGTCTTAGGCTTTTGTCTTGAAGGTTAATAGCTCCAGTTCCAGTGCGACATGTAGGAAATTGCCTGAGACGGAAGCGTAGCATTCAAGAGCGTTTGGGGAAGGGGAGGAGGGACAAAACGCTGTTGCCAGAACTTGTCTTGTCAGAGGTACGCAAGTATGTGTGCACTCCACCCTGCTTGGTTTGTGCCCGCAGGAACAAACGAGATTCTTTTGAAGTTATTAGGCATTTTGACGTTTCACATTTATAGTCCGTTTTTTTAAGACCTTTTTCTAAGAGCTTTTTGCCAGTACAGCCTATAGTGGCAGGCTTTTGTGTGTCTTCCATAACTAGCCCGTTTATTTTTCTTCCTTTTTGAAGTCGAAAAGATTAAGGAATCTGATAAGCATGCCATTCTTGCAACAAGGTACTTTAAAGGGGGAGCTAGGAAGAGACTCCATCGCGATTCATGCAATTCCTTTCGGTAGTTTTCATTGACATCAGAATTCAGCCTTCACCCACTGGCCTAGAGCAGATTTAAATATTTGGGTTCAGTAGAAGCCCTCTTATCCAACCTCGCTTTGACCAGTCATAATTTAACAATACTTTTTTTCTGGGAATCGGCTTTATTTTGCTCACAGTAGAAAAAAATTGAGCACCCAATTCTCTAGAACTATCCTAAAATTTGTCTAGGAAACCCATAATTGCTAGCTATATAATTTTTTTGGCCAGCGATTTGCTAACCCACCATATAGATCCTGTCCCATCGAGTCTGAATAAGGACTTCTATTTTATTTATTTTGGTTTTCTTACGGCGTGAGCTTAGCTCATTGCCACGAAAATCGCTTGCATACAGAAATCGGAAAAAAAAGCAATGAGGATGGCCTTCGTACAGAATGCTATTAACTTCCGATTAAGGTGAAAACGGTAGGATTTTTCTTGTTTCGCGTTGTCGTAGCTTTTTTCGTCATCCTTTTTTTCGTGAGTAGCGCTCATACAGTTACTGCACGTGAGATAAGTGGTTTTACCCCTATTTTCAAGATTCTCTTCTTGATGACGACCTGTTGGGTACTGCAGACTTACGTTGCGGCATGAGTGGTGGGGTTTAAGGATAAAAGTCGGAGTCACTTTGTTTCGTTGGACTTGTTAACGATCTCGGATGAACAGGAACCGCTAATTTATATTCAGGCGCATGCTTTCACACGAGCCTTTAAAAAAAATATTCTGCGTCCTGACGCAGTCACTTTTTCCGCCTGCCTGATTTTATTTCGAAGACGCTGCAAAGCGACACGACCCGAATTCCGTTTACTTGTTGTGAACTCGCTCGGTTTCTTTTGTTTTCTTTACTATTGGCGAGCCATCACAGTGATGGCACTTTCCTCAACGCTCACGAACAAGTGAGGTGGGTCTGGCCAACTCTTTCATTGCGACTTTTGTCGAGTACACGGCACTTTTATCGTGCACGTGGTCTAGGTGGTTTGCTAAATGAGAGAATGGTGTTAATAGGGTTGATTTGCCCGTACAGCAGATTGTGGATAAAAAAGGGATTCCTAAGTGCGTATTGACGTGTGAAATAGACGACCAGCAAACTTTCGAAATGGTTAAATCTTGTTCGAGGACATCTCAATGTCTGATCTTGTCTTGGGTGTCGTGCCACCCACGCACATTTTTTTTAAAACGGCTTTACCTTTTTTCCGGTGAAAGCTTGTATGGTAGACTTTTTGTCCCTTCTCAGTTAGCAAAAGTCCGTCTCCCACCTTGCCACTTAATTTATAAATCTCGAGGAAAGAAGCCGTTTGGGAACGACAAAGTATTTGTGCTTTACTTTGTTGGGTCCTTTCCCTTTCAGTATAGATATCAGCCGACGCCTTAACGTCTGCATTCTTCGTACTATACAGCAAACTAAATGGCTGCCTTTTGCAAAAAATAATAATAATAATAATAATAATAAAATTGCAACAACTGTAATGACTGTCATTCGTCCAACTAAGAACGAAATATTCAAGTAGAGGGTGGTCTACTTTTGCATAGAGAGAGCAAAGTAGGGAGCTGTTTAACAGGACTTTAAAGAATGGTAGGTTTGGCTATGGAAATCTCGTGCGAGATTTTGTTATGCACAGGGCATTGTTGGTGCTCAGTTAGATTTTTTTCACAAAAAGAGAAACACGGAGCATCCCAAGAAATGTTTTGGCTTACGGAGAAGGAAGAACAGACAGACGTGGTATTATTTGTCTATGTCTGCCAGCCGACTCGGCTGGTTCCGTCCCTGCTCTGCATTTTTACACCTGCTAATGGTAGCCCAGTAGTTGTCATATGCAAATAAGGAGGGTGTTCTTCCACCCTTCCGTCTCGCCTTCTTGCACCCAACAAGGTTAGATGATCTCCAGGTGTTTTCTTTATAGTTTCGCTGTTAAGAATGTACAGTGTAGGGTACGTATCATTTGTCTCAAGTTTCAGGCGGCTGGATTATACAGGTACATACGATTTGTACAGGTTTCCTTTTTGCAGGACTTTTTGTGTGTGTGTGTGTGATAAGAAAGGAGTAAGAAAAAATTGCGTAGTACGAATGTGGCATCCGAAGTATTTACATATTCAAATGGTAGTTACCCATGGGCCCCGTCAGAACGCCACTCGCTTGAATTAAAACTCCTTCCTTCGGATATGGACACGGACTTGGTGTGTCCATTTAGTCACTCTTTCGAATTTGTAACTACCGATCTACTCATATCGTCCGTATAAGTGAAGAATCGTTGTCAATTATTTGTCTCGACGATGGTAAAAACTGACGTAGCTTGTTGGCAGCGAAGCGTGTAATCCAGGTTTACTTGGAAATCCCAAATATTTCCTCACTTCGAGGCAAGAATTTCGAATCTGGTGCACGACTATCTATATAGCTTTTTTTATTATGGTGACCCAAGTGAAAAAATGCAGAGTACGGAGATTTCTCTGTTGGACGAGAGTTGGAGAAATAGGACTGGCCTTAAATCTTGACTAAAACACGTTCGAGAATTCTGTAGTAAAAAGCCGCACCAGCAATCGGAACATTGATGGGCCATTTCCTGCGCAAGAACAAGACTCGCGCTTCGCGGTCCGAGAAGTCTAGGATTGAAAGAAGAGAAAGTTAACGAATTAATTGAAAAAACACGCCATCATGCCCCGTGCTCCGTTAGCGATATGCAAATTGCCTTGCAAGTCGTTTATGCGAACTTGTTCTTTGTTTTCAATGCACTAAGCGAGTCGGTATAAAGAGTGATGAGGGAGATTCCCAAGCACATGTTAAACAATGGGAAAGAAGGGGGACGAGCCGAAATGTTAACGATTTTTAAAAGTAAATAGTCATGAACTGGAAATAAAATAAATAGCCATAAACTGATGATATAGATTTCTGTATTCGTTTGTCATGTCCGAGGAAGTAAACCGTATCATTTGAATACGTCATATATGGGAGCGACGGTCTGTTTGTATTACGGTCTTGAATCTAAACTCGAGTTCTTATCTTAAGGGGCTACCGTTTAAAATTTGCACGTGCGCCGTGCGCGCGTTTTATAGTTTGCCCCCCTCTTTTTTGCCTATTGTGAGTTGAAATATTGCGCGCATAATAACAACCGCCTCTTTTGGCTTTCTGCGAGATCTTCGCTGTTTTCTAGAGTACGGCATCAAAAAGTCTCGGTTGGTTTTTCGGCCAACCTATCATTTGCACTCCATTAATTGCTGACAGACGTCGGAAAATACCTAGGAGAAGCGTTAGCCCGTAAAATAAGCCCAGGGAATGCCATTAACGAGTGCCGTAAAAGACGCAAGAGGTACAAATTTCATGCCGCTGGTTTGCGAGTTCGACAAGTTATTTGGAGAAGAAACTGGGAAGTTTTTATTATGATAGGCGTCCTGGCATCTCAGCCGAAACAAAAGGCAGCCGGAGAGGGTCCGGTTTTTTCGTTAATAGCATTGCGGCCTTTGGGATCTTCGGGGCGTAAATGGGCCGAACAGGTGGAGGGAGGAAGGAGGGGGGGATGCGTTCGAAGTTTCGGGCGTATAAAATTTTGCGATAACGAACCGTGGAACATGGAAGAAACAAATCCAACGATTGAGGATTATTGCCCGGGCTGCGAGGAAAGTACCTCTTGTACTAACGGAATGAGATCCAGAGGCCAGTGGTTGGTTGAGTTGGCCTAGACTGGTGCGTGAAATACTCCATTTCATGGCCTGTTACTTTTGGTCGTCGCGCTCTAAAGATCTCCCTTTTCAAGCTTTTGTTTACGAAGAAAGGAATTTTGCATAGAACTTTTCCAGTTAGAGCCCATAGAAATAAAAAAATAGGTGAATGAAAAAAGAAACTCGCATCGGGAACCGGGAGAATGCGATATAGAATTCTTTCCTGGAACAATGAAACGAAGGCATTGCGTTGGGAACCTTTCCTCGAGACATCAAGCCAGCTGACGTCTTCTATTTGCAACATTAGGGAGCCCTTGTCCTGCAACGCGCCACGTACAGGGTGTAAAACGGGGTACGTAAAACCCTTTCCCCGACTCCCGGATACAATGCTATCTAAATGCATTTTACAACTAAATTGGTCGGACATTAATTAAGGAATAGTTAAGCTGACTTGGGAATGGGCCGGCGAAAAGGGGAATGGAGTTATGAAAGGATTTGGTCACGAACGCCCATTAAACTGAGACTTTCTTACACCTGTCGTGTAGAAGATTCCTTTCGCCGTTGACTGTGTGAAGCTCAAGTCTAAGCCAAGGTCGGGAAATTGCACTGAGGATGGTAGCTTATAAGTGTGCGCTGAACCATTTCACTTAATTGGTTAGTGCAGTAAACTGTGCAGATATGACTGAACACCCGTCGATCTCTATAATTGTGCAGGTGGTATTGCCGACTTACGAAGAAGCAGTGCAGGAGCTCTGCCCTCCGCCGTATGATGTGGCTGTCTCGTCAGGAACAAGACCTACGCCACGCAGGGCGATGTTAGGACAGCAGAGAAGACACCATGTCGTCACCTCGACTGTTCCCTCCAATTCGCAGACTACGGAGCGTGACTTCAGTGATTCTTTATCCCAGCATTCATCAGTGTCGGCGCCATTTTGTCCCATGCGACACACGTCAGGGTAAGACGGGCGATTATTTTCTGTGAAATAAATGCCTGTGTCCTGCTTTTATTTCATTGTCATTGCTTGTAATCTTTGTGCCTGAAATAATATCGCGTTCTCCTATTTATTTATTATTATTATTATTAAAAAAAATCGCGGTAAACATTCGCGTGAAGTGAGTAATTGGCAATGTATCATTTGACCTCCAGCAGGACCAGTATTCACAGTGGGTCAGTAGGAGAGTCCTTGGGGTCGCTGGATACCGTCGCAGCGGCTAGTGAAGTCTCGGGGGTGACCGCGGCTACCGTTGATACGTTCAGCTCAGGAATTTCCGGAGGCATGTCCAGTAATTCCAATCAGTCGCGAAATCCCTCAACCCAAGGAGTGTGTGGCAGTTTGGCATCGATGGAGGGTGCATTAGTATAGAAAACTTACTTGCCTATACCTTGTCAACATAAGTGATCCCGCAAACCCGACGTGATATGCTTGTGGTCAGGCCCGTACCCAGGATTTTGGTTCGGAGGGGGTTTTGAAAGTTTCGGAGGGGGTTTTAATATTCAATTCTTTTTTGGACATTTGGGCATTTTCCTATGTCTACCATTAAAAAAAAATTCGAGGAGGGTTTAAACAACCCAAAACCACCCCCTGGGTACGGCCTTGCTTGTGGTGTAAGATAGCGTACAACACTTGGGCAGGTCACATCGCTCTCATTATACAACCCTCCGCTGTACACATTATATACTACTTCTTTTGCCCAAACGACCAAACGCCAGAAGTTGCACGTAAAATGAAGAGAATGAAGCCAGTATTTGTTATATTTTAATTATTTTTCTTTCATGATATAAACAAGTCTAAAATACTCTTCTATCTCTAGTTTATCCCCAAGGATATATAGAAAATACAAAACCTATGCAGAATAATTTTTAATGGCGTACGGTTTCATTACCTCTCACTCTCCAATTGCGTGTTCCTAATTCACAGTTAATTGACGGCGCAGAATTCCTCACTACAGGAGAAGGAGCTCATCTCATTAACCAGACATTTCCGTTGCCAACAGGAACAATCTACCAGTGGAAAGAATCCCAAATGTACCCTTGTTAAACTCATTTACGAGGAGATGTAGTCGTTTTTTGGCTACGAAATACAAGAGGACTGCTATTTATATCAGGCTTGGGCGGACTTGGAGTTGAACTGGACTTAAGTCCGGATCAAGTTCATTTTTTAGCAAATTGAGGAGTTGAACAAATCCGACAAGTCCGTTTTGTCCAGTGAGTTGAGCTTGCACTTGGATTGTAGGCAAACTGTTATGGCCGGGAATAGGGCGTATGCCAATCTTAGTACATAGTTCCCACCGGTAGGGGGAGAGCCGCCATTGTTCAAACCATTGTTATTGTTTGATGTTTACATCTGTGTTTCACGTGGTGTTAAATTGGCTGAATTGGCTGAATTTGTTCTCCGTTTTCGACAGACAACATTTTACATAACATTTCATCTTTCCAATGTAAGTTAGCCACGGCTTACTAAAAAAGTATGAAAATAAGAACGACGGTCGTATACTGTTGACAGTGCTTAATATAAACAGTGGTTCGAACAATGGCGGCTCTGGGCCCTAATGTCCTACCGGGGGAACTATGTACTAAGATTGGCATACGCCCTATTGGAAGGGAGTTGGACTTCGACGCTAAGGGACTTGGATTATGGGAGAAATGTCGGAAGTCCGCCCAAGAAAATAATCATTAGTAAAAGCTGAACTTTCATCAAAAGTACATTCTCGGTAGTTTGTAGCTACTCTCTTTAGAAAAACGAGGTATTAAAGGTAAGAGGTGCTCATAAGGAATAATAAGGAAGGTGCTCATAAGGAATAATAGGGGAAAAACAAGTAGCGTACTGTGGGCTTGCATTTTTAGGTTTCCAAGAATAGCGTCAAAAGTAAAAGGTCAACACGCTAATGTACACAGTCAGTAAGGTAGTTCTCATTTATCAGTCGCCGTCAGGATTTTACGCGAAATGGAGTCCACCATTTACAAGCATTTTTCCCTCGTGAAAGGTTATTATTTTTTGGAAGATACTTTTAAAGTGACCTGTGACTTCCGGATTTGTACAAATCAAATTCTAGGAGTTGGACTTGTCTGTGATGGAGAAGAGCGGAGTTGGAGTTGGAACTGGAATTGGTTCTGTCGCAAAAATTTTGCTCGGATTTGGAGTTGCAATTCCTTTTAAAATCTCAAACAGACTTGGACTTGCCTGAAATCCTGTTTTTCGGACTTTTGCCCAAGCCTGATTTATATCGACAAATGCTAAATCGGACACTGCTAAATTCTGCGTATCATCACTTTTCTTCCCTTACGAGGGTGCCGTAAATTTAATTTGGTAGAAAAACATAATATTCAAATCACGTTACACTGTAGTATGTTTCTGCTCTAAAGTCCCAATGTGTTCCAAATTAGTATGCGAAGTATCCTAACCCTAAACCTCTTTAACCTCACTGAACAGTTCTTCTGTAGTTACTAGAACTTTCCTCTATTCACTTCCTAGGCGCCACAAAATTTCTCCATGAAGTACCTCCCTAATTCAATCATGTTTTTCGTCGATTATAATTTAGCAATCTAATCAGTCTTATACACTAGTTACAAGTAGCGTTTCATCAGCCGATGTTTGTACGTTTCGAAGCGTCTTTTGGAACGCTTTTCACTTAGTTTTGCTAAGGGAAGTGTGGAAGCTTTCCGACCTGCGTGGCATTGTTACCCACATTCATGGCGCCTATGTGACGGAGCCACCGCAGCATAACGTATTATGCTTCTTCTCCCAATAGATTTTGCAATGGCATGGCTGAATACTAATGAGTTAGATCTGAGCATTAACACTCACAGCAAGCTACGCGCCATTACAGCGCATCCTTCCACAGCTCAACTCATCGCTGTAGGTTTAATGACTACGTACACTTGCCTGGGGTTCGCATCCCCTAACCTTCGCTTCGGAAGTTATCGGTTTCATTCAGTGGTACAACAGCGGTGCTGTGTTGATAATAGCAGCAAAGGGGCGACCCTTATCATCTCACTATTAGCGGAAGAATTGATAGCATCTTGGTAACGATGTTTTAATCTTATACGTCAAATTGACATAAACTTGGGCTCTTCTTGTTTGCGCGGTAGTGCAACGCCGAGCCTCCTTTCCCGACGAAGACAAATAACCACAAAAAAAGCAAGGTTCCTCTGTGTGAGACGAGTCTCCAATGAGTAGTGGAGCGAGGTTCGGCTGTAATGAGCTGACATTAAGAACATAACTAGCTATAACGAGGTGACGTGGAGCGAAGGTGATTTGAAATAGGCCACATGTTTTGCGCCCTCTTGAAGTAGGATATACACGCATCATATTACTGCTCACTTGGTTGGGCTCTTACGGAATGCGTTGCTGTGCTGATTGTGTGGTGGAAAGTAGCCCTAAGATCTTGACAGGAAAACAGCGACAGTCATACTTTGTGTAGCCAAGTTTTTTTCCGTACGTCCAATTAACATGGTTAATTAGCCCCCTGATGTGCCATGTGGATCAGCTCCACGTTGGGAGGTCCCAAACCTTGGAATTCTATTTAGACCAACCATGTCCTGCTGATGAAGGCGGGGAACAGATAAGGGTTGCTTTCCAAAGCCATTAGCTACGGCATTGCTACCTTTAATTAATTAGATTTAAGAGGCACCTTGATACAAGAGTTGAAAGAGATCGCTTACTCTTTTTCTAGCCTCCTTTTATCTACCATCTACTTTTCTCGTTATCGGATGGATTCTTTTTCTTGGGTTAGAATGCAAAAAAATACCCCCAAGAATTGTTTGGAAGAAGTACGTATACTGGAGATGAAATATTGCGATAAAAAAAACTCACGTTTCGGCGAGTTACTTCTTTTACCCTTCAGCATCAGGTAGTCGTTCATACTATTCCAGGAATTTCATATATTCAGCGGGAAGATTGTGCCTTTGGAAAATGTTCCCGGACGATTTTCCAAGCACCGTTTCTTTCGCTATCAGAACGGTAATTCTTAGTTCAGTAAAGCATTCCTCAAGATAAATGGAAAGGGTAGACATGCCTGCAGTGCTGGGTGAACATTTACCTTGCCCGGAGAACTCGACTCTTTCAACGCTTACGAAGATTTGATCTTCAAAGAAAATAGAGACCGACTCTGTTGGAAAGAAACTTGGCTAACGTTGTTGCATGAGATTTGTGAAATGTTCAGCCGCGTTAAGGCGGAGTCGCTAAACATGTCGAGGATTCATTATAGCAGTTCATGCATAAATTTACCTGGCTTGAAATCCTAATTGCTCCAGATTAGTAACGCCACTTGATCTGCGGTCTGAAAAAGGATTATAATTAAACTATAGGCGGAAAGAGAGAAACCGAACTCGTAAATATTGGGAACCCTTCATTCTTGTGGCCTGTTGCAATGTTTTTGCTTCTCACCAAGTTGTACACTATCTCTGCGTGACTCTTGATTGAAAGACCCCAGCGAGCATTGAAATTAATAGTCGTGCGCTTGAAGCCCAAGCTTCATGAAGCCAGGGAAAGAGCTAGTTAATTTGGCTCCCTTAATGCAAAAGGCAGTGGGCACAGCGTTCTTACTTGTGCTAGCGTATAATTAAACGCTTGCTTTCTTTTTCCTCAAGACGATTGGTATAGCGGCTCGGGCTATTGACTTTTTTATATGCTTGCTAGATAACGATAAAGGGTTAAATATTGAGTTCCCTCTAGGCAACCGGAGCCGGGACCGGTATTTAAGTAAGGTATAAAAAAGACATGTTTTCCACTTCGCCTCTAATCGTGCCAAACGACGCCCTTTTTTCTCATTTCTTCCGAAGCGAACGTCATTGCTAGAATACGGCGGTATCAAGCATTTGGTTTAATTGACACTGCTGGCGTTGCGGTCCATGGCTAATGACAAAGGCGGCCAAGGGTAAAAATTAGTAAAATAGATATTTTAGAATTTGCCAAATGATTTATGAAAAAGTGTTCCATGCGGGTCAATGGGTGAGAAATGTACCCAACACTTAGCGACTTTTATAACCCAAACTTAAGATAAAAAGAACTCGCTCATCTGAGTGCTCCCAGAAAAGGAGATATTCGCCTTCTTTACCTAAATATGGCTGGCAAAAAACTGTGCAAGATTTCAATGGGGTTAAATTACGGCTACTGTGTGTTGAAGTACTTTTGTGCCATAAGAGCCACATCCCGTGTGCATAATCTCACGTTCTATTGCCTAGGCACCCAAAAGCCAAAGTCGTGCAGGGATAGCTGATGGGAGAGCACTCTTAAACAGAGCAAAAAAAAGGGCTGAGAAATTTTGGGTCCAAGATGTTAACTCGGAAGCGCTGCGCCATCCCCAAAAACTGCTATTATGTGTAGTGCCACGCGGGAGTACATTTGGCCTCGATTTGCTGCTAATTTGGAAAGGAATGCTTTTTAGTTGAATGTCGTGCTATCGCAACTGCCTCACAATTTGGAACAAAAAATAAGCTAGATATAGAAACCCAGTAGTGTATACCCTTCTCAAAGCATTGCGTTGCTCAAATTCTTCTTCTGAAAAGTTTCACAGAAATTTCAAGTAGCTGAGCAATTTTTAGAAGGCTAAAGTTAGCCAAGGAGGATTATAAGTGACGCAAATGAATTTGGTTAGGGAAGAATTCATGTTTGTGCTTTCCTTTCCTTTGTATTTTTCGAACAAGAGGCACTTGACTAGCATCGGGGAAAATGGACGAAAGCACAAAAGTGGATTTCACACTACAGCAAATCAATGTACCTCTTAAGAATGTAGGGCAAGGATATACACTGTAATCATACGTATTGAAGTGGATCTTTCTGAGAGTTTTTTGACGCCGTGAATACGTTGCCGAAAGCGAAGGAAAATGCTCTTAAAAAGGGGGAAGTCCCCTTACTGTGACTTGTACACCGAGTTAAGAATCGCTGAGCATATATTATTCTGTTAACCGTTTCAGGTGTTTGACGTGTCGATCGACTCAGTAATATAACTTTGGATAAGAGCTTATGGCATCCTGCCGAATTCCAAGTTCCTCTTATGCCCCCACATAAATTATTTGAATCCTTGCTGCGCAAGCCCCTGGCGTGAAAACGCTCAACGACGATTTGATAACTTCAGTGAAAAAGCGGTCCTATGATTTTTCTTATATATGTTGTAGTTACTTGCCTATCAAACGTGCAACACCAATCAGTTTAGCGGCTGATAAGTCCGTTCTAATCTCGCGCGAGTTTTTGCTACCGATTTCTAGGGACGGAGTCAGGGGACGACCTACTAGTATGCCGCTGCCCGTCGATATTTGCTGAGCGTGACCTGTCCGTCACGGCAGATTACTTGGAGCAACTTGTTGATTGAATTTCAAATTGAAAATCAACGAGATAAAGCCCTCTGCCGGAACCCAACCCGCCCCCCTTCTTAGAATCAGCTATCACCGCAGCTTTTTTTTCACTCTTTTTCTATTTTTCTAACGATTATCATAATTAATAATTTTCTGTCGCGGTTTGGCTGTTTCTTTTGTACACGCCGTCGTGAGAGATCTTAAACGCTTTACGAAGGACTTTAGAAAGGCGCGATGTAAACTATTCAAGTGTAGAAAAAGGAGATTAGCTTAATTTGTCCGGTTTGTGGCATTGGGATGCACTGAACTGGCAAAGCAGCAGCAACATAGACCATTAGCCTAAATTACTGCAGACGTTTTCAATAGAACCTTCCCCCGCTGCTAGGACCTTGCGTTGAGCCCTATTTTCCCCTTCAGGTGTGTTGTTTTAAAACACCGAAAATTTATCAGCGTCATAAAACAGTCGGCTGAAAGTTGTTACTTTTCCTAGCTTTTCCCTTCTCGAATCTCTTTTTCTGGAGCTCGTCGACGCACGAAATCCAATCACAAGGACTTCAAGATTGCGTATCTCTTCTCCCCTCCGACAGATGAAAATCTACTGTACAATTCAATTATACCTCCTGCTTGCTACGGAGGCTAACCACTGGAAATAACCTATCCAATTCGGTTGCCACGCGGGCACCTGCAGTTCTTTGCTTAGTGGCAAACTTGTCAAATGCCCACGAAGAAAGTAAGATGTGTAGTGACTGCACGGAGTAAATAGCATTCCCAAGTGCGATATACTTATGCAAAAACTTTCCTAGCCTTGTACCAGCAGGTAGCTTGGGGCGTCTGAACGGTAAGACGATGGCGGGGCCGAACGTTAGAAACAGGTGCTAATGTGTTCTGATTCTGTCGGCTTGGGCAAAAGAGACGCGTAAGAAAGACAAGCAATATCATAAGAGAGATTTTGCACGGTCTCAAAGAGCGACAGCGGGTCTGGTATGTGTTTCTTTTGCTCCATTATCTTTGTTTTACGTCTTTGTGTAAAGTAAATTCGAAGACTTTCAATTAAAAAAGCAGGTTGCTCAGTTACACACATCCTACATTCTTGAAAGTTTTGCAGCCAGGCGATTAAAGGGTATATCCAGTAGCCTTTTAGTTCTCGTTAGCCGGAAAGTAACAGACAGAGGAATGTGATGGAGACTGTATCAGTTTCTCGTGCTTTTTTGACGAATTATTGTCTGTTATTACTTCGCAAAAATACTTCAGGAATGGGGTGGTTGAAACAAATGAGTTTCTTTTCGCATTCGCATGTTTTGAATTGCAGTGAGGGCTCGTGTTGTATTGTTGGTCACCTAAAGCAGGAGATTTATACGTCGTGAGTTTTACAAAGTAGCGGGTTTTTTGCAACCTTTGAAAGATAGATCGATATGTGTTCAAGCCGCTTAGTTGAAACCCGTCAAATGATAGGTTCAATTCAATCCATTGCATAAAAAAGGAGTCGAGTTTCTGTTAGCGTGTTTGCGAATTCGAAGTTGGGCTTCTTTAATTATTCAAGGCCTTGACTGCCATTAATTAAGGTAAACAGAAGCAATCGAAAGCGCGGCTACTTCGGGTCCTAGTGCGCCCGGGGAGTACAAAGCACCTGTTCTGTGAAAACGCTTTGAAATGTTATGCAAATACCAAATACTAAAGATCGCCAAATGAAATGGCTGACATAGATGCTGTTAAGATTAATGAGAATGAAAAGAAATAAAGCGAGTCGAATTTTTGAAATGCAAGACCAATACAGTGGTGTTTTTTATTTTGTATGTTTAATTTTATACCCGTTTTTCGAGAGCAACGGTCCTCGAGACTGGAGCACTGATTACTTTTCGATGCGAAAGAGAAAGCTCCAAGCTACGTATTTTTTTTGTGATTTATTAGTTTTCTTATCGAACGCAGGTACGGAAAAATTGCTTGTAAATATGTGCTGTCGTTATTCTTTGCTACCCCTCTTTCTTTTTTTGAACTCGTTTTAAATGTACTGTATATCTTTCAAACCCGGGACGCGTGTTAGCCGGCTGCTTAGTACTGAGTACGATGTTATTCTGATTTGAACTCGTAACAGTTTCTTGCGTAGCGTGGTTTAATGACGGTTCTGATATCTGGAGCTCGTAACTCTTCGAGCGGTGTTGACCAGCGGCTCATGTAACCCAAGCGTTTTATTGACTCGGGTCTCACTGGACACAACCTTCCAGACCCAGCCTTTTGTTTTCCGATTAACCAGAAAGGTGTTGGCTTTAGTCAAGCTGAAGCGTGAATGCGAAGGGCAGCGGCAGCATCCCAAACCCCTATCCTGTTATATACAGGCCTCCTGTCTATTTATACAGCAAGAAGGTTATACAACGTCCAGCGGATTACAACACAGCGGGTCACGTTCACGTCCAAAAGTTAAAAGAAAACTTTTAAGCACAGGTGTAAGTCTTGATAGCATTTTTTTCCTGGTTACCAAGACGCCACTACTCTATGGGGCAAGATTTTAGCTTTTATAATATCCGGCTCCGAATAATTAGTTGCAACGTTAGTGTGGAAGTTTAGCATGGCATTTTACGAGGCATTTGATGTGCTAGAGGGTTTCAGAGGGGATTTTCTAGTACCTCAACGTGCGTGTAAGCCACAAGTATTAAATGAGGAATTACAGCTTTAATTTCTGGAATTGAGGCAAGGAGCTAGGGTTCGGTTCATTTCACTCTGACATTTTTCCTGCGTTATTATTTCTTGGAAATACTTGGAAACACAACCCATCTTAGAAGTGAGTCATATTATAATGAAGTTTGTTGAGTTCAGTGACAGAATAAACCACCCGGACTTTCTTCGTCATAAAGATTTCAGTTCTTAGCATATACATTGCGGTGAGTATTTTTTTCACCGCATTGTATCTTGTACCAGCCCTTTGTTATCATTACAATCCCAGTTTTTGATTAGGAAGTGTCTAATGGCGAAGTCTCGTCGACGTAGTATACTTCTATGATGTTTATGGATGTGGATAAGTGTGGACTTGGAGCTTATTTTGCATCTTGCATGTTGTTGGGGGCCGAGGTGTGAGGTATGAGGTGTAAAATATGTGTTGAGGAGAGGTTCGGTTACAGGCGCGAAATGTGGCGCATGAGCTTTGTTTTCATTTCAATGGTAATGAGACGTGCGCCCTTTACCACAATCAAAGATGTATTCAAGGAACGCGAGAGCCAGGAGACGGGGGGAGAAAACAACTACGAGAACGAAAAAGACAGTTTAATCTCTTCTTCGCAATGCTCCCAAAAAGCATTCCAACTCGTCCCTTACAATCGCACTTTGTATGCAAATCTGCGGCATATCCCTCACCTATGCTACCCTCATTTCCATGTCAAGATACTGGCCAGATTCATCAAACCGTGGCCTTTTTTTTTCTCTCTCTCTCTCGGCTTGTAGATCGAGTAGCGTTCTGTAGCCATATAAGCCAGCATGGGAGATAACTATTGCATACCGTTGGATAACAAGTGCTTGGCTATCTGTGAAATTGTATCAATTTTCTGGACTGATTATGCTCTCGAGGTGCAAAATTTGTAGTTGTGATAAGGGCGTTGCTGGAATGTGGCTGGCTTTGTTCGGGGTTCAGCTTATATATATGTGTTTGGAGCGTCTCGCGTGATAAGTCTTCGCAAAAACCTACAGAACTTCAAAAGCTACAGCGCTTTATTTGCACTTCGAGAAAACAAGGGCCTGGGGGCTGTGGATGTCGAGTGCGTCCAGAAAGGGCGGTGTTGTGGTTCCTGTTTGTAAGAGTAGTAATTTCTAAGGGGCACGCAGAGCCCCTTTTTCCGATGATTTCAAGATCGACGAGCGTTAAAGCGCCCCACACCCATACCTTTAGCGATTCGGTAATGTGATGTATGGTTATAAATGTACACTAGAGAGCGAAACGGTCCAAAGAGCGCAAACCCATGCGGTCATGATTTGTATGTATAACAGGAAATGTAGGGTCTCTAATGCCACTGGGAGGAGGGTATGGCGTTTTTGGGTGGAGATGAACATAGCCTGTGTGTTGTAATAGTTTTTTTTTTGCTTGAAACAACACCTTTCATCCTTCCACACTCCTTTGCGTATTATCGGTAGAGGTAAAACCAACAAGACAGGAACGTGGTCTTTCGATTTTCCTGTGCCAACCAATACAACCAGTAAACTGAAAAAAAAACGAACCACTGTGAAAGAAAAGTAAGAAAGAGGAATGTCGATTTGCCGTTGAGGTGCGAAAGGGTAGATTTTTAGTCTCGTGTCACGGTGCAATACGACGTTTAGGTTCAACGGCTTGCCGTTTTAGTGGCTTTTTATGTGCTTCGTGCGCTTGTCCTGGGTCTTAAGCAAATGGCTTTAAATGCCTCGGTGACGTACCAAAAAATAGCGGAAAAAAGGACCACCGTGGAAGTGGTGTGTTGCTGTGCCCAGGACTGTGCAAGAACACCTTAACGCAGCACACACAGGAACACACCAAACATGCACACGGAGACGTCAATCTTCCAGGGAATAAATACATCGGGAAGTGTGCCTGGGTGACAATAACTTTTTTGCATCGTTTGGCTTAGCGTCCCTTGTTTGTTAATCTACCGTAACCCAAGTTTTTCTATGGCTTGACATTTCGAAAGGTGAATGAAAATGGGCGATAAAAAAGTCCGTGCTTCAGGTTTACGCGCGGAATTTTCACGGAAATAACATAAAGTGCATTTGTGTGCAGCATGAGTCTTTGTTCTGCGCTGAGACATATTTATAAAAATAGAAAGAAAAAGTAGCAGGGCGTAGATAAAGAATACGACCCCAGTAATGAGAATTGTGGTTTTAGAAAATATACAGGTTTGTCAAGAAAAATATCGAACGTAACTTTTAAGTACATAAAAAGAATAATTCGCATAAAAGAGTAAGAAGTTAGAAAGTTGACAGTCAAGGCTCGAAACAACCGTAATATTGTTCAGGAGGCCTACCGTGTTCATGGATGCTGCAGCATCTCCCATCTGGGCGAAACTGTTAAGTGGTTGGGATGGAAATAGGGCGTAGAGAACTTATCGGTAACATAATACAATGGGGGTGATAAATGAATTGTGATAGCTTGTTCGTAACCGTACACCTAGCATCAAGAATCCATTAAAAAGAAGGCTGAACATCGGGGTGAACTGAGAAGGTGGAGCTGGTGTGTTGCTCAATCTAGTAAAGCCATCAGTAAATTGCTTCTGCAACGGCAGCAAACTTGATGAATTTTCTGGGATACATCTCGAGGTATGCCTCCACGAGGAAACTTGTAACTTATGAGCATTCGTGGACTTCACGATATTACGCTGTGCATATCGTCCGGATATCGGGAATGAGAAGGCCGTAATCACAGGGTGAGGGGAATTAAGAACAAGTCAGTTTTTTTACACAGTGGCCCGCGTCTATTGATATGCTAAGAATACGTATGCAAATGAACCCCGTTTACAAGTTCTAGCACACGGCATTTAACTAGCTTTACTCCGTTCGTTTTAGCAATCTAATTTCTTTCAAGACGGTAAAACTACCATTTTTAAGTACGATGTCTAGGATTTACGCTTTCATAATGTAAGTCCCAGCTGAAACATCAGTTTCAAGGCTGTTATTAGTAAAGGAATGTCATAGCCATAAGCGAAACAATAAGCTTGTCTCGCTGATAAAAGCCTTGATGGCTAAAAGCAAATCGAAAGGATTTTTTTCCTACTCGAAGAAGAGGAGACAGATATTGGAGGCTACGACAAGGATGCTTGGTCATCCTCACCTTTTGAATTGATTACAACATAACTCCGCTAAAGTCCTTTTGGATGCTAAAAGACTCAGTGAGTTAGCCTTTGTTTTTGCAGCATGAGGCGAAGAAAAGGGTTGATAGGGTACATGGGGGGGGGGGAGGGGTGTGCGTGTCGCCAAGACACTAGCTAAAGATTAGCATAAAACTTTCCAACCTATGCTGCATTAGCCTTTCTGTCCAAACTATTGTATAGAGACACGCTGACAGTATTGGGCCATAGCGTCAAATTTCTGATACCATGAGTTGTGTACTCGTATCTCTGTCAGTGAATATTTCGAGCAATTCACAATGAATTACAGGCGAACTTATTCAACGCGTAATAATTTAATGCACTGTTGCCACATTGCAAATTACCCCTACAGATTATCAATGTTTAAAAGTCTTAGTACAAGAGCTTCTCTTGTTGTTTATTCCAGGATCTGTCATTGACAATGCACGTAATAAACGTACAATTAAGTGCCTTGGCTCAAAAAAGTAGTTTTCCCAGAAAACGTAAGGTGTGTTTTGCCCAAGAAATTTCCAAGAAACGGAAAATCTTTCATGTACTTTACATTTACACGAAGAAAAAAACGAAACGCATTCTTTCTTTGTCTTACTATTGTGATTGACACAGTCTGGCAGATTAAATGCTGAGCGTAGTTAAATGTAAGGTTCGGAACCCAGATTGATCTTTAGTGGCAAGCTTACGTGCGACTTTTGGGGTAGCGAGTGAGATTTCTATCACGCACTACGAACTGGCGTTACACCGATTTGACTGTTGGCGCGCGTTCTCTTATTTCTCGGTCATCGCGGGATTATTTTTGCTTGCACTTACCTCCAAAGAGCCTGTAAATCCGATCAAATAGTTCCCTTTGCTGCATTTGTGCCGATTAGTCGTAGAAGTTATAATGTTCTCTGTTAAAGGATAAGGGAAGCTTTTAAGGTAGAAAGCGCGATGAAGTAACGGGGGGGCACTCGTAGACCAGATAAAGTGCCCGGGCATATGGATAAGGTCCAAAATCATGGCGGTGGCGGCAGTCACTGTCCGGCAGCAGCACGCCAGCAGCTTCAATTAGATAGGATTCAGACTTGTGATTCCACGTGCCGACTTCTCAGATAATCTCCTTTTCTCCTGTCAAAAGTCAGCTCTGTTGCTGTTGTTGATGCGCCAAACCTGTTCGCGAGCTTTCTGAACTAATTGAATGCTTTTAAGGCTTCAAAAATGAAAAAAAAATGTTCCGTGACCCCCCTTCGACTTAAGAACAGAGGCGAGGTTCCCGTATCATATCTGTCTTGCTTGAGGATTAGCTAGACCTCCTTTTACCCCCAGAAGCCTGATATGTTGCGCAAAACCATTTTCCTTTCCATCGTTCTGTCACTATGTGCTCCATTTTATGGCCTCTTCAGAACCTGTATATGAGAATTAATTTCCAGTTCGAGAGCGAAGAGAGAACTTTTATTTTCACAAAATTCTCAATGAGAAACTTAATTAGGACACTGCGCTATTTTTGGATAGTATGTTTACCAATTTCTATCCTTACACACGACTTGTATTTTAAGAGTGATGGCGATGATGGAGGGTTCCCCCCCACCTCGTGCCGTGATTCAACATTTTGGCAAGTTTTAACGGTGCTAGTTGCTACTACAAGGATAAAACTCTTTGAAACCCACTGAGGTCACTAAGAACGAGCTACTACACCACGCCTAATATTACACGTGTTCTTTGACGTGGCTAGCATTTGGCATGTTTTCCATAAAGGAACAAAAGCTCTACAAAGTCGAGCTCGGCACTTGATAGACCAATGTAAGGGCGGAAGCTTTCTGAGGTGACGTGTTAATTTCGGGCGGGATTTCCACAAATGCCAGGTTTCGATGAAACGCTGATGAGAAGATAAGAACGTGTGCCCCGTTCCTATTGTTAGAGCCGATTCAGACTGGCAGTGTCGTTTCTGTCAAGTTTATGACTAGAGCCTCCTAACCGCCTATTATCAAAGCAGAGTAAGGAAAACAGGACATGTTTTGCGTGGCTAATTTACATATACGGACGATAGCTATTTTCTGTAACCTCAGATTAACTTTCGCGGTCATTCACTAAATTAATGACTAGGTACACATTTATGGGTCTTCTCTTCTTTTTTTTTGCCCTGAGACGTGCATGCGCCACACTAGTTTTTAGCCGACTACTCCTTGCAAATTCAGCACGGAGATTAATAGGTGCTCGCTTTCTACTACTCTACGATAGTACACTTCCGAGCACTTCTCTTAACACCGCTTTATAATAGCAGGATTGCTTTTATCAACTGTTCAAGTACAGCATCCCGTTTTGTTTTTATTCTTTCCCAGAGCTACTCGCCTTGAGAGCAGAAAGGGGATTTTTTTTAAGTCGTTAACCCAAGCTGAAAGTCTGATTTTATTAACATTTTTGTAACCTTTGCAGTTGCAAACTCTTCTTCCGTGCCTGGAAGGACAAAATCTTTTCGAGTGTTTTTCGTTCACCTTCTTTAAGCTTGGCGTTGTAGCATAAGCGAATATGTTGAATACGTTTAATCGAAAGATTCTCGCCAGGGTTTTCTTTACCTGTCATCAGTATTCTTATTCTGTAGTATTTGTTGTGATGGTAGAACTCGTAGGCTGACCATAGTCTGTTTGAGGTGATAGATGTGCTCAGCTGGACCTTCGGATTGCCCAGTTGTAATCTACTCTCGGCAGCGAACACTGAATGAGCGCTACACGAAAGCGCACGTGAGCTTGTAAGGTTTTATCTTTGTTTCCGGAAACCGGATTTGGAAACGGGGATCTAGGTCCTAACAGTACACCATTATCCTTATGAATGACGGAAAAAGCAACAATGAAAAGGAGATTGTCTCGTGTGTTTCTTAATACTGCTTTCGATAGGTTATGCCCAGCGATAGGTTTGGTGTCTTGCTTTCGGCTTCGTCATTAGGTGATAATTAGTTCTTCACACTCCATTCCGTTTCCGTGACGAAGCAGGAATGTTAAGGACCCCCTGTTGGCCTACTGAGTTTCTTATGACGTCAGTAGCAAACAAGTATTGATGACACCAAAAAATGAGGTAATTTAGTATTTTTTTACTCGTTTTGTCAGGTCTAAGAAACGATGTTACCAGATCCTTTGGGAAATTTGCTTACAAAACTTGAGCACGAACTGGGCTGCATATTCCGTCGTCTACTCTCATAAAATAGGGATCGACTGCTCACTGCAAATATTGCATTTATTACAAACATGCAAAGCTTACTAGGCACCGTGAGCTGATGATATATGGCAAATTGGATCCGACGCGAACCATTTCGAGACCAGATAAGAACTATAGCGTTACCCGGGCTTAGAGCTTGTTGTTTTTTCGGTGCGAAAGTAGAGTAGTATCAGAAGAGAATAATTTGCATAGTAAAGCCCAAGTCTTGCTTAAGACATTGGGCTATGCTATATGACTACTTGGAACGGTCGTTGGAAGCAAGGAAAAAACTTTCAGCTAGCCTGTAGAAAAATTTAATGTTTTTTTAGGAGTTAACAAGTCCCGTGGGTTTAAATGCTATTGTCTGGGCATTAACAAAGGAAATCAGCCGCGAAAAGTATTCTTTTAACTTTCATAGTGTTGGTTTGTAAAATATAAAATTACACATCTATGTGACAAACAATTAACGCTGGTCTTCATTTATCTTGCAAAAGTATCTTGCCGAAGTTGCAAAAAAAGCTGCCAAGAGAAGGTGAAGAGTACTAAGCCATGATCGTAGAAGGGAATGACGATCTTTCCTTCTTATATGTAATGTACTTCTATCTCGTAGAAAGTTCCTTCGTCACTAGCACATCAGTTGACTAAACCTTTTTTATATGCGAAGCGTGATCCAACCGTCAATTTTATGCTATACAAAAAATATACGGTACAATATTAAATAGCAGGTAAATGCTTTAATGATTACTCTGTCAGCGTCATTGTCTTGTATTTCAGTAAGCCTTTCCCTCCCGCTATGAAACAAACAAGAGACGTTGCTAATATTTGTTAAAAGGAAAAACAGCAACGCAGTATTTCCTAGTATTTCTCGTCAAAATTTTGCTCCTTGCCCTATGACCCATCAATATTTTCGGTTGTATTTTCGGTTATTTTGCTTCTCATACATAAAGGAAATACTTTACATTATGCGAATTAGAGTGTTACTGGTGTATTAACAAATCTGTCACCAACTTCGAACTCGGGGCTCCTGCACACTTGGCATGCAAGTTAATTGTGATCAGTGGCGTAGCAAGGTCAGATGGTACCAGGTGCGGAAATTTTTTTGTCACCCCCCCCCCTTTGATCGTATTTTTTTCCGAAATTTAGGAGTCGGTGATATGCTCATTATTTACAAGCTCACATTTTAGCCGAAGGTGCTTCGGATGGGCGTGGAGCACGTTCGGACCAAACTGATTTTTAGTAGCAAATTTCAAGGAAAACTTAATTATGCAATACGCAAGTAGAAAGTTAAAAACTGAGGAAAAGTATCCGGTAGCATTCATAAAACAGCATAAAGACTTCAAAATCCACAAGCTAAGAAACAGAAGCCATTAATTTATTTCAAACGTGCACGTTAGCTATCTGTTGGAAGGAGCCCATTAACACTGTCCG
>JAHZNP010000071.1:0-185081 GCA_020615345.1 Triops cancriformis | reverse complement strand
CGGAGCGGAGCTGGAGCAGGCAAATATTACCGGAGCGGAGCAGGAGCGGAGCAACCAAAAAAAGGAGGTGCTCCAAATCTCTGGTTACGAGCCTTGCTTCGAGCCGTATTTACATTAACAGCAAACTCATAATAATGGTATTTAGACACACTCCGTTCCTTAAAATCTGACATTTTCTTGGCCCCCCCAAGAATTTTTTGGCCCCCCCTACGATCCCATCCTGGCGACGGGCCTGAAGCGCAAACTTTATTTTTTTAGATATTGTTTTGTAAAAATACTTCAGGTTCACGTAATATACTTGATCAGGTTAAATGTTTCTTGTTTGATTTTCATAGTTTCAATTTTTGGAAATTTTAATTATAAATCATAATGTCTGTGATAAACGCATGTTATGATTTTTTGTTACATGTTTTAGACGTTCGCTACTAGATGGCGCTGCTGTACGAGCGCACGCGCTCAGTGCTTTTTGAGCGCGCTCGCGCTCCCAAAAAATTGAAAAAGAGCGCGCTCGCATATTCGCTCGTGACATTGCGAGCGCGCTCTTTTTTGAGCGCGCTCGTTGCAGCTCTGGTTATACCCGTATATGCTCAATGAACTCACTGACGTCCTATTCTATTATTTCCCCCTTAGATGCCCGTTTTGGAACACCAGCCGAAAAGTCATACTTTTCACAAGCACCGTTCTGAAACCAGGAAATAAAGCCCCAGGGCGTTGCTGTGTAACCCTGTGTAGCGGTTCCGTGTTCTTTCTTCACCTACGTCAGACGGCGCAGGCAAGGCTACTTGGCGGCCTCTCAAGGTTTTCTAAATCAAAACTTGGAACGCGTAAGTTCTAACGCTTCTTGTTTTAGGTCCAAACATCTCTAAGTGCCTGTTGCGAGGTTGGCGTTACTGGACGTCCAGCGTCACTGCACGAGATATGTTTGCCCGTGTGCCCCTCCATGCTGCCAAATGGACCCAAACAGTAAGAAAACTCCAGAAATTCTGTGTCCTAGTCTCTAACTCTTTAACTTCTTTTGTAGACTGGTTCATGCATAGAACGTAAAGCGTCTTCGATTGCAGCTGTCCTAGCTATGGTCGGAGTCACTGTGTCTTCGTTTAGTGCTGTACAAATGACCATGGATTTTTCCAAACCTGGAAAGAGGAGCCATTTCCCGCGAGCACCCTGGGATTAATTGACGATGAAGTTACTCCAGAACTAGCCAGTCAGATATTTGACAGGTGTTTTCTATCCGTTCTTTTCTAAAGGTCCCTTGTGCTAGTCGTGCTATTCGAATGGCAAAAGTTTTGGAAAAAAAATACAGCGCCCTTCACTTGACTTACAGAACTCGTTTCACTACAGTTACGCACGAGCCGTTGGTTTTCAAAACCTTACTACGTTTTACTTGTAATGTGTAATTTATTCTTGATAAACGAGAAATCCAATGACAAAAGCGGAGAATTAAAAATAATATAGGAAGAAATCTGAGTTTTAAAAAATAAGATGGGACTCCGTCTATAATCGCTATTGAGCAATAACCCATATAAAATCTGCCTAACATTTAACAAAAACGGTGGTAAATAGGAGGCACTGGAGTATACACAGCTGCTTCCCTGAATCTGTTGCGTTAACTTACATATGCAAGAATACATGAAACACAGAAGTTTGGCCTTCAAGAATCAAGACTGACGCACCTACCCAAGGGGGGTACAAGGAGGGTGGGGAGGGTAAATGTTTGAAAGAATTAAATCCTGGTCGGGTCGGCAAGGGTGTACATCAAAGCATGAACGAAAACGGCAAGCAAGGCTTTCCGGAAGCGTGGTTTGTGGTACTGTAGCTGTGAAGTGGATCCTGAGACTGTTGTAATTGTACTGTTTAATACCGGGGCCTTCCTCGGTGGGGGTGGTATGACATGGTACCACCGGGCCACGGAGGAAAGATATGGAACTATTGTTGCGATGGTTGAAAAGCTGTGTGTGTGTAGGGTTTACATAGAGTTGCCTTTTCGGGAATAGCTCATGCGGTCACATTAGGAAGCACGAAAATAATAATAAAATATTATGTTTTTCAGTGGAAACAGATGGAAGTTAAAAAGAAAGAAAGGGTAAGTCACTTAATAGGGCAAAGGGGTAGGAAGTTAATACCACAACAACTAATAATAATAATAATAGCTAACACAGCAGAAAAAAATCTACGCGTAAGCCTACATACACCTACGTGTTCCTACTATTATGAACCAAGCTTCCACTGCCTACGAAAAGGTAATACCACTCAGAATTCCTATGTTTGATTCAATGGCAATTGAAAAGCACAATCGTCCGTTTCACAATTGTGCATAAGTCGTTTTTTTGTGTTGTGGTAGGTAAAACAATAGCGGTTCACGAAAAATGCAGCCTCGTCAATGGCTTGTCATAGGATTCCAAACACATGGTCTCTTCATGTAACTGAAAGTCAAATACGCCGGCTTATCCAACTTATGGGGGAGCGTCTTGAAGAAAAAACCTTCCAGGTTAACAGTCACCGGGACCAATATCGAAGGCCATTTTTGTTTCCGTCTCTCTCGTCGCATATCACGCTGACACAATCACATTCATTCACACTCTAGAAGCTGAAGTTACACGCAGCCACGAGGGGGGGAAGAGTTCCACAGCAAGAGCAGACACGTCCATCGCTAGCGACCTTGCATATCACATTCACAACACTGAAAACATTAGTCTGCCTAATGGTGGTCAAAGTCAGTGATTTCTTTCCTTTCCTTGTTTCTGCCAGAAATGCGATGAAACCATTAGCGAAAAGTGGTAGCCTTCTGTCGCTTCTTTTTAAGTGCACTGAGATGCAGCTACGTATAAAGGTTCCAACTAGCTCCAACCTCCCCGAACTTTCACGGGTCGCAGTCGTACTGTATCACGACATGGAACTACACGGTAACCTAGGGGACCCCATCTGGGTCAATACACGATCCAACCACTGGAGAGGACCGTTGAGATGGAGTTCAATCCAACAGGGGGTCGAGGTGACGGTCTGCCGACTAAGGAACAATTAACTAGTCATTAAATAGCACGACTCGTAAGCGAGGTATTACCGATACTCCGCACCCCATCCTTTGACGAAGCTCATTCGAATCGTACACATACGGGTTAGCTGATACACGGCTTCGAAGCCTTGAGACACAGACTGGGACAGAAGTGCAGCGAATTCTTGATTGTTAAAGATTTTCAGGTTACAGCCTGGGGAAGGACAGGGGATTAGCTGGTTTGTAACCTAGAAACGAACCCAAATACCTGGCGGTATTTTGCAGACAGTGGCCGGATGCCAACCATAACGTTGATTACAGTTCGGAGATTGGACAAAAATAGAGGAGTCGGATAAACACTCGGCGAAGACTTCGCCACCGATGTAGTAGAGACGAACCCCTTTTCCAATATGGCGACGGGTTTGTTCTACTACCGGGTTCCTGTTGACGTTTGACAACAACCCGAGACAAAACCTTTCGGAATTACTCGGATCTGCATTCCCCCGATAACACAGCAAACAGAATTGCCAAACAATACAGAAAATCAAGAAAACGAAGCTAATTGGAAAACTTGGATGGCTTCACCTGTAAAACCGTCGACGGTGATGGACGGCTGGGATGCATGGAAAGTTTCTCCCACTCGCGTATTGAGCTCGTAATAACTTATAGAGCACCAAAACGCCGGTTCACAGTACAGAACCGGTTGTGTTTCCACGGCAGGGCTTGGAGATATTCGGTTGGATCCTACGTATAACAAAGGGGAAAAGAAATTTTTCGAAGCGCTGTCGGAAGTTGGTTTACCTAGATTATCAGCAGGTTCTTGCGTGTCTCCATCTTCTGACATGTAGCCCGGGGGAGGAGTTTCGGTGAGTGGGAAGTTCGGCGAGCCTTCGGAGGCCGTATTGGAACCCGGACTTGAAACGGGTCCTGCACTTAAAGGTGACGATAGGCCAGAAGGACTGGATGGCGCTGCCATCGGAAAGTCTTCGTTGTCAGGGATGGAGTTGGCGAGATCGTCCAAAGACGGGAAGTCCGACGGGCTAATCTGCGATTCGTTATTGCGAGGAACCAAAATGGGAGGAAGCGCTAAAAAGATACAAAAGTATTAGGCACGAATGGTGTAATACCGTTATGGGTTTACCTGGCGTTTCTATTCTCGTGTAATGGTAAGGATTCACGCAAACTTCGTCTCGTTTGAGGTGAAACGCATAACCGCAATGGTCCAAAGCTTTTAGCTCGTGGTGAGACTGCAAATCGGGCCAACGCCAAAGTCGGCAGTATATGACGTGAGGTAAACCTTTTCGCTGAGACACTTGCAAACGACCGTCAAGTGACCTGGAGAGTTGGACATAACGCACAGCAGAATTTGGGGCGTTTTTTTAAGTAAAGGTTAAACGTAGAGATATTGGGAAAAAGGTGAATACTGAAGGCTTTACCTGGGGATGGTAATACACTTGGTAACAGCGCTCTGGGTACTGATAGCCTTCTCCAATTCCTCGAGTCCGCCACTTTTCTTCAACTTTTTCACAAGACTTTTGACGGCTTTTTCACTCCATTTATCTTCACCTTCGCCTCTTTTCCAGCCCAAAAGGCGTTTTACGGGGGAAGACAACGGCAAAAGAGAAGTCATAGCTACATGCATAACACCGACGTGCACTACACTAGTAGGAAGTCTTCAAAGTCTACAATACACAGCTTAAGAAAAGACGACGGAGGAAGGAACCCCAAATGGAAAAAAGTAGAAACGGTGAATCGAAACATAAAGGGACTTGCAGAAAACGCGCTGGCAGCAAGAGACCCTGTAAAAGATACAACCGACACGATGTCAACGTTGGAGAAACAAATTACATTTGGTAAATTAGGTGTTTTCGTTAACGGGCTGTTGAGTAAAAAGAACCGCACTGAACTTGGCCAACAAGCGAAAACAAACCTTCGACCACGTTCCCCTTAATTATGACACCAGTCTTTCGGGAAGTGTATTTCGTCTCGACAAAGTATTTACACTTGTGGAGCGCTGGGATTCCAAGTAAAAGTGGTGCGATATCAGGATGACGAATATCTACCCCAAATTGTCACACGATTCACAGTTGATTCTTCGAACGGGGAATTATTACTGGCTGTTCGCCTCGCTTGTGGACTTCTCCCCCGTGTTCAGTCAAGGCTTACCAGTCAACCTTATATGCTTCTTTAGATCCCGAGATTATAGCACATAAGTCTTACCTTGTTTAGCACGTCATTCGCCAAATTTAGAAACTAGTGCAATATTTTGACAAGACACACCGAAAGTATCTAACGAAAACATGAAGGCCAATCAAACTGCGAACCGAAAGCTGCTGAGAAGTGCGCCTACGCCAACTTCGCAGTTCGCTATTCAAAAATGAAAGTTTCCTTTTACGTGGGAAATTAACAGTTTCGGATGAAACGGGTGCGAGATGATTCGTATCAGTAATGATTCATATCAGACCACCTTTCATTAAACTCTTCCTATTCGTATCAGGGAAAATGCGTATCACGTCAGAATACTAGCATTACTTTTGCTAACCTAACAACCTAACTGAACTGTACCTAACCTAACTTAACCTAACCTAGTCTAACTTACCTAGCCGATGCTGGTATTCTGATGTGATACGAATTTTCTCTGATACGAATAGCAAGTGCTACGACTAGGAAAATTTTAGTGAAAGGTGGCCTGATACGAATCATCCAGTCCCCGACGAAAAATGCAAAGAGGTCGAACCCTTGCGAGTGATTTATGATAACGTATAGCACATATTTCAATCTTTTGGCCCTCGAGATCCACCAACAAAAAATACAAGTCATACGCTAATGAAACTAGACAGATATTCTAAAACACAGCCTGCTTCGGTTAGTAATCTCACAATTTGTTACCGTAAAACTCTCCTTTTGAGCCGTTAATCATACATGGCTGCAATACTATTGCCAAGCTCAACAAACTCCGATGCCGAATTTTTCGGCATGTGACTCCAGCCTTGGAAACAGGAACACGCGGGAAATTTGAAAACGAAAGGCATGTTGTCATCCCCGGTACCAGAAATGCATAAAAGTAGAAATAAATTAACTTCTCATGATTTTCTTATTCAACATTCTCATGCTAAGTTTAGACCTCATCTTCGATGTCAAATTTTACTTCTGCGCCGTTAATCGTTACTTCTTTTTTATGAAATCTACTTGCTAGACCTAACACAATCTATTGGCGAGTTCCATTTGCAACACTGGTGCGAACCAAGTTTTTGAAACACAGCAAATAGTTGTGTTTCAAAAACTGAAGTTTTTGAAACACAGTGTATGGTTGTTTCAAAAATTTAGTGCGCACCAGTGTTGCAAATGGAACTCGCCATTAGACGTCAAATTTTCCCTTTGCTCCTCTAACCTCTGGACCATAACGGGTAGAAAGTTTAAAAACAGAACGTGTATTACCAGCGTTAAAGCGCACGTGCACAAGTTAAACAGAACTTAAAGGCAAATTTGCAGCCTTTCCGAAAATTATGCAATCTGATTGCAAAACTCACTACAATTTATGATGTAGGATTTTCCTTTGGAGCTGTTAATCCTCGGATAGACAGGTCATAGACGACTTCTTCGATCTTCTTAACGTCATACTTCAAGGCGTCAAAACGCTTCCGCAAATTATCATTTTTCAGATTCAAAAGCCGGAAACCTCCGTCGAGGTCGGAAACAAATTTTGCAATGTGAATAGGCCGCTTATAATCGCCAGCCGTGACACTATTGACGGTAAACCGAGTCTACAAAATATTGGTATTGAATACCCTTGTAGTGTTAAACATAAGATTTACCAATTCATTAACCAATTGAAGCAATCCGATCAAATAATCTTCTAAGTCGAGATGAAACCCTTCCTTCTCTTGAGTACACACTAAAGGAATATTTTTTTAGTATTTTAGCGAAGACTTAGAGTCAAGTATACCGCCCAATAATGAAGCCACGTCCGCCCAAGACGCGAGACGTTCCTCTTTCAGGTAAATCATTAACGTGGCTAAGTGTGTCAACTTGTAATTCAACCACCTCCAATGGTCATTGAATCGGTAGAATTGTCTGGGAGGCACTTTTAAAGCTAATGTAGCATACTGCTCCTTAACTTTAACGAAATGACCTTCCGCTTTTGCACACAGGTTTTCAACTAAAAAAATATTTTAAAAAATTAACTACAACGTCTATCAGATAATATGTCGGCTAACTTTGCTGTGTAGCATCTGGCTTGTGAATTTGTTGCAAGGTGATTTGTATCTCCCGCGCTGATTGATCAATCTCTTTTACCACGACGCGAATTTCCTAACAATATCATTTCGTATGACATCCATTTCAGTAGTAATTTTGAGCTAAAATACAAACCTCACGCAACTCTTGCTCGCTGTCAAGAATTTCCTGGTATTCATTGAACATCTGAGCTATTTCCATGTCGAAAGTTTTCTTTTATTTTTAACAACACCTGCATAAACGTTAAATGCTCCTTGCAGTTTACTTCACGCGTGGCGTATTTACCCTTGTCTCAGCGGTCGGCAACCAATTGGATGAAACCCGGCCTACTTAGGGCGAGGCTAAAGTCCGTGTGTTTTGCCGGTTACTGTTTGGCGCCGTTTGTGAAGAACAACAGAGGAGCAGACTGGAGCAGACTGGAGTAAGTCACAGACTTCAAAGGTAATTTGTTGTCCCAGAATTCAGAATACTTTGAAAGTGAAAGAATCTCGTTATTCTTTAACATTTGTTTATCTCTAGGCCGTGGTATTGTTAATTTAAGATCGGAGTGAATCATGGATTCCAGTCAAACTTCTCCCCCCAAGGAGTTCAGCTGCCCTCCATTGTTGTGCATGTTAACAATAGAGCACACTGAAATCACCGCCAAAAAGCTGACTGTAAAAGACGCTAGCCTAATACTTGGTCGAAATGAATTCAAGGATCTGATTCTTAAAGTAGAACTCAAAAAATCTCCTCGTCAAATATACGCTTTGAAGGACACCACTATTCACGGAAAATTTTGCAAGGAAGGCAAAGCCACGTTAGCTTTTAGCAGTCTGAAGAAAAACCTTCTAATCTCCAACGCTCCTCCCGATCAGCTACTGCAATTTCTGCGGTCACTTGCAATTAAACTGAACGTGTGTCATACACCCGTATCGGCTCGAGAGAGATTGCTATCCTCCAAGTCACATTCGTTTTCCGAGATCAGTCCTTTGACAGCCAAAGATATGATTGCAGCTAAAACTGGGGAACGACCCACCACTGCCCTGAAACAGCAGTCGGGGAACATTCCCAGAGAACCAGTTCAAGGCATGAAACGTAAAGCAGAAAGTTTTCAAGAAATCAGCAACACGCAAGCGAAGCGGAGCTTGAACAACTACTTGAATCCATTCCGGTTAACTGAAGAGCAGAAATTAGTATTGGAGGCTGTTAGTAAAGGCAGAAACCTTTTTTTCACCGGAAGCGCTGGAACCGGGAAATCATTTCTTTTGCGACGAGTTGTCAGCACTTTGCCTCCTGACGTTACCTTTGTCACTGCCAGCACGGGAATAGCTGCGTGTCATGTTGGGGGTACCACACTTCATGGTTTCGCAGGTAAAATAAATAGAGGAAATTTTATTCAATATTAATGCATTAAATTTTAATCAAATTAGAGTTTAAATAGGAAAATATGTATTAAATCTTCTTTTGTCAGGAATTGGAAGCGGCGAAGGATCTTTAGAGCAATGCATTCAGTTGGCCAGCCGGAAATCAGTCGCTGATCAGTGGAAGCGATGTCAGCATCTTATTATTGACGAGATCTCCATGGTGAATGGGGATTTCTTTGACAAACTTGAAGCGGTGGCGCGGACAGTTAGGAAAAATGACAAGCCGTTCGGTGGTATTCAGTTAATACTCTGTGGAGATTTCCTTCAGCTACCTCCCGTGACCAAGGGTGACGCCAAGAAACAGACCTTCGCCTTTCAAAGTTCCTCGTGGCGTAGGTGTGTCCATCACGTATTTGAGCTAACGACCGTCCACCGTCAGTCAGATAAAACATTTGTGAAAATTTTGGAGGCAATCCGAATGGGCCAATGCCCGGAAGAAATTAGCCAAAAACTCAAAGACACCGCGTTTCAAACCATCGAGAAGAATGATCTCTTAGCTACCAAGCTTTGCACTCACTCCGATGACGTCGATCATATCAATAGTAACAAACTGAACGCCCTTTCTGGCACTGCGAAAGATTTTCTAGCGATGGACAGTAATCCTGCTATGGAAAAAGCTCTGGATAAGCAAGTTTTAGCTCCTAGAAAATTGTCTTTAAAAGTTGACGCGCAAGTCATGCTTATAAAAAATATCGACTTGTCGCGTGGTCTAGTAAATGGTGCGCGAGGGGTGATCGTAACTTTTAAGGAAAATTTGCCAGTGGTCCGTTTTGCGAATGGGATCGTTGAAACGCTTAAAAGAGAAAAATTCACCTTGCCGGGTTCAGGTGGTACCACTTCGCGGTGTCAAATTCCGCTTCGGTTAGCATGGGCATTTTCCATTCACAAATCCCAAGGCATGACCTTAGACTGCGTAGAAATTACTCTGTCGCGTGTATTTGAACCCGGGCAAGCCTATGTCGCCTTGTCCCGCGCAAAAAGCTTGGACTCATTACGCGTGTTGGATTTTTCTCCCCAGTGCGTGCGTGCACATCCGCAAGCCGTGGCATTCCACAAACGTCTGAAGCTGAATAAACAGGAATTTTTCGCATTATAAGCCTTACCGTCAACATTGTTCTTAATGTAATTGCTAGCTGACTTTGTAACTTGATCAGGAAATAAATATTGTGACTATGAGTGAATGTGCCTTTTAAAAGGATTACGGTTAAAGCTACTTAGTCTTGGGCATACGTGCCATAAAAATGCTTCCATGAGCGAAATTCGCTGACGGCTGAGATCCACTGTCACATGAGAAAACATTCTAACGCACGCCAAATTCTGGCTTAAGAAAATTAAGAAGTTTTTCGCATGTGGAATACGAATGTAGTAAAAGATTTCATTAAGGCCCCGGTATACACAAACCTCTTATGGACGAATAGCACGGGGAGCTCTAAAAAAGGCTTCTGCGTAATGCTTTAGTATATTTCAAATCAATGCTTGCAGTAAAGTTTTCTTAATTGATATCTAGTGCCTATGTTTGAGATCTTTTGAAAATATGTTTTTATTAAATTTAAAAACTAGGTGGATTTTTATAAATTTTGAAATACTTGAAAAAATAAAATCTGGGTAACAGGAGCACTAGATATCTTCTCCCAACATTTTTCTGTGAAAACACGATTCAAATCGGACGAGTAGTTTTACGAAATCCTTACTTAAAAGTTGGTAATTTTAGTAATGATATCGTAAAAACTATTCGTCCGATTTAAATCGCATTTTTACCAAAACATGTAGAAAGAAGTTATCTTGTGATCTTGTCAGCCAAATTTTTTTTTATATTTCAAAATTTGCAAAAAATTCACCTACAGTTTTTAAATTTAATAAAAACATATTTTCAAAAGATCTCAAACACAGACACTAGATATCAATTAAGACAACTTTACTGCAAGCATTGATTTGAAATACACTAAAGCACTACGCAGATGACTTTTTTAGAGCTCCCTGTGTTCTTCGTCCATAAGAGGTTTCTCTATACCGGGGCCTTAAAGAAAAATGTCAACAGTGAAGTTTTGGATCAAAATATCTAGTGCACATTATCGAAACTCTCATAAAAATTGCTGAGTAAATTTGTGACAAGCGGGTCAAATCGTAGCTTTTTTTCTGCAGAAAAAACAATGTTAAAAAAACGATCCGAAGGTTCACTAGAGCCATTTCAAAACGTTTTTCTACCGTACATAGAATTCAAATCCGAAATTTAATTGTGGAGTTTTCACTTAAGAAAATTCTGAAAACTATTCAGGCTATAACTCCAAAACTAAAAGTGGATCAGAATTTTATTTTCTCAAAGAAATTATGTAAAAGGCTTTAATGCACTTCGGGGCTGGATTGTAAATTGTGCTTAAAAATGAAATTGAGTCTCTTTTTTCAATTTTTAAGACCGCTTTGCTGAAATCTCAACGATGCGCACTAGGTTTTACGTTTGAAAGCTTTACTGTTGAGACCTTTTAAGGCCACTGTATACCGACTTGCCTTACGGACAAATACACGGGGAACCTTTTGAATGACTCTGCGTTTACTGCTAAGTTATTTTAAAACATTTTCCGACAGTAAAGTTTTGGGTAACAATATCTGAAATCTGATATTGTTACATTTCTGAAAATTTTGACAGTCAATTTGTAATCGCTCGAGAAATTTCCCTGTTTGTTTCAAATTTCGAAATTTGAAAATTTCGCCATGTCAGATTCTCCGTATTAATAATTAAAAATTTTCTGTGCAAGAATATTTCCTAAGTTTCCCGTGTTGCAAGGGTGGCAGCACAATTTAGAAGCTAAAATTTCGTAAATCTTGTGAACCATTTCGCAAAAATTATTGCATATTTTTGAAAAATTTTTGCACAGAAAATTTTAAATTATTAATGCGGAGAATCTCACTTGGCGTAATTTTCAAATTTCGAAATTTGAAACAAAACAGTGAAATTTCTCAAGCGATTACAAATTAACTGTCAACATTTTCGAAAATATAACGACGTCAGATTCCAAATATTATTATTCAAAACATTACTGTCAGGAAATTTTGTCAAATTACTTAGCGGCAAACGCAAAATGATTCACGAGGTTTCCCATGTTATTTGTCCATAAGGCAAGTCGGTATACAGTGGCATTAATGAAATACTGATCAGTTTATGCGTAATTGCCTGAGCCGATTGGCACGTAATGCCCCTATAGCACGTTTGGCGCACCGGTCACGAAGATTTCGTCCGTAAACACCCGAACTGCACATACCTGTCCTGCGATAAGGGCGTTGACTGTAATGCACAATGTTACCACAAAGGAATTAAACGGGGTTTTTCTAAAGTGGAATATTTTTATTGACAAACTCGCACATACTCATCCAGTCATTTTAAGGCAGTGCGCCACACTCAAACCATCGTTTCACAATTAGTTTACCGAAAAAGGTCTTACTGAATACAAAATACACACAAGTTTTCTAAACTACAACTGTAAAAAACCTCGCGTTCCCAGCGTGTCCTCTGATCAGTACAAAACACATTTCAGGCAATAAAGCTAAGAGCAAGGCTTCCTTTTATTTGAAATCATAGAACTTCGTCACGACCACCTGTTGCTCAACAATTGTAATCATAATACCTGAGAAACCTAATCATGGAAGAATCATTTTTTAACACAAATATACCCGCTTTGATTTTGGGAGATCGCTATTATAACGAAGTAAATCTGCTATGTTACAAGCCTCTTAGCTTCTTTTTTTGTGGACGTTTTCACACGACAAGCTTGCAAAAGCGAACAGCTCGTATTCTCTGACGCTTGACTAGGGAAAGTAAAGAAACTGAAAAATTTGGATTCGAGACTTGCGACTACGCTCGCAAAGTTCTAAAAAAGAAAAGTTCGTGAGAAGAGTCGTAAGAATATACAAGGTTTGCTCGCGTCCAGCTTGCTCTTAAGAGATGTTTGGTGAAAAGTAATACTTGCAAGGTCTTTTACATGGATACCCGCTTTGTTCCGAATCTTTGCCATTACGTAAACGAAATTTTGGAAAGAAGCTTCCCGTTCAGGTTAAGAAAAAGGACTAGGTAAGACAATCCACACAATTATTAAAGAAATTCCCCCAAGTCAAATGATTGAACAAATAAAACCTCGAAAGCCCGAGACAATATAAGAAAGGCGAACCAGATGTGCGTTCACATAATGTTAGTTTAAAGGAGCACGAAAGGGCAAACACAATTGCACTGACAGGTGGGCGAATATGTAAAAAAAAGACGAAAACGATGTAACTCGTTCATCCAGCATTTTTTCGACATTATCCATAAGGATTATCCAGTTACATGTCTGCCGAGATGCCAATACAATTGGGGAAAAAATACACTGTCGAGTATGGCACTCCAACTTTCCTCCCTGAGTTTTTTCTTGCTAAAATATACAGAACGTACCACGGAAAATGTCTTTTAAAAAACCTCCACAACTTCTGAAGGAAAAAAAACAGAGGATGCCTGGTCTATTCTCCCTGAGTTATAACTCTAGACACTCCCGCGGCTAGCACCGCCTTTTAGAGTGTACCGAGCTTTAAGCATGAGACGACCGAGCGATGTGTAAGAAGAAGGCAAGTTTGTCATTGGTTTGCTGGCCACACATATTGCATGTAAAAGGATCTTGATATCCATGGTATCCCATGTGCATCGTATACATGACAACATCTTTGAAGGCGATGTCGCAGAACCCACATGAATACGCGCCACCCCATTGAGGCTCGGGTTTGCTCTTCAGCTTCTCATCCCCATCCAGTTTGCCAAAATCATCGTCCTGGTCCTGTGGCGCTGGAGACGTTGACGTGCTATCGGGCGGGGATTGCCTTTCTTGCAGTCGCACCGCAATCCTTTCGAGTTTGAAAGCTTGTCCTTTCCGTCGGTTCTTGGCCGGCTTCTCTTTCGGTTCCCGCGGCGAGCCTTGCAGCGGCGGCGTGTTCCCTTCCCGGCTAAGATCCAATGGCGCGCTGGTGGCGCTGCGAGCCGGTCTCGAGACTGGGGACGAAGGAGGGGAGGCGAGGGGCGTGGGTGGCGACTGGCGTTCTTCTTTGATAGGCAATCGCGGTGTAAGCAGGGGATTGTGCATCGAGCTCGGGGTGACGCCCGGTGCAAACAGCAAAGGGTTGGCGAACATACGACTGAGGTAGTCTTTGACGGAAGGTGTGGTCTGGATCTGGGTGTCCGGCTGCACGGGTGGCGAGGGCGTAGGATTGGAAACCGAGGGAACTTTTCTTGACGAGCGGCTTTCGGCCCGCTGACAATGGTTGTCATTGTTGGTGTTGATACCAAAGAGATTCGCCAAATCCCGGTTATCGGACGTTGCGTGGCGGATCAAGTGTTGGGACAAGCTTTCGCGCGAGTTAGTGACAAATTCGCATAAGGTGCACTTGAGAGGTTCGCAAGTTTCCTGGCCTAGTTTCTCTACTGATACGTCTTTGTTGTCTTTGGTGAGGGCCGCCTTTTCTTGCATCAGCTGATCATGATAGCCTTGTCCCAACAAAGCGAACGGAAACCCGTAAGGATGTCCAGCCAGATTGGGGAACGGGTTGAGTCCCAGGAAAGGCATGGGGCTTGGATTCGGTGGATTCGAAGCCACGGGGGATGAGGCGGTATTGCCCACTGGTGCTTCGCTGGCTGATCCGTGGCTGTTGTTACTACTGGTACTGCCACCTTCCTTCTTTTTAGGTCCGCGACGCGTGCCATAGACGTCAATGACAGGGACATGGTTGGGCGTGCCGTCCGAGTTGAGTACGACGGCGGGTTTGTGGTTGTACTTGCGCAGATGGAGTTTGAGCGAGTGACAATACTTGGTGGCGTAAGTACAGTCGGAGCAGCGGTACTGGTAAACGTTGGAGTGAGATTTCATATGGGAATTGAGCATGGACTTGTTGACGCAGGAATAATTGCACTTGGGGCATTTGAAGGGTTTGGACCCAAAGTGATTTCGCAAATGGTATTCCAAATGGTGCTTGTATTCGGTCACGAAGGGGCATTTCGAGCAGGTAAGCAGCTTTTCCGCTTTAATGTGCGTTCGCGAATGCTCCCAGAAATCCATTTTGGTTACGGCCACGAAGTTGCATTGCTTGCATTTGAAGGTCTTGACTTTGCCTTGCGCGTTGACGCGAGGGACACGAATACCCGGTTCCTGCTCCCCGTCCTCAATAGAATCGTGCGAGGTTTTCATGTGCGCGCGCAGTTTGGACTCGGTTCGCGCCGTGAAATCGCATTGGGTACATTTGAGGTCGAAGTGCGTATTCAAGTGCGCCGTGAAATGGAACTTGGAGGTGCCGGAGTAGGAGCACAACTGGCATTGGTATACTTCGGCTTGGTTGCCCTCGTCCATTGAAGACTCTTCATTGTTGCCGCCGGTGTATACTGAACGCAACACACCGCTGTGTTCTAATGCTCGCTGTAAACGGGACAACGCGTCGCTAGCTTGTCCCTCGTGGCCGTCCATCATATCATCTTCTTCCATATCTTCGTCATCGTCCATAGGATCACCTCGATAGCCGGAAAATCTAGACAAAACGACACGCTAATTAACTCCAATGTTTGAAATAACCGTTTCGAAGAATAACATTAATACAACAAATCAATACAATGAAAGAGAACAAGAATATACAACAAAAACTTGTTTTACATGATCGATGGTGAAGTATAACTCTTTGGCTCGTTTTCGTTTTGTTTTATTTCCAGTCTATTTTCAAATTCTTCTGATTATTTTCTGATTATTTTTCTATTTACAGTGGAAACCGGTTATAACGAAATCGAAGGGACCGAGAATTTTTTTCGTTATAACCGAATTTCGTTATAACCGAAGCATGCAAAAAAAACTTAAAGTCGCAATAACCTAGACAGTATTCAAGTGTACGCCGATACACTCGCAGTCTATTCCGTTATAAATAATAAAGTTTGGATTTCAGTTCATTAATATTATCATTTAACAATACATTTTAATCAAATGAATTGATAGCTTTTCCTTAAAAAAATCTGGATTTTTTTGCACTGTCCTTTTTATTACAATATTATTGACATATTCTTCTATGTCGTCAAGCTTCTTTCTGCGCTTCTTCTCCGCTCTGAATTTTCCGCCATTGCACCGGTAAAAAAAGAGAACTTACCACTGATGGGGCAAGGAAGACAAAAACTTGGAATACTGTATAAAGTAGGGGCTCAGTTAACCCTCTAGAAGCATTTCCATCGGTTGTACGCCTTAGTGGGGTACGCTTGGTCAAAAGGTAAGAGTTGTCAAGGAGAGCGGAGTTTATGCCGCGTTTTTTTTTATACGGAAAGGGTAACCCGAGACTTTCAAGCAGAAAAAAGTTGCTTTCTCGGTCTTCGAAGACCGAAGATCTTTTCGTTATAACCGATATTTTCTTTCGTTATAACCGAAGGAAAACGTATGTAAACAGATAGGATTTTGTCGGGACCGACACGTTATTTCGTTACAAACGATATTTCGTCTTAACCGTTTTCGTTATAACCGGTTTCCACTGTATTTTCAATTTATTTTTTTCTCTTATTTTACTTACTAATTTCTCTTCATTTTTCCTTTTCTTTTCCTTACTAATTTGAAAAAAAATTTAACACATGTTAACTAAGTAGAAACCAGTAGGAAAGCTAACATACCTTGAGCTGGCGTCGTCATCAGGTTGTCGTTCGTCGGAATAATGTCCCCCATCGGAAAGTGGAGATTCGCTCCCGGTGCGGTTGGTTTCCAGGTCAGGTTCCATCTTGACCTTGCCGAGGAATCCGCCTTTGAAGTGAGCATGGCCTTCGTCTGACGTTCCGGTTGCTGCTGGGGAAACGGAGGCTCCTGTACCCGGTGAGATCCCGGAATCGTTGGGCGTGTTTTGCGTGTTATAAGGCGCGTTGTTGACTGATCTAGGGGGCGTGACCATCTTCGCTTGATGAGTCTCCCAAGTCGGCGACTTTCTCTCTTGTCCGTCATTGTCGCACTTGGCCGAGAAGCCCAAATGCTGCTGGAGCTTGTAATAAGGATGCGAATGCACATTCGGGCTGAAAACCATGTTGCTCTTATTACTGGGTGGCGAATACAATGGGAAATCGTTTCCTTCCGCAACGAAGCCGCGTACACTTTTATAATTCGTATATTCTTCGTTGGAGCGCGAACGGCTTTCCCGATCCGCCGAAGAAGGCGCTGTGCCGAATCTCAGGACGGAATTGTCTCCGTTGGACGCCTCCAAATGCAACGACGCGTTAGGAGGGAGGACGCTGACGCGGCCTTCGTAACTGATTGGTGAGGGCGGCGACGGATGGGACAATTCTTGCGAAGATGCCGTTAATGGGTGGGCGGGGTGCTGTGCGGGAGGCACACTGCACGCCGAACTCATCTTTAACCGTCAAACTGTAATCGCTCTTCGGTCCAATGCTGCCTAGAATGGGGAAAAAAGGAAGAAAAAAGTTAAGCCTCTTGGAAAACTTCCGCATAGCATTCACGAGCCACCAAAGTGGCAGCTGATGGCTTATTCTCTTGAAGGTTTTGTTTATTGTTGACGAGGCGCCCACGCTCAGAAGCCATTTCAGGAAACATGTTTAATAGGTCAGCTTTATTTGTCAAGAGTTCAATAAGGACCCCGACGTAGGGGACCGGTGAATTTGCAACTTTCATAAGGGAGCTCGACGAAGCAAACTACAATGGCGCACACTTCTCGCCGTGTATAGGGGAGAAAATATGCGGAAAAAGATTGTCACTGTTGAAAAGGGAAAAAGTGCGCAAGGTGAACCCGGAAAAACATGGCACGGCACGAGCCACTGAAAGCTTTTCACATACGACCTATTTGGGGGTGCAGAATATGCAGCTGGTCACCGGACGAGGTCATCTTCTTCCCCTTCCGCATGCACATCTGCCCCTGACCTCGCTGATCTCCGACCTGACCTTTTAACTACCCAAAACAGCCATATTTCCGGCAACAAAGCGCACGGGCTTTATAACTAATTCTAACTAGCTTACAACGCTTCCAAATTACTTGCCACTTATTCTCAATTCACAATTTGTAGAATTAAATTATCTATGTCCACAATCTTAGAATTTAAACACCGAAGTCAGCAACGAAAGAATTCAACTCTTGAGAATTTGCAATTGAGACGTATGAATCGGTGGATCTCACAAAGAGTCTAAATTGTTAAATCACAATCAACGAGCTTAAATCTTTGAATCGGTGGATGGCTTATAACTCTTCTAGATTATTTACCAATTATACTGTATTCACAATGTCTCCATTCATATCCTGTAAATTCACAATCTAAACAATTCAGATTCTGAAATCAGCCAGGAAAGAATACAACCCGGAGAGTTCACAATAGAGAAATCTGAATCTGTGGCTTTACCAAAGGGACTAAATTTGCAAATTCACAAGCTAGAAACTTCTGTCTCTGCACCTGTGAATTAACTTAAGAGCACATTTAAAGCAAACAAAGTAAGACTCCTAAGTTCGTGAATTCATACTTTCTTGCTTTATTGACCACTCCTTTTACCTTCCTGACTCAACCCTATCGTCCACTCAATCGGGTTCTGTTCAACAAGTCTAACTGCCGAAGCGGGCTGAATGAAATGTGATCTGACGCGTGCAAAATGAACGAGTCGACTTGTTGAAATGACGCCTGTTATCCAGCTGGGAATCTAAGTAGTGACCTGAGGTCACCTGGATTTCTCCTACACGAGATAATGAGTAGGGAGATAAGCGCTGACATCGGCTTTAACCTTTGCGGAAGATGCCGTTGTGGACACCGGGACTACGCAGCTGGGCCATGACATGCTCAGCTGGAAGTCCTCGACGTCCGAACGCCTAATCATGCCCGTATCAAAGGGGTAACCGATGGATCATGATGACCACTTCAATAGTGTCATCGCGATAACAACCCCTTTTAGTAGCAGTAAGCTTATTTACTTTCACCATATCCTCTATATCTCTCGTCAAAAAAAAGAGAGAGAGAAGGTATAACCCTTCCCTACGTATTACAACCCTACGTCTTGAGCGAGGAAATCACCGTTTTCCCTCCGAACGGAAGCTTTTATCAGGGGTTCTAAAATTCTCACTCGAATCTTCCTTTTATCGCGCTGCGTCTCTGATGGTTTTACGGGTGCTGGCAATTGCATCCGAGGTTGAGGATCTTTTCGGTTATTGCGGTTCGGAGAAGGGTAAGTGCTGGGTGCTGCTTGGTAGTGCACGGAGGATTTTTACGACCGGGTCCCGCACAAGGCGGAGGTTGTGGGTCGTTACCAAAAGATTCAGCTACCGGAATTGGCCAGTCTATCGGCTCATAAAATGATAAAAACGTCTTCCAAGAGGAAGAAATTTGATCCCCTCTTTCCCCGACATACACGCACATACCCTTTAAAAGTTCGAAAAACTCATCTTCTGACAATTTCCTGCACACAAAAGTTGGACTTTTTTTCCCAGTAAATATTTTTTCCTTTCCCAGAAGGCAACTTTTCATCAAACAGAGTGAGGAAAAAAAGATTGAATTTGCCGTTAACCTGATCTGACAACTCCGGAGGGTGCGGACGGCGTACTTGGCGACTTACGCATTAAGGACGAGGCGCTAGACGTTTTCCACGCGTCAGATATGTCAAGACAGTTATGTTTATGAAATCGATCCTGAGGATTATAGTGGCATTTTCGCTTTTCACCCCTCCTCGTACTCTTATAGGGCAGCCATACCCTGCTCCCGTGTTTACACAGCACCCCTTACGCATAGAAAAGCTCGGGAGGGATTGCACCAAGTATTATCCCCTGCTTCAGATGAAAAATAATGATTCGAAGAATGTGAAGAGGGGAGTAGTTTTTCGTGTGCGGGGCACGAGCTGGGGCAACCAGCAAATGGCTACCGAACCTTCCAAGCCAGGGGTATGATTGGGCTCATGTCTTTATAGGCGCTTTTTATGAGAGGAGAGAGCGCGCCCCACGCTACAGCGGAAGCCCACAAGTGCACCATTGCACTCTAAGCCTCCCTCGCCCCGTTCTTTTGCAACCCTGCCTCATCACAGTGCTCCAGTATTTTGTTTTTTCCCATTGGTTTAGGATAACTCCACCCCTTACTACTAACCACACTCTTCCAGACCAGAAAAAAAAGTACAAAAAATACAGTAATGACTGGGTCTCGAGAGTGGAGACTAATGAAGCTAATAATTTCACTAATTTTCTTCGAGAATTAAGATGGACCTTCAGGAATGTTTCCCAACTGACCTGTAAACAGTGCGCTGTAGTAGCTGGGACCAATAGAACTCCAAATTTGCAAATCGCCGAGTCGACGTTGCTGACAGTTGTTTTTTTTTGCAGAAATCGTATAGAAGAAGATGTCACGCTTAAATAAAGCGCACTTTCACTGGATTGAAAGGTGTTTTTGATCAAACTCACTGGCTTATCATCTGGTATATTAACTCTGAAGTTCACAAGGTGAAGTTTCACTACAATAAGTAATACGAAATCCCTGGGAGGCTCGGTCTGACCTTGTCTGACCAAAGTTTCATTGTAGACTGGGCGTTTGAGCTGAAGGTTTGAACCCCTTCGGGTTCCCAATAGCAATTTTGGCTTTCCAAAAGGGGGGTGGGGGGTAGAAGGGTAGGTGGGGTGGAGATGATGGGTGCAAAGGGTCAGTCTTTTTGTAGACTGCCCACTCCGTACTCTAGTTTCGGGTGATCGCTCGGCAAGACGCCGTTGTACCCGCCAAAACGGGAAAAAGGGGGGACAATTTGACTCTTGCCGTTCTTTCAATGAGACATACAGCACAATTTCCCTGGTGAAATTTTTCTAGAACTCGGGAAGAACCAGGAGCGGCCGTCTGGCTACTAAAAACTCGGGGTCAATGTACACTGACCTCGTTTGACCTCAGCGGAGACTTTTTTTGGCTAATATATATTTGAACTAGCAATAGAACCACTTCAAGAGCTCTAAGGTCGAAAGGACGACTCCCGAAGGTACTCGATTTTTAACCAAATGACCACGCTCTAGTGAAACTTGCCTTTTTTCCTACCCGTTTACTTTTCCGGAAATCATTCATGGTTTAAAAAAAACTATAATAACTTGTTTACTTGTAGTTTGCATACTTTATTCATTTCTTACTTTTCCGTTTATACTTTACTTTTTTTGTTGCTTTTAAATTTTTCATTTTTTATAATTTTTGCTTTTCTGGCTACTTTTACTTTTTTCAGTGTTCGTGCTTCTTTACTACTTTGCTTGTTTTTACATTTGTAATTGTTTCCGCTTTTTTATTGTTTTGCTAGTTTTGATCGTTTTTCTTCATTCGTACTTCATTTTTTTTAGAAATTATTGCTCCTATATCTCTACCTTTTGTTTTTCCTTGTTTTTTTTCAGGTATATTTACCTCAAGGAGCACAGAACAGGATCTTCACGTTAGTTGAACACACATATAGATAGTTTAATGCCGTAAACGGTTCTTACTAGAATGCGCGTTTCGCTTCAGCAGCTGTTACTTGAACTCTCATTTCTATTACCCTTTTCATCGTACTCGGCATTGGTCAGTTTGACTTCGGAGAGTTGGACTGACACGGACGCTGATGGATTTGAGAGTTTCACATCGTATCTGACCAGTGGCTAGCCTTTGGTTACGCTTTGGGATGGCACACAAAAGCTTTTTTTTCCCCAACAGGTCACCAAGGCCTAGCACCGAGTCACCGAACGGCACATAAAAGTACACATTCATTGAATGACCATTTCTTTGTCCTCTAAAACGCAACTTTTTTCCCCCTCGCGGTAACCACCACAGCTGCTTGAAGAACATACGCGCGCAAAAGTATTTGACCGGTTTAAAAATTTTAGACAATTTTTCCTTCACTCGGTGTCCCATAAAACAGGATCATATGGGAGGACGCTGTATATGTTTAACGAAAACCACGAAACAGAAGACGCGTTTCCGACTATTTTCTTTAAAATGGTTTCTTTGGCCGTTTTAATTAGGACTCGAAAGGGTGTCGGCTTTTTCCTCCGTTTCTTTAAAGGGGGGTCAAATCCCGTGGACATCGCTTAGCTGGACCCTATTATGCCACCCCGAGAAAAGTATTGCGCGTCTAATACTGTTTCTCCTCTGACAAGTCAGAGCACGGTTTCATGTGGCTATTTACGAGCTTCCACAGGGACCTCAAAACTCTAAAACCAAAAGGAATACGCATAATAGTAAACCCCCTGAAAGAACAAGACATAGGATTGGAGGAGTTTCATTGACCAGGTCATGGGCCAATGGTGCTTTATGGAACACATATGGACATTTCCAGTACCGGCGACTGTAGGGTTATAACCTAACCGGACACACAGGAAGTGTCGTTAACTTTCAAACTATGTACCGACTACTGGTCCAGAAATCAAAAGTCTCCAAAATAAAGCTCGAAAAAAAAATCAATGAAATCAATGATGGTGGCCGTCTTACCAGAAACATTCCAGGAATGCGCCCTAGCACTCCCCCGGAACAAAAAAGCTGCCTGTTCCAGAGATTTTTAAGTGTTAAAACACGTGTTTGAAAGGGACAAACCCTTACACCTCCGCCACTTGTCGCCCCGCTATAGGGACAGCCCGCAGTTTAACCCCGAAAAAAACAAGACGTTATTTTTTGCACTTTTCTACTTTTATTTCCTCGGTTCTTTACTACTCAGACACCCCATTCTTTGCTATTTTCACCCCTGATTTAATTCCTTCCGATACTAAAAGTTTCCTGTGTGCAATTTTCTTTACCTAATCACTTCTTAATGTCTTTCTTTTTAAGAGGTTTAGATCATGTAAACAATCATTTGTTACTAAAGATGTATCTATTATTTTTTCTGTACTTTTTATTATGTTCTAATACTTTATTCTACTACGTTTTTTAATCCGTTATTTCATTATTTTTCAAGATTAGGTTCTAAGAACGAGTTTTAAATGAACGGTAATCGTTTATTCACAGTTTGCAAACCTTCATTTCCTTCTCTTCTGGATTTCCATGAGTTCACCGTAGAAAAAAAGTTACATTCCGAGGAAGAGCACATGCGTCTTCAGCCACAGCGACAGTAGTCGGCATCCCATGCGTTCTGTCGCGAGTTAAACCAAGTACTCTCCCATTTATGGCGTCCATTTCTTTTCCCTGCAAGATTTTCGTACAAAACTGGAGTACTTTCTTCTCTTAAGAAAGGACAATCTTCCAAGCTGGGAAATCCTATCGCTATAGCTGTTTTTAGTGTAGCATGACTCACGGCTCCGTGTGTGTTACATAGGTTCGGGGGATTGGTCAGCGTCGAAAGCGTCCTAACGTGCAGAAGGGTAGCGAATAGTGTACGGGGGTGAATCGCGATGAGGGTACGACACGGGACACCCAGCCTTATAATGGTGCCCAATAAAATGACCGATCAATACGAAAATGGACAAAGGAGGGAGAGAGTTTTAGGGTGGGGGTGGGGACCTCCGTTGCTAGCTGTAACTGCAACAGTGAATAGTGTTGAGCCATAGAGCGACGGAGGACTCGTCAAGTGGGAAGTACACAGCAGCAGCGCAAAACAGACGTAAAAACTACCCCTACGTGACACAAAAGACGGAACCGTCCACCGACGGATCTTTTAATGCGTGGCCCATTTTTTCTTGTCTTTTTTCCTCTCCTCGGTGGCGTTGTGACCAATGTCCCTCTGTCCGTTGTCCAACCTGATCAATTCCGAAAAACCGAGGGGGTGCAAAGGAGGAAGTACAGAGAAGAAATGCGACAAACAGTAGCGGTAGCCCTACTAAACATCTTAATACTTTCCGGGTTCCTCACCGAGGCCCTGTTGGGTACATTACACGCGGACACTGCGGCGCCCACGTGGATCCTTTAACGCTCACTATGCTCTGCATGTGAACTTCCGCATATATGAGGGTGGCAGAAACGATGCAACCTTTGACCTAGCCCGTGATGTCCGCCACGTGGCCACGCGAAGCCGAAGACGCTTCCTCTTGTCCTCGTCGTCGTCTTCCTGATCAGCAGCACTTCCTGTGTGACCCAAGAACGTGCGGAACCGTTCGCGCACGAGAGCTCAGTTATGCAGTGGAATGCCCATTTTCATAACTTGGCACATTTGTTTCCAGCAACGCAGAACAGATTTTTCTCTTGAACCCTAAAAAAGCGGGGCAAAAGTCGTGCCAGATCTTAATGACCCCTTTTAGCGGTCGCTTTAACCAACACCCGATACTCCCTTTTTTTACGAGGACGAATACTGGCACAAAAACGAGATTGCTAAGTTAAATCTCCCAGCCACCACACAGCGTTCGAGCACCAAACAATTTCGACAAATACGAATCTCCATTTTAGGAAATTTAAATGCCGTCTAAGAAATTTGGGGAAATCTTATCTTATTCTTGGAAATTCTGGGAAATTTCATTTAATCTTAGAAGTATTAGAAAATTACAAGCTTAATCTTAGAATTTTTATCTTACATTTTGAAATCTGAGAAAAAGTCAAGGCAAAATAGGTGTTCTTTTGCAACGCTTCTGTGCTTTTGCAATGTGAGGCACAAGGACTGCGTAGCATTTTGCAGCCAATTCGAGAGTTTGCAACGATTTCCAAGCAAGTGTAACGTTTTTAGAAAAATTCGCTCTTTGCCGTGAGGCACTTGCTGGCAGTTTTTGTCCGTAGCCTTTTTCAATAACAAGCTCAATATCTCGACTAGAAAAGCTCGCCAAATTCTTTTGCTGAAAAAGACTACCAGGGGTATAAACAAGGTTAAAGAAAGGAAAAAGGCTGACCTAGGAGGCTTTTTAGACCTTTTCGGACCCTTCCACTCCCCACCATAGAAAAGGTGGCATATCTTCTCCCCGAAAGAGTTTATTTTTAGAATACGGAGAACTGACCTGCCGAAAAAATCAAATGAGACCTCCTTGGGGCGCCATAAAAACTTGGGGGTATTTTAGCTGCGAACAGCGCAGGGTCAATGCACAGGTCACGTCGGGTCAACTGGCTAAAGAACTGGGGTAGAAACCATATTTTTACCTATCTGCACGAAAAATTTTCGTGTGTAAGAATAAATGATACATCGAGACAAATGACATACGCACTCGGCATTACGACCTTTCGTGTCGCACGTTCGCCAACCTTCACAAAACAACGAACGAACCCCGGAAACTTCACAACAGAAAAAGCTGCTCTACATACGTGTCCTCTGCACGTATACACTTTTCTATGCTTTGCAGACCTGATCGCAATGAATCTCAACGTTAAGCGAGGTAATTATAAGGGCACGCGCAAGCATTCCAAACCGAAAGGCACCGAAGGAAGAACGTCAAGAAGACACCCACGTCACAACACGCACAAGATGTGCGACACATTACCATAACGGCGGCATCCATCTGTCGGGGAGTTATAAATTTATTTCCGGTCAGTCTCCAGATACGGGTTATCTTTTCTTCCTGTTTGGGTATCGCAAAGGCTTCTCCCCCCGACACGCTTCACACTCAACTGTCATTTCGCAGGCTATGTTATTGTAATATTCATAATTTCCCCTAAGTAGACAAACCACTCTTCACCATCCCTTTTAAAATAAGCAGTACCAACTTGTGATTACTTTGGATGTACTCCACGCTCTATGCTAACAAATAACATTGTCTGCATAAGAAAAAAATAAGGCATAATAAATATAACAAAAACTTAAATAAACTCGAATTAGAATTAAAATAAATTACAATTAAAAGAGCTCAAAGAAAAATTCTAAATAAATAAAAATAAAAAGAGCTAAACAAAATGTAATAATAATACTAAAAAAATGTCCAGACGAAGAAAAGGGAAAAACGGGAGGGGATGTGGGAATTCGGTAGGGGATGAAGCTCATCCTACTGAAAATTACTGTTTTCAATAGTGTAGCCTAAATATCTGGACTGTAACAGAAAACCGAAAGGGGCAAGTGTGTGGTTGCAAAAGGGAGACAAATATGCGAGGCTTTTTCGGAGTCAGCCAATAACAAGCGAGACAGATTTACTTGCCAGCAATGCGTAGCGTGACCTAGGACGACCTTTTGGGAAAAGCTTTATCTGTTCTTTTTCTTAAGAGGCTCTCTCCGCCTTGTCGCTACGGTTTCTTCGCGAAACGTGAGGGCGAAAAATGAGGGAAAAAATAGAAAAGGAAGCCCAAAACTGGTCACTAGCGCGGAAGGAAAACAAGTCTTCTTAAAACTAGGCCTCGGTGGATGTGCACATTCGCAAATGAAAAACGAGGCCGGAAAAGGGTGACTATTTTTAGCGAGCCTTTCACACGAAAAGCGCCACGTCTTCTCAACCGATTCCCTTATAGGCCTAACAGCCAAATTAGCTTTTTGCCAAAAACGACAAACCGCCTAGGTTTCCCCTTTTTCCAAAACCCAAGCCACCATCTTTTCGTGCAAAAGTGGACCACGATTTTTAGGAAACAGTTGTACAAATCTGGCGCCTCTCAAAACACCCACTATGTCACAACAAAAATGTTTATATTGCGTTAGGAAATGGTCGGAAAGAAATCTGCGGAGTAGAATAATGGGACATTTTCTGATCCTCACCTGTGTTTTACTAGGAAATGTATATAACCGGAAGGCAGAAAAGTCAGGCGGGGGGAGGAAACTAGGGAGAGGATAGGGCGAAAGATTAGGCAGATGTAGTTTATTATAATATTTTTTTAGATTCTCCTAATTCACATTGGGAGGCTCTGAACCTGGTACTTATCGTACGTGGCTTTTTTTCCTACATAACACCCAAAAGCTCATTACAAAGGAAAATGACGAATAGAGACACGGATGCCTAGGCCGCACGCACCTTGTAAAGGTACCAAAAATAATAACAAATCAAATCAAATGAGACAGTGTAGAAATTTTCTTCTTTTCTAACAATTAAGAGTTGGTCCCTTAAACAACGGTATTTCTCAAAAATAAAACATCTGTATATCGTTCACGAGAATAAAAACGCAAGTCGTTGGGTCTGTACACGTGGCGCTTTTTGTGGCGAGTTTTCAGGCTTAAAATTTTTTCTCATTTAAAAACGCCACTTCGTCCTGTCCTTGCCGTGTTCCACCAATCTTTCTCCTTTCTGTTGTCCGAACAAGGCTAACATACAAACAACACCGGAACGGACAGTCCATGTATTAAAAAATCAATACGGAGAATGGACTTGGGGAAGAAAATTACTTGAGATACAGGAACTTCTACTCTCCCTGTGTTCTTTTTCGAGTCCCTGACCACTCTTTGCTCAGCCGACTTACTTCCAGAGCATTTTTCAGCGTTCGTCAATATTACATGTATCCGCGCTGCCTCTCTTAATGTTCTTCACAAGAACAACAGCCGCAACAAACCCAAAGCGAAAACGGGGGCGGATGAAAGAGGGCGAAAAAGAAAATAGCTTATAGGATAAGGATGCCCAAGTTTATTTGTCTTTATCTCCTTGGGATTGCCCTTTGCGATGCTTCTTGTGCTACTCTTGCAACAACGAAAAAAAAACACGAGCCCGAGCTGCGCTACGATCATCTGCTATGCACAGAATCAGCCCAAAGTTAGAAACTAGGCCTCCCTAATGTAACCTTTTAGGAAGACCTCCAGCAGCGATACCGGGAAAAGCTCCACGCTTTTTTCAACTCCCACTATTTCGTTTGTTTGTCTGCCTATATTTTCGCTCTGCTTATCCCCCACCCCCTAGAACGTCTCTCCCTTGTAGAGATCCAAGCTCTTATAAATACCTTAAAAAAGAGCAGTAGGCTGTGTTTTTTTTTAACTGCAGCTTCAAAAAAGAAGGAAACACGTTCTAACCCGTCCTAACACTTGCATATTAACAGTGCTTGATGTTCCTTTTTCGACACAATTTTTCTGCATTCAACACACATATATCTGTATTAAAAAGGTAATATTTACAAGAACTAAATTAATCAATTAAAAATGCACTGAAATTATCTATGTGCATTCCACGGTGTGCCTTAAATAATTAAGGCTTCGAAACAGTCCAAGTGTGTTAAGCCAGACGTTTTCCCACGTTCTGTAAAGGCTTTCGACGATTTTCGCAAAAATGTGAACAGGGCTGCGAAACCCCCTCGACATTAGGCCTAAGTTAGGACCCTTTTTCCTCTTTCTGTTCCTTCTCCCACAACGTCTCCTGTTTTTCTCGTCTTGGCAAACAAACACGGGAAGGAGGAAGGGTGGTGGGAGGCTTCCACACAACACATACTGCATAAGGGGGCCAGAAAGAGAAAAAGCGAAAAATAAAAAGGGCCCTAGGCTTCCTCTCGGTACTTGCATTTTACAACATACAAATAAGTACTGTACCAAGACCTATCAAGTCCCCGGGTTCTGGGTATCCACCCACTAAAAGATATGCCTCTTTTCTTTTCCTGGGCTTCAAAAAAATTCTTACCCTTTCTTCCCCACCTTCCGTAGCATTTGGCCCCTATCACCCCCCAAGGCCGTCGTTACACTTGGCAAACCGCTTTTCGCTGTTTTTCGCCAATTTCATTTTTCAAAGCAAAAACACATTCCCCGTACCCTAACCTTTTCTTCCTGTCAGCAATGGACCCCCCTCCGAACTTCTTTTTACCGACAACCATGCATTAATAAACTCACTATAAGCAAAGTACTGGCCCCTCTACGCTCCCACCCTCGCGAACTGAAAAACAGGTCGAGCAATTTTTCGCTTACTTCCTTTTTCTGCTAATGGGTCACACAAGCTATTATAGCCCCGTGGAAAATGAAGTCTCGTTGCAAAAAAAAATAGAAATCTAAAAGACAATAATAAAAAAAGGAAAGACAAACTCTTGTGGGTAGAATTTCAATCACGGGATTCCCGTAGCATTCGAACCCGTAAACAAGTGACCACGGGACATTTTGTAATGTTCTTATGCAATAATGTGCTAGATGCATATGTAATATGCTATCTGCATGTTTAATTTGCTCTCTCTATCTGTAATATGCTCTATTCAAAAGTAATATGCTATATACAATGTATTGGTAGGGGTATGAAACTTACCTTATGTTTAAACTTGTTCCTCGGTGTAAGTCTTCACAGTATTAACATTAGGTACGAAGACACTTTGTTTTCGTAGCAAAAGTACGTAACTTAAATTCGGCCCGGCATTGTTTTTTGAAGATTTCACCACTTCAGGCACTCCTTTTTAAATCCTTCAAATGTGCTGTGTGTTCCTCCAATGAAACACTTGTTTGTAAGTCACAACTTGAACTGAAAAAGTCAGGAGTCGAACAAAAAGTCGAGCGAAACACGAGCGTAGTCCCCCAAGAGAACGGGTTGGTCCTCACTGCACGACGTCGACCTGTGGAATGACTAATAAAAGTGATGCGGCGTGGGTTGAGGAGGTCGGGGAAGCGTAGCTTGACTGTGCCGAACTCGCTGTCCATACAGCCACGAAGCTTCTTTCCTGCTGGTTCGGAGCTCGGCGAGTTTGCTGTGAAAATTGTGAACGAAGCTACGAAGGCGGCTATAAAGTGTAGACGCAAGCCTTGCACACACATAACACATACACACACACATGGGGCGGAGCTTACCGGCCTCGGTGCACCCTCTAATGTAATCCTGCGCTCTTCTACAGTACAATTTCCACCTAGTTCTTCGTCATGCAATGGCTTGAGTCAAACTTGCGTTGCAAAACAGCAAACGATAAGCCCCGAAATCCTAGATATTGTATTGACAAAGGTCACGGACTCCACCATGAGACAGAAACCTACAAGTCCGAGACTGTTTACCCTCGCAGCCTACTGATAAAAAGGAATTTGGCCAAGAAGTTCTAATTGGCTAATTGCCTTTTCAAAACTAGGGAGTCGGCTGCAATAAAACTGCTTGACGACCAATTTACGGATAGACGTAAATGAAAACAAGCCTGACATCAGTTACTGCGCATTTTCAGACATAAATCCTTCACTTAGCCGACTTTCTTTCTCAGAAAATGAAACAGCTCATGCGACATCTTTGAAATGACCATTAGTGTGAGCAAGCGAGAAAAAAAATCAAAAGCAGAGAAAAATGGTTTCAATTTCAGTATGAGTAAGCTCTATCTTCTAATCAGGAGAGCAAACAAGGATGGAGGGCGGGTTCGAAGGTAAATTCCGTTTTTCCCCATTTCTGAACACTTGCAGAAAAGAAGTGCAGCAATTATTGAAATATGGAAGAAATTAGTGTCTTTTTTTAAAGATTACAACAATAGTATTAAAGCAAAAAAACAAGTCTGTGTATGTAAGGAAAGCCGCAGACGATAATACGTCTAACAACAGACGCGGCTCGTATTAAACACTTTAAATAAAATGAAATAAGTATTAAAGCAAATACTGAGTAAAAGTTATACACAAAAGGTGTCTTATCCAGCCACCTATAATTTCGACAAGTTTTTCTACGCGAAGAGGCTTTCTATTGCCCATTCTAATGAACATTACAATACACAACATTTAAAAAACTTTGAAATTCTACTAGAAGTACTGGTTAGTTAAATAAATAAATAAATGTTTAACGACCATTTAAATTCAACATTTTACCAACTTTTCTTCTTTTTACTACCTGTAAATGCCAAGTTTATGATATTTTCGCATTATCCAGCCTTTGTTTTATCCAGCTTAAAGTTCGGTCTTATTGAAGCTAGACAAGAGGACTCCAGCTAGTATTTAGTTACATTTTAATTGGTCTAAAACTATTGACTGAAAATGTAATCAGTGTAAAAGTATTAACGAACATATAGTTCATATGACACATAATTCGTATAAAAGCATAATAAATAGTTCAGTGTATAGCACAGTTCTGCGTCTCAACCGGTTTGCCAGAATCATTCACATGTGAATAATGCTTAGCTTCAAAATTTCGATTTCCTTTTCTTCGCGTCAGAAAGAAGTAACGGTACGGCAAAGGGAATATACTGGTTTTTGCACGTTGAGGCATGGGAACGAAAAATAAGGAAGGAGTAAACAACCTGTGCAAGGCTGGTAGGCACACCCTGCCAAGCGTCACACATGATCACATGACTAGCGACTCACCTGAACTTTGGCAAGGCGCAAAAGTTTCTGCAACGAAGGGGGAGAGAGGTCCCGTTATCCAATATTTAACAAAAACTCCCAAACAACCGATAGGGAAGAAGCCCAAGACCCCTACCGCAAGATACACCGCGCAACCTTCAACCAGCATTTCATTCTTCATTCCAAGCAAAACAGAATGCGAAAAAGGGATGCTTCCCAAAGAAAACTGCTAACCTCAAAAAGCGCTAGTCGCCTTGCGGGGCTAATGTATCGGTACATCAGTGCTTTTGAACGCCTTTCTATTAACCGTTGCGTTTCATTTCGCTAAAAATTAGTGATTAACCTTCAGAGAAATTCTTGACCCCAATCAGGGTTAGGCTACTGCGTCTAACGGCAGTGATATTTTGAACGTGAAAGAAGAGCACAAGACATATAACAGAACATTACAGCCCCACTTGTCCCCAGTAAGCACGTGTTGTAAAAAGGTGCTACTGTACCAACGAAAGTTATGGCAAGGGGAGCCACTTTTTATGGTACTTTTTTCTAGCCCATTATGCTACCAGAAAGTGTGCCTGCTATTATCCAAAGACGCCAGGACAATGAGCAGCCAAAGCGTAAGGGGATATCAAAAGGTTTCCGGATTTTTTTTTCTGTATAAGAACCATAAGGGTTCCGGCAGTTTCGTCTAACTGTGAAGAATGACACCACACCTTTTTTACACTTTGATTTGTTATTTTTATTTTGTTTTGTATATATCTGTATGTATTTTTTAACTTTATTTTTATTCTTTATCTTCGCTTTTACTTTTCTACTTTTTCCATATTTTTCTTTTTTTTGCTCTTTTCTTTCTTTTACTTCATGGTTCACTTTTCTTCCGTTTGTTTGTTTCTTTAAATGTTTCCTTCTGTTGTTTAACGCTTTCTTTTGTTTTCAATAGTTTCTCCATATTTTTAAGCAAAGCAATTCGTGCCACTTCCGCGTATTGTATTTAAAACGTAGACTGGTTGTCTACACAAAACTGTTTTGAAATTTTAGATATGGGTAATACCTACCAAATCTAATTGGAGCTCGTACATGTAATTATTCTAAAGATACTTTAGCAAGTTAGAAGTTGCATCTTGCTTTCACAACGGCTTGTCCGGAGGTAGAGGAATGTTGGGGAATAACATCCGTCAGTGGATTTTCCTCCTTTCAAACTTTGTCTTTTCCTAGGCTAGGAAAAAGGGCAGAAAGAAACTGTATCGAAATAGACAGAACAAGTTTGTTTACCACTTCAAGAGGAGGGACTCCGCCACAGTAAAACTAACTTGGTGGCACGTCAAGAGTTCGCGCATGAGAGTGTTAAAAATAACTGACTTACATAGCAAAAACGCGCAACAAAATGGCAAAAATGCAAAACTCGGGAAAAAGCTGCGTCCATTTTTAGGTTGGGTCCAAAGTTTGTCAAGGTGTACGAGTCATTGCGTAATAAATTCAAATGGCTCAACTTCCCCACATAGGTGAAAGCGAATCTGGAGGAAATTTCTTTTTTTTTTCATTGGGTTATTTTTTCTGAATAGGCTATAGTACGTGCCTTCCATAAAAACACAATAGACTTGGTGGCTTGGGGCGTCTGAATTGGCCCATGTGCAGAACGTAATTCAATGACGCTGAATCCTAAAACGTGGTTGGATCAGCGTGCGGATGGAAGCAAGCGAAGAATCATTTTTTCCCTTTTTCCGAACGGTTGCTTTATCACCCCTCTTCAACAAATCCCTCAATAAAGCACACGAGAGCTATTGAATAGCAGCAGCGCCCTGTTACGTCGCCAGGGCTCCTGACCCACAGAACCGTTGGATTCCAACCAAAAACTGCGCCCCAAAAAGATTTACAAGAAAAAGAATGAAACCAGCGTCGGATCGCGTCGTGTCCCTGTAGAAAAATCGAGGGGAAGATTTTATATTATATGGGTAGCTCTTAGAAAAAGAATGAATGGAGTATGAATACGAAGAGTGTAAGGGGGGAGAGAGGCTTTCTTTTCAAAAATCCCCTAGGAAAAAAAATCGTCTGCAAAACTGGGGTGCTGCGCTTGAGTTTTTAGTCCCACTTTGGGTGAGTGTGGTTTACCATAAGAGGAAAATGTTGGGGCATTGCCTTTTTTTCATATGGCGTGTGTTGTTGATAAAAAGGTGAAAAAGGTAGCACAAAGGACAACTATCAAGGCGCGTGGCTTCTTAACAAAAGCATATGTTGTGATATGCTATTGCCGCACACGCCTTTAGGGGTAAATAAGGAACAAAAATGAAGGGGAGCACTACGAAACAACACTTGTTCGCCCCTTTTTTTATTAAGCTTTTTTTGGGGACATACATCCCCCTGCTTTGGTAAGATTACACGGGTGTAACAAGTGTCTGTTTTTTTTCTGTTCTTTTTTTCTACCCTACACAACCAACTAGGGTGTAGCCATAAAAGAGTCAAGTGGCTTATCAGCCTCAATTTCCTGGTCAATTGGCGGCCTATGGAGGGATCCCCCGGTTTTTTATGGGTTGTCAGTCAAGCTGTCTTTTAGAAGAAAGCAAAGTCTGTTCGAGTTGTTGTCATCATGAAGTGGAAAGACTGCATAATTGGTACAAGCTACCAACTCGTCGCAAATAAACAAATGGAACAAAATACAACAATAGAACACAACTGATCAACAACAAATAAAACACAACTGATCAACAACAAATAAAACGATTTCTAGGAAAAAATAAATCTAAAGTTGTAAATAAAAAGCGTTTAACGAGTACACGGGGGTTTAATTCAGTGAAAACAGGAGTTTTTATGTTTAAAGACATGAAACGCTTTGGTGATACAGTGTTAAATAGCAGTGTATTCTTATGGTTTATGTTGTGTTATGTTCAAAATTGTACTAGCCATAATTTTTTTACTTGAAATAAAAGACAGCTAGATGTAAACGCATGCTTAGAGCCATTTAAATGCCGTTTTCTTTATTTGATTCTTTCTATATTGTTTTATTGTATTTTTTTCCCTTTTAGGGCCATAATGAATTTCAAGTGTCACGAAGTGAGTACGATGCATTATTGACACAAGCTTGTGGTTTGTCACAATAATCAAACGTAATAATATACAAGAGTAGAACACAACTGATTAACAAAAAACAAAAGCCGTCACAAACAAAAAGAAATCGAAAGTCGGTGGTAACATGCAATTAAGAAGTACACTGGATTTTGATTTAAAGTATAAGGAGACTTTTCTATATCTAGAAGCCTAAAACAGTTTTGTGATACAGTATTAAATAGCCATTGTATTCTTTCGAAAATTTTCAGCACACGAATTAAAAGTGTAGTAAAGTTTAGTTTTCATTTTATTTTTTAGGGTTCAGAATTGTAATTGCCATGGATTGCTTTGTAAGATTACAAAGAGAAGTACTATGACGCCATTTAATTATTTATTCTTAACGTTTATTTAACATTGTTGTGTTTTATCTTTTTAGTGGAGGAAAGAAAATGAATAATGTGAGGGGGGAAACATAAGCATTTTGCATGTAGTCTCCTAGTGCACCGAAAATCATACCTACGAGGAAAGAATACTATATAAAAGTACGTAAAAATTACTAGTATTTCTGAAAATGGGATTAGAAGGTTTCGGGAAGGAAATCCATTGTATTTATGCGTACGCCACCTTTAGCATTACAGTTATGATTTCTGCGGATTTTCTATACTTAAAAAATAAAGATGAACCAACATAACACGCTGAGAACGACCGAAGTCGAGAAGTGCGTCTAAGAATGCCGCTTCTTTGTTTATGTTTCGAAATTTTGGTTTTATCGTTATTTGCCTTCTTATCGAGTGAATTTGTTAGGTATAGGGAAGAGGCAGTATAGAGTTATACAGACTGAGTATAGTGTTCGTTAAAACACTTAAATATGTGCTTAAGGTAAGTTAAACGAAAATATACCTAAAGATTAGACCATGCTTTTTAGCATTTTTGCAACATGGTGTCAGATGGTACCAGAAAGAAAGTTTACATTACTTACTGTATGCAAAATTTTTTTGCATGCAGTAAATATTACATTACTGAAATAATGTCTCCATCGTAGTCTGCGCACAGAAGCTCAGGATGGACAGCCGAGCTCAGCTTTCGGTTTTTGTTACAATAGTCTCTGAAAAAGCGACCCTCATTTTTCTTACTGGATGCGTCGATGCTATGCTTTACCGTCTTTTTACACAAAAGTATACCTCCCTCTGGCCAGGTTCATCGTTTTCACCCTACATTCGCGTCTTTTTTTTCACCTTTTCCTGGCTTTTGTCCGGCAAAACTGACGGACAAAGCGTATTCAGCACGTGCAACCGACAGCCCGAGCAAGAAAGTCTATTGCTTCCAATATGCCTGAGCTCGTATAACAAACATACCTCCAGATCCCAAATTCAAGCCATAGGGCATGGCTATGTGCTTTCATAACTGAGATCCAAACTGTCCTTACACATCAAATTCGCAGTGAACACGGGGGATTGTGGTCAACTTCTACTCTACTCTACTTTTTCGATGGACAACAAACTTCCTGGCGTTGACCAAAAGCTAAGCCCCCCTCTCTAGCACGCAAGACAGAGGGACAAAAAAGATAAATTGGCAAAATGACATACAGATCGCAGAAGCAGGAATGGGAAAACAATGTGGCGGAAAAGCTCAATCCTTTCTGAATCCTGACTCGTTGACAAGCTTAGTTTCCGGTCAGCTCGGTTCGCTTGCTTTGGCACATACAATTACGACAATCTTCTTATTAACAAACTAGGGCACTCATTTGTTCGTTTCCCAAAGCTAAGCTTTTTGTAATACGGGTGGGAAATTTTGCGGTTTAACTCTTTCCCCTCTATCTGGCTACACTGATGGGGACAGGGTACATTTCCGGCTTATCTGCCGTATCTACCACGCACAGAAAATTCAGAAAAAAATTATACAAAAAAATGGGAAAAAAGATAACCGCAAAACTAGAAAAGAAATACCAATTCAAATGTAGCATAGCTTTCCATGAACTGATTCTTCCGTTAAAAATTAGAGAACAATCCTGTCCTGTGGCAGAGAGTGCAGGTGTTAAGTTGAAGGGACCTCTTTATTCAAGAGTCAAGTTCGCTTACGAGTTATGGGTTCTTTTTCCTTAGTTAAGCAAACGGACAGAGGACGGTCCTTAGGCAAGTTTTGCTTTGAACAGCAAAAAAGGAATTAAAAAAGGAACAGCCAAGAAATGAATAGCTTTCCTTTTTTTCATGACTGCCTGCTGCCTTAAACTGACCGCCTCGCTTTGAAAATCGATGACTGCCTTTTTTTAAGGGAAAGAAAAGGAAAGGAAAATGTCTTTTAGAAGTTTCAGGGAGAACGGGGTGCAGCATCAATTCTTTTGAGGTTTTTCTTAGATTTTTTCCCTTATTCCTTGGCTTCAACGAAGGGTAAAAACGGGTGGGGCCATTGACGAAGTTACAGTGTTAGTTGGCACATAAATTGAAAGGTGACCATTTTTTCCCGGCTGTCTGTCTTGTCCCCGAGTCACTGCGACCTCAAGATCAATTGCTTTTAGCCAAAAAGTAACCAAAGAGAAAGGAAAAAAGAAGGGGGGGAATACCTACAAAGAAGCGAATTTTTAAAAAGAAACATTCCTAACTACTACGGTACCTCCCACTCTCACCTCCCCCCAAGATCTTTCAAAAGTTATTTTTCCTTGCAAGAATGTTAAAACGTGTTTTCGAACACCACATATGCTCGGACGGTAAATGTGAAGGTTCTGGGACGTGAAAGAACTCTTTTCGCATTTAGCTCCCCTTCTCCCATTTTCGATTGAGTCTAATATTTGGATCCCGCCCACTTTCCCCGCATACCTCTTCTCAACAATTTAACCCCGACCCACATGCTCTATCCAGCAAGAAAAAGGGATAACAAGCATCTTTTAATGACATTATTTAGTTTCCTAGTCGAACGCACCCTAGCGTCGGCGCTTTCATCACAGTGCATGACGCTGTTCAGAAAAAATTCCCCCCGAAACCACCCACGCTTCAACATAAAAAAGCAGAAAACCGGATTAGCCTGTCAAACAGTTACCGCAACAATGACAACCTCTTGACACAAATCTACTGAAGATCCCTGGTTACACTTCTTTTTTATTCAGGGAGTTTTTTTTAAAAGAAAAAGTGGAGGGTCTCAGATGCTTATGCGTTTTGTATCCAATGCCTAACATGCTCTTGTAATGGGATTACACTCCTAACTTAAGCTATAAAGTGTCCATAACAGGGGCAAAGACGTTTTCAGCTGCTCTTGGCGTTTTGGGTTCTCCCTATAAGATTCTTAACAGCAGGAACTATTTACAAGAAGTCCATTCAACGGACTTGGGGTTTCTATTCTCTGGCACGCCATACTGAAAAAAAAGGTATGAGAATGATGGTTATTGCAATAGTAGTGAAACGGGTCTACTGCTGTATTGAACACCCAGAGCTTATGAATTGCCCAACCCTAAAAGTGGTACCGTAAAAAACACCGAATGAGGGCACCTCGCTTCTTATTGGCGGACAGCGCCCTTTTTATGGTTCTACCTCAAAATAATGCAAGCAAACGCAAACCTGGCCCAGGACGGAGGGTTTGACTAGTTATGAGAAGCTTTCCGTGCTATTGGTGGGGTAAAAAAAGGGACGGGAAAACACACATGGCTGTGACGGGAACGATGATTTACTGAACAGCCTTCGCTGAGCCGGTCGTAAATGCGACGCAGACGTCACCAAGTTCATTTTCCGAAAAGAAATGAAAGGAGAGCTCACACCGATCCTTTTTTATTTGTTATTTTCCATTTAATCTTTTTATCCTTGTTTCTTTATTAACATTACTTTTATTTAATTAGTTTGATTACTTTTTAGTTATTTCGATTACTTTTATAGCAATTTTGGCCACTTTTTATTCATTTATTTCTATTATTTTTATGTACTTATTTCTATAATGTTTAGTTACTTATTTCTAATATGATTATTTACTTATTTGTATTATATTTAGTTACTTATTTATATGTTTTCGTATTTTATTCCCATTATTTTGTCTGTCTATCTGAGTCATCCCTATTTTATGTGCAAAACTCAGACAACGCCGGATGGAAAAGGTTGAGGACTTAATCTTAGGGACCGTTTAAGTGTCTTTATTAACGTAACGCTTGAGTATGTTTCACTACAAAGGAAATACACCACGAGTCATAGACACATGCCATTCTGCTTGAGTGAAGTTTTGACCATGTGGGCCTAAAGCTTCGTCAAAATGGGTCCAGTGACCAAAAGCGACACTGTATTGACCACTGGCTGTATACGAGAGATTGACAAAAAGAAGACCGGTATTTCCTGCGAACAATTCCTTTCGAGATAAGAATACATCAAGTAGTATCAATTTCTGGTTGATTACGTGGAGCATAAACACGTAATGTAGTTCGAATAAGGAAACATTTGGGCCATTTTTTTATAACGCTTAACGCGTCCTGCCCCAGCCTCTTGCGAAGGTGACACTCATCCGTCACTTGTCCACCATGTCCTTCAAAAATGCGGGGGTTATGCGCTTCCTTAATTGAAAAAAGCTCATTCATCATGAGGGTCGTAGCGAACGGGGCCCAAAAAAAGTTGACTAACTACATTAGTGACAGTGCTAAACCCCGTATCCACCCCCATCTGCCGACATCTCTTCTTTAGTGCGTACTACAGTTTTCTATTGAAAAATGTCATTCCAAGAATATTCCACTGCCGGTCTTTTATGACCGCACACAAAAGATAGGCTTTCCAGCAGCTCGATCAAGCGCTTTACAATAGCGCGTGCTACCTTATCCTCGGAGTATTAATGGTAATATACCCCCCATTCCGTCAATTTTCAACTTTTTTCTTTCTTTTCCTCTTTTTATCCTTTAGAAAACTTGCTTGACTTTCCAAACTTATATCGTATTTAAGGACACTACAGTCCAAAATGCGCAGAAGGGAGCATTTTGCGTGGCAACGGCCAAAACTGATACAGTTCAGACGCTACGGTGTCAATATACTTTAGTAGCATGTGTTGGGATATGTTAAACATAGCAGAAAGACGTCCAAGGCAAATACTTTGCATTACCTCCTGCGGTATTGCATAAAGCGTTACGGGGAACCAGAGCTTAGTACTTGTATCAACGCTTGAGCCCGAGGTACACAGTAACAAGAATCCGTTAGGGTCGCCCCCAAATGAGTTCTTGTTCTTTCATTATGACGCTGAGGCGTGGGAGGAATATGCAAAGCCGCTTTTTGTTCCACGCGTGGGACACTATGTGCAAAAGAGCTAAAGCAGTCATTGTGTCTTGATTGTTGTCCAGGGCCAAAAATTCGGAAACAGAGCGAACACAGTGTAACAGTACGACCCGCATTGTGTGTTGAACGACCAGATATTCTTACTCCTCCCCAACCGGAGACAATATTGCCAGCCTTGAAGAATGGTTTTTGGAACAAACGAAGAAGTATTGTTGTGTAAGCAAGGAATTTGAGGGTAAACTTGGTCTAACTATCACAGATGGCCCCAAGTCTATAAAATCAATAACTCTTGAAAACCCCATGGGATGTGTGGGAGTTATCAGGGCTATTTCCAAAATTGACCCATATTATATAAACGGAAGGCAACAACATAACAAGAGCTTCCTGTGAAATCGTTCCTTCGCCCCCCTTCCGAAAATTTTTCCCCAATCGTCAAAACAAAAACGCAGACCTTTTCTCTCGTTTCCACATGTCTCCGGCTCCTACTTCTTTCGGCCCATGTTGGGCTGCTCCCTATTTGTCAAACTCCGTCAAACTATATTGTTTACACCTGATTGGTTTTCTGACAAAAATGCACAACTGTCAGTTCTCGTTGCATACGAAATCTCTTCAGCGTCGAGTATCCATTTCAATTGTCTGGTAATGCAATGAGTTCCGAGTTTTATATGCCTTTCAACCCGGAATCATCTCTGATCCTTGCACAACGTTCGTTCCAAGCAACAAAGCCTAAAACCTAACTAGTTTTTTTTAAAAAAAAATTAAAAAACGTAAATCAGTTACCAGGGTCAAAAAAGGAATTAAGAGTTTTAACGACCTATGGTCAATTGTAAGGATTACTGTAGTTCCCACGTTCACACTACAGCAAATAGCAGAAACGGACTGGGAAAAGGTTAAACTTTTGAAAAGGAAAAAAAAAGGAACGCCAGTAAAGGCTACATGTGTGCATGTGTGTCGAAGGCATAAAGAGAAGTTAGGGGACATTTTGGATTTGATTCTTTGCGGTACAACTGCTGCCCAGCGTTGTGCAACCGGGCTGGACATTGGTCACCTCTATTGTCCGCGCTTTGGCACCCTAATACTTCACATTAATTGCCATCAACATCCCTTGATCTCTGAAACCAAACTGACGCAATCATGAAAGGAGCTCGGACCCTCGTCAATTCCCATAAATTTCTTCACATGGTTGGCTATTCTAAGTTAGCCTCGCATTAGTGACCAGTATTGAGAAGGTCCCCACTTCACACCATTCTATCAAAGTCTTTTCAAAAGGGGCTCGATTAAACTCACTTATCAAACCGGTTTACCACTTTTTTCCCAAGTTTACCAGCTGACCACGATTCCCATTCAACCTTAAATGAAATTAAATGAAAACCAAATGAAATAAGCTTCAACGACACTGTCTGCCAGCGACTGCCCTATCTTACCTCTTTCTGCCCCATATGCTAATAACTCTTTTGTAATGCGTTTTGACGCCCGTTACGAAAGTTTTCTGGAGCAGCTGAACTCCTTTGTGTAATTGTGTTATGTCCGAGTGAAACCCAAGTCAAGGGAGGGGACCATGATTACTGACCGCGTACTGTGACATTCTAGAGCGTGGGAGTGGACCGATTAAAATAAATCTAACTCGCTCGGCCAAAAGGGATGTGTGTATGTGTGTGTGTGTGTTAGTGTGGTCAGCGTCATCAAAAAGCCGGGTTCGAGCAAAAGAAAGCGTTGTTTCCGATCGAAACGTGGAAAACTAAGGGGTCAGCAGATGGTCAAGGGTCACGTGACCTCTCTTTTCTTCTCGACTATTGTTGGCACGTGGTTGTTAGTGTCCTTTTGCAACAAAAGGGGTTAGATGAAAGGAGAGCTTGACCATCGCCTAAGCCAACCCCCGCAAAGGCCCCATTACCGTGTCTGTGTGATAATACTTTGATATAAAAGCAAGAATCTGGACCAGCACGTTTTGCCTGGTCATTTATGTAACTGGAAAGCTAGAAGGCTCCAAAAGGGGACTTTTTGATTGTATCAAAAGAATGCTTAATGGTCTGCATGAATTTCGTAACGCGGATCAGAAGTCTTTTCGCTTTTGGAGTGAAATTCGCCAGGGGCCTCTCTTAAAAATTTCACAGCCACATAATGCCAAATAACGGTAAAACAAGGTGGATACAAAATTAGCGTTTGGCCCATTAGGACAACATAAAACTGTTGCTAAGAAGCCCGGCTGATCTGAATTTACACGAGAAACGCCAACCCATAAAGCCTCGCGTAAAGTGTTTACTTGTCCTATCAGATCATCAAAGATCCAAAACAGGGCTGACAAGACATTTCTTCACACACTTTTGCGCAACATTTAGGTCTAGAATGTTTTCCCAGGAAAACTATTATTATTATTATCATTTTTTATCCTCAGTCAAATCCTTCCTATAGAGCTTTATCAACCGGATTTGGAAGGGAGTTTAACCTGTGTAGGAAGGAAGCCTTCCAGGAGAAACTAATCTTCAGGAAAGCTTTCAGAAATGTGCAGAAGGAACTTAGAGGAGAAGCTATATAGCGAAAAGGTGCTAGGGCGCGAACTAAAGCAAACGAAGTTAAGACTCTGCCGACTTGCTGAACTTTTCGAGAAAATAGCGCCAAGCAGACGCAGCCCTATACTTGCGTTTACTTGATTTTCTGGTTAGCACACATTGCGTATGGTGTAACCTTCCCATACTTGCTTTGCGTCTTTGCAAAAGCTAACCGAAATTTTGTTTAGCGCGACGGTGTAATCTATATTTTCCTTCGGGTGGGGTGATAAGTTAAGCAAACTGCGTCCACAGTAAAAGCTTGGGCCTTTTTCTGCCCGTTTCTGCGCGGTTGCCCGAAAACACGTTGGCAATATGTAGATAAAAGGGGTTCGAGGACAAGCCTAAGCACGCCCAACAGCATCTAGAAGTTGATAACAAGGTGGGTGAGAAGGTAAAAACGTTACGTGGAGTAGCATAGCAAGAAGGTTTTCGGCCTCTTTTACCCCGTTTTCTGCAAAACTGGCACGGTCGACGAACCCCCATGCGTTTGCCTTTTGCAGTGCAATCTATCAAAGCAACAGCAACTTGTTTTTCTCGCCGCAGTTTTCGGGAGGCCTCAAGGGATAAGACGGTATTCAGCCTACAACACTTGTGGGCATGAGGTTAACCACCAGGGTTTTACAGATCGTAAAGCACCATCATCTTTTCAAAGGCTAAAGGATTCTTTTGCCCAAAACGAAATAACAACCAAAAAAGTAACATTAATAATAAAAAAACACTAAGCGGTAAAAAATAAAAAAAATTGAAAATATTAGTTACAATGATACTATTGTATAGTCCATATTTCTACTATTTCTCATTAAATCCGCAAAAACAGCTGGCTATTTCTGCTATTTCTGTTCTCAGTTTTGATGAAATCTATAAATACATTTTTTTGGAATTTAAAGGCTTCTTTGCAGAAAAGATGCAATGAAAAGTGAATAAAAATAGTACGACGGAAAACACCGTCGACGATTTACTACGCCGTACTAACTACAAATACATTCCGGGCATTTCTCATATCTAATTATACCAACTAAAACAGATGGAATCCATAAAGTATACATGCATACCAATTTTTTGTGGAATTAGTGTATTTTCCATAGCTAAGCGATTCTTTTACCGAAAAGAAACAGTAAAAATTTAGGGAAATAGTTTTCCGAATGAAATGAATGCAACATTTTTTCTGTCAGACTGTATTTACAGTCCGTACTTTTAGAATTTCTTGTTCCATATTCTAAAACAGCTGGAATTCTACATGTGGACATTTATCATATTTTCATTAAACAATCTCATAGAAGTCACGAAAAAGAGATTTGCAATTCACAGTCGGTAGGTGAAGAACAACGCAGACGAATTCTGGAATCGATTTCAAAGATCATATGCGACAAGTTATCATAAACAAAACTAACGATGTTACTTCCGTACCAGAAACTTAAGTTAATCTCGTAGAGTCCAACTACGCTTACAGAGCAAAAATCTTATTTTATTAATTTTTGTGGACTGAGATCGTTTGACAATTCGAAAAGTTGGCCCAATCTGATCAGGTAATGTATAATATTGAAGGGATTTTAGAAAAAACTCCAGTACTGAGTTGTTAATACGTAGTAATACATAATTAGTTAAGTTTTTATACTTCAATAACAGCAATTTAAACTAATTTGTTAAATGAGAAGACCGTAAATAAAAGTTGACTTTTGAACTGAGGCAATGTTAGAACACGTCGCTCGAAAAAAATAGTACCACCATATTTGGCGCAATAAGGAGCATTTCGTTATATCCTTAACAGAGATTCGCAAATTTGGAATTATTTCTCTGTTTCTATTTTACTTTTATATTGTTTAGTTCTACTTATTTCGGTGTGTTTTTCAAACTTGGAGTGAGCATCGTCCGCTGCTTCGTTAAATTGGATTTATTTCCCAACCGCAAAAATCTAAGGACTCTTTTTTTTTCTAAACCATCGATATACTAAACTTTTGGGTCACATAATAACTAATTGTTTTACTTTGAAAAAGTCCTTGAGATATTTAGCCATCTTTGACACAGTAGGGCTACAGTAGGCAATCGGCTGGTAGTTATTCAACATCGTCCCGTATAACTGACTTTATTTACCAAAACATTGCTCATTAACAAATAACAATAATAATAGGCACGTAGAAGACGGAATTCCGGACTGGAAAGGGTATCGACGTTTACTAGCGTTCGAACGCAAGTTGCACATCCTGTTTTGCTGCAAAAGACTGTAGCATCATTGTTCCAAACGATTTGCTTTGCCAATGCCCATTGTCTATTCTTTAAGTTTGCAAAAGGAGGCTCGTTGACCATTTTTCACATCGCTCCACGCCCTACAGCCTTCTTGTCGTGCGAGCTAGAAACCGTCGAATCTGCTTAACCTGCCCAAGTTTCTTTTCCCTCAATTGAGTTTCCTTCTTGCTTGCGCGGTCGTCGTCCCCTAAACAACCCGCTGAGAATGCGACTTGTGTGCTGCAAACGATGGTTAGCCGGAACGGCAACATTGCATCCCCAAGAAAAAGAGGCTGCGTGCAGTGCAAGCACAAGGTCCTACCCCATTCCATCGCCCATGATAATCGTCATCATCATCATATTAGGAAAAAGGATCACTAGGCATGCAAGGCCGAAGGGAGAAGAACCTAAGCCGATTTTTGCCCATAAGGCTGCCTTGGTCTTTTGGCGAAAAAGAAAGTAGGCGATGCGAAGCTACGGCTTTTGCCTTTACCTACCCACACATACGCATCCACACACTGTACAGTCCATCGTATACAGTACGTGTGTCTGTCCTTTCAACGCTTGACGCAATAAACAGGAAAAAGGAGGTCGTTGCACTTACTTGCCAAGATGCCCAATGCAATCGAGCATTTACTCAACCAAGCAACTTCTAGACAAGGCTTAGTTTTAGCCAACTGTTTTCTATCATTAGCAAGTATACCCTAAAACCCCTTAAAGAGACATTGGCTGCCTTTTACCCGCATGCACGATCGCCTATCAACACCTCACACACCTAACTTCCTCTCCCCGGCTACAAAAACCATTCCGCAAATGCCCCAACCCTCTCCAATACGGTTGTGGTCTTAACCCTGCTGTTGAGACTTTCAAGTCCACTAACATGGGAGAATTTAGTGTATGTAAAAGTCTCATTAACCCCTGTTCGCTGGCTTGTGCGCTTGTATTGCTCTGCCGCCGTAATTGTGCCTCCACTAGGGCCACAAAGGCCCACAAATAACAGGCAGGCGAAAATCTACACCCGTAGTCCTCCAACAGTCGGATTAAATGCTTGCTAAAATAACTGACCAAGAAAAGCTTCCAATATCCCCTTTTCTGGCAGCAAACAGTCCATCTGCTTGGTCCGAAAAGCTCGTTGATGGTCAGCAGACGGAGACGGTAACCCTTGACCTGATACGACCTCAAAATAGACTGCTCTACATTTCCCGAAAAACGTTGAGGCGTGGGGAGCGCGCTTTGTGAAAACAGCCTCGTTATACATACACATACCTGAAAAGCAAACCAAACCGACTATTGAGTTTTTGTGGTTTCTGCGTCTAAATTTTCAATTCAATCAGCCGAGGTCGCTCATTGAAAAGGAAATAAGGCGACCTGTGACGACTCTATGCCAATGACCATGAAGAGATCAAAGGGTTGATGGTGATGGAAAAGGGGTGGGGGTGGGCTCGTGCCCCTGATGCTCCTTCGAAACGGGAGCAGATCGCTGCCAATAATAGAGCATTTCAAGGTGCACGGAGCGCATCTGCTCTCAAATTATAACGGAATAGTGGAACTGCCACCAAAGTAACACAAAGACAAAATGGGCTAGGCGTCATCGTAGGTCGGCTGTAGTGAAACGTTCGAAAAACCTTTTTCCACACACACACACATGGCCCCCCTGTCGTCTAAACAAGTCTCGACCTTATAAAAGGTCAAATAAGGTGAACGACAGATAAAAAGCAATGAACTCCGTGGACCAGCTACATTTTGAGCTGGGAGTCTTGGAAAGAAGATAGAAAACTCGGACGACCAGTTTACAAGGAATCGAGGCCCCCCGCAAACCACTTAAAACAGTGGTAAGACTCAGGGCGTCTCAGCCACTTGATTGGCCCCAGTTATATGGAAGATGGGACTAATTTTCTGATAAGACGATTTCAATCTAGGTTACAACATATATGGCTCAATACTGAAATTTGTGAAACCCAATTCTTCGTGGAATAGACACCCAAGGTGTGAAAATTAAAGCGGAGACGAAATTAGGACAGAGAGATGTAATTTTCCATAGAATTTGTTTATCGTGTGTGTAAAGCAGACGGTTGGTGGGCTGAAACATTTCCCCGTCCTGCTTTTTCACCCCTTTGAATGCCAGAGCGTTTTCTGCACAGTTCTTTCAAGCAAATCATTACCAACGAGTTCACGGACCTTCACACTGAAGACTGGTTAGGCCTTGAAGGCCATTTTCTGCAAGTTTTACTTGATCCGGTAAACATTCAAGAAGAAAGATGAGAACCACGCGGGGTTCTTTTTGTTAAGTGTGTTTTCCCATACTCGGCCGTTCCTACCTTTCTCCCGATCATCGCAATGCCACCGCCTTATCTTTTCACGTTACTTCCTTTTTACTGACCCTTTTTGTAATTTTCCACCAAGGCCGTAGGCTCGCAGGGGTTTGCCAAATTAACAAAAGCTACGGTAAAGCCGTTGAACAGCCTAGATATGCTTAGACGGGGTGAAACTGCATAGTAGGACATGGGGTTCGTAACACGTAGTTTTGCTTGTTTCAAAAGGTACTGCACTTCATCCTTCACTGGCCTTCTTGCAAAAACAGCCTTATCATGTGCAATAGCAGAACGTCGCTATCATGTCAGAGCAGGACGATGCCCGATTATGCCTTGCTGCACCTTACAGGTGTGTTGAATATGTCCATATAAAGCTTTCGTGTTACTGTTGTTTCTTTTGCAAAAAAAAGACGCCTGGGAAATTGTATGAGAAGCTTTTATTTCCCTCTCAGTGTTATTGTCCAATGGTTGTAACGTTGATTCCTAGCCACAGCTGAATGCTTGGAAAATGTTGAAGGAGCTGTGGAGAAAAAGTATAATGAAAATTTTGATAGAAGAAAAGGTCACGGTGCTCGAAAGAATGTCATGGAAAGAACCTGACCGACAAGGTGTTGTTCTTTATTAAGCAGAAGTTGCTACTGTGTGACCAACCGGACGTAAATTGATTCCAATCCATAACTAAAAACTGGAAACATTTTTAAGGATGTTTGGAGAAAAAATCTCTGGAAATTGTGGTGGAAAGAAAGGTCACTGGTACTTGAAGGCATCTTTTGGAAAGAGCTTGACTGACATGTTGTTTTTTTAATAAGCACAAGTTGCTACGGTACTACCGAACACTTTGTACAAGAAGAAAAGAAATCAGCATGTCAGCCCAAGCTATACTGTCAATCATATAGCATGACGAACCTATTCAGCGGATTCTTTTTACATTAGGCTACGGGGGCAAGTTGGACCTTTTGTCCATTTAACATTGACACTCATGTCACAGCTCGATATGATAGTTATTTACTTACTACCAAATAAACCCAGAAAAAATTTGACCAGACTCTCATAGGGATATGAATATATAAGGTCTGTGTTAATCAATTTAGAGAATAATCCATGTAGCACGTGCGTGTTTTGCCAGAAGTACCTTTTTGTTCCATATAGGTGATCTTTTTCCTTCGCGTTTGTGGCAGTTTTTTATTGTTGTCTTTGCTTACTGAATGGACAAGCTCTTTAACATTGAATTGCGTATGATATTATCCTTTTTGTTGTTACAGAATAAGAAGTCTGTTACGCGTAGTATAATCGAACTAGCTCAAGTACTGCATCTAATGGACCGGCTAACCCTGTTTGTTCGTCAAGCTCTTAAACTGCGACCTTTAACACTTTAAATTAGAAAGTAAGAAATAGAGTTGAGAAATCAAAAATAATAATTTAATACAGTCGCTTGGATGGTGAACACTCGCCCAGGAAGTAGCGTAGCTTATTAGATCAAACGCGCAATATTCTTACTAATTCCTATGGTTGTCGTCACCTTCTCCCAATTGTAAGTTTGTAATTACGCGTAGTTGTTCCTTTACACTAATTTGGGGCCTATGTTCAGTGAAGTTATTGGGTTCCATTGCAGTCTAATAGTGTGATAATAAACAGTGGAAATCAGAACAAGTCCTTATAATGACAGCATCCTTCTTTCTGCAGAATGCACAGTGGGCTTGTTGCGAGCTCTAAATGTCCCTCCTAGAGTTGCAGTAACGAGATAACAGGTATTACTTAAGGCTACTGTGAATCTAATTTTGGTATTGGAGAATCATATGGTAAACGGCATATGCGATTTGGCCCAAACTGCTCAGTATTTCGTTAAACTATCTCGACAGTAAAGTTCTAGATCGCAAGCTCCAGTTCACACCGTCGAGAGTTTCTACAAAAAGTTCTTAGTAAATTTGTAAAAAGACAAGTCAAGTCTGACCTTGTTTGAAGAACGCACTTTCAATATTCGATCACAGGGTTCACCAGAGCCACTTGAAAATATTTTTTTACGGAAACGGTATTCAAATTAGACATTTAGTTTTGGAGTTGTCACTTGGGAATTTTCGGAGAACTATTTAGGTGTTAAAGCCGAAACTAACAGACGGATTTAAATTCCGTTTTCGCCAAAAAATTGGGTACATCTTGCTTTAGTGTACTTTGAGCCCGTGTTTTAAAATGCTTTTTTTATAAAAAAGTTGACAATTGATTCGTTTTTTACAAATTGACTAAGAACTTTTGAACGGAATCTTGATTATGTACAGTACTCGTAAAAAAATCGGGCCCAACAAACCGCCCTATGCTAACGTCCCCCATAACTGGGGGGAGGAAGCTTTGCGGGTCAAAAACGTTCGGAAGACGAAAAAGTGGGAGCACCGCTCCCGCAACTGCCGTGGCGGTAGGATAGGGAAGTTTGTTGGGCACGATTTTTTTTTACGAGTACTGTACACTAGGTATTACGAGTCAAAACTTTATTAGATTGTTTATTGCAATACTAAACAGTTTTGGCGAAATCGCCGGCGTCGTTTGGCACGTAAGTACCCTAAAATACGGTTCGGTGCACCGTAGCCTTAAAAGCTTGTACATAAGGTCACAAGTTACATGTTTCATAGTCCAATTATCTTTTTCTGTTTATTTCTTTACTTAACACAACTAAGCTACTGCTTACATCTTAGCTTTTTTATAACTACGAACATTTAAGAGTTTCTTTGGCACATTATTGGAAATAATTTATTAATAATGCCATCTAGTGTCAGTTTTATCGACATCTATGTGTGTTCTTACGGCTTGTTCACTGATGTTTCGGATGCAGGAGAAAACGACCCATTCCTAAAACGACCCACAGCGAAACGTCCCAGCATCAAAAAGACCAAGTTGTGATTTTGCAGGCGGAGCAAAGGACGCAAAGTGGTAATACTTTTGAATTTCGGTTAAAGCGGTGATAGTATTGCTCGAAAAGATAAAAAGGAACAACTTATTACCGACAAATGCAATCTTTGTGTGCATTATTTGTTTGAACAGCCAAGCTATAAAAGAATGACGTCGGAAGAACACGTGAACATATTCTCGCTTTTTTTATTGTCATCTGACATTTGTATTAATTTGCTCCTATTGAAATAAACACACTTCAGTATCATTTCCTAGATTATTTTCTTATTTCCTTAATGGTTTTGCGATGCAGAATATACAATACAATGTTAGTTAAATTAGTTTGATAGCAAAAACCTCTTACTGTACAGAAACATACTAATATCACACTGTCTACAACTTTGTGAACATCAAAAGTCAACTTCTAATCAACTGAAATTTTCCTTTAAATAAATTGTTCCGATAGGGCTTGTAATTAAATATTACGTGAAACTGAAAGGACAAAATATACTTCAACACTTTACATACCGAAAAATTCGACGGAATATACAATACTTTCGTACTTGCTCTCAACTTTTACACACCGAAACATTCCGCAAAATAGACTTTCTGCGTCATAAAGTAAAATGAAGTCCATCGATTGTGTCGATGCGAAGCTTCGCAAACCGGTAAAGTATCATGTATCTATGTGTAATTTCTGTCCGACCTCGACGGCAAAGATTTGGGCCATGCGATACATTTGGCCACTGGCAGCACCGTCTTTGCAACTCTGGTAACTTTACTCCCTAGATCGCTTTCATCTAATCAACCAATTACTAAATTAGGGTGTAAAACTTTTTGAATACCGCAAGTTGCATCAGATGAATAGCTTTGACTGGGTTTGCTCATGTTGTTGTTGAACTAACGACAAGTAGGTAATAACCTTAACACAAAACGTTACTTAATGCTTCACAGTATTACTTCAGAACAAAAATTAGAGTTGAATACTTTTTTAAAATTATTTGTTAGAATCTGGTATTGGGCAACTGGCTAGAAAACCCGCCAAGTCCACAAGAAAACGAGGACAATGCGTTATTGAATGCATGTATGTATAACGTATGCCTCTTTTGTGTATATCGTGGATGTGTATCTTGCTATTTATTCTAAAAATAACAAGTATAACTCACACTGCCGATTATTTATACAGAAGTCTTTAATACAGGCAACTATATTAATTTTTCTAAGAAATGGCACTTGAACTTAAATAGGCAATAAACAGTAATGTAATGTATAATGACGTATTACTTCTCACAAAGCTATTAATTAAAAAATCACCACAAACTAATACGCTTCTAAACTTATTGCAGTTCCTCTGAACTTTTACTTTACCTGCTTTTTGAAACTGATGTAAACATGGGGTACCACGACGAGTTAGGATTTTGATGAGTCTTGTCTCCGGTATTGGTAAGAATATTTTTTGCATATAATACTGCAGCCTCCCTTAACACGAAATCCAAAATCAGGTACCTGACCAAGTACCAGTTTGAGTCCTTTTACCCCCACCTACAAAACCAAAACTGGGTCGTTTTAGTGCTGGGACGTTTCGGTGTGGGTCGTTTTGAAAATCGGTCTTTTTTCACATACTCGATGTTTCCAAGGTTCTTATATACAAGGTTAAATCAATAGGCGGAGCGTATCCGTGGCAGACCTTCAGCTCCGCCTCAACGTGACGTAGCTCGATTACTTGTAACACGCCGTTTTCGTTTTCGAAAAAATGGATGTGTCATTTTTGCCATTGGAGAATACTTGCATTATTTACATTTCACAGGAGAGAGAATTAGAAAATGAAGCTGAAAACTTCTTTACTGAAGACGGTTCGGCCAATGAAAGTGGACCTGAAAAAGACGCTCTTCACTACGTGGCTGGTTGGGTGGCACACAAACTTCGTAATAAATTTCCCGAACTGGGGTGTCCAACAGGACAATTGGCAAGAACTGAACACTCATATTCTACCCCGTCATGGGTAAAACAGTTGTCTTATGGAGGTTTAACAGAGCCTTCTAAAGAATGGGCGGAAGCAGCGGCAAAACTTGACACACACTTTCGGAATACGCACGGCGTAAGTGTGAGCCGCAAAGAAAACGTTATTAACGGGCTAATTACTTTCCTTTCCAGTCAGTATCCTGCAGTGCCACAGGAAGTTGTAAAATGTTTCATTCGCGTTAGAACTTTTATTAGAATTAAATGGTGTAATATGCGTATTTATCAAAAGAAGTGTAAGAGGTTAACTGCCACAAGTGAAGGGAGAAAGAAATGTAAAAAAATGAAAAAAATAACAAATTAGTAAGAAACTTTATAAACGAAGCAAATTATGTTTTTATTAATAAGCTATTTTATGACAAAATTTATTTACATTTACTTATACAGGATGACTAGTACGGAGCAAGATAAACACGGATATGTACTGTATGTGGGATATACCTTACAGAAACTATTCGTACTTTCCCGCGTCAGCTCCGTGGCCTCTGGCTGTTGCGCGCTGATTGGTAATAGTCGAGGTGCGTCACGGGTGAAAGCAGTCAACGTAAACCCCGCCTATTGATTTAACCTTGTATATAAGAACCTTGCGATGTTTCTATTGTGTTCTCTGAGTCGCGGCGCCACTTGCAATCGCTCTGTTTGGTACATATGAATATAAATACAAATAAACATGTGTGATTAAAACTTCAGGTGTTCTAGGTTCTTGCTTGCGTTGCGTATCGTGCAGGTAACATCAGCAAGCTACAGCATTACAAACAGCTTAGTGGTTGTGTCTGAAAAGCCGTAATTGGCTCATCGCGTTCGAATGGGCTCGACTGCTAAGATGTTTACTGAACGCATAAAAGCAGGAAGCAGTGTGCTGTTAACGCATGTTATACTAGCCACTCTTGCGTCTGTATTCGTGAAAAGCGCCGAGTTACCTGAAATAAGCCCAATTTTAAGCATTCTAAATGGAAATCGTTGTCCATCGCTTCAATTATATATCGAACACTCGGAGGGGCCGAATAATTCCCTCATTTCTATAGAAAATCAGAGTCAGAGAAATCAAATACTAGATTCGCGTTTGAACTGTAGTGCAATATGTTGCCCGCACAACGAAACCTGTTTTGTTCTCCGCCATAAGGAGATATGTTATGAAGTAAGCGTTCGCTTCTTCCCTTTTTTTTCAAAGGTGATTTACTAACTATCCTTTTTTCTAGGCCACCTGTATAAACGTAAAAAATTGCAATCCACACGAACCGATAAACGGCAGTTCTTCAGAGCCGCCGAAATTTTCTGTCAGAAACTTTAATGCTTTCGACCAGGTGCCTGAGAACTCGTCTGCCAAACCTGTCTTAGTGCTTAAAGCTTGTGAAGTTGCTGTAAATAACTGCCCTCTTTATGAAGAATGCATGCAATTAAACAGCAAAAGCCGAAATGGAGTTTGCCAGTGCGTATTTGGAGAAAGAATGACCAATGGCTCTTGTCAGTCGAGTAAGTAGCTGTCTCTTTCGGAAAATGGAATAACTTTATTTTTTATCTTTCTCTTCGGAACAGGCTTACCTACACTAGTTCCAGTCACTACTACGTTGATGCCGGTTCCGGATGTCCCGGTGACCCCTCCGTGTGTCTTAACCGTCCAAGTTGTTCCGAAAGAAATACAGTTACCGGAAGATTCCACCAGCATTTCGGCTTTTGTTATCCCGTCTCCGGCAGAAGGTAGGAAATATTTGGTGTGTTTTCGCAAAATGAACCAATGTAAACTTCATTAGGACAAACTTACACCTACCGATGGACTCCCGTGCAGTTAGCCAAAGAAAACGTGGGGACAATGACGAATACCGACACGCCTACGTTAAAGCTAACGGAACTAGCTGAGGGCACCTATGTATTTCGAGTGACGGTAACCTCGGATGTGTGCGCTGGGGAAACGTTAGCCAATTTGACTGTTTTGCCAGGTACCGAATTTTCGGTTTTGTAAGAATGGAAATAAAAGTAGCTTTGGTGCCAACATTTTGTAGCTAAACGTCTTAATCAACCGCCACAGCCAGTTATCCGGCCAACGCAAGTCCACGTTCGACTGCCTACGAATATGGCCATCTTTGATGGCAGTTTAAGTACGGATGACACGGGGATAGCTTCTTATGAGTGGGAGTTGCAACAGGGCCCTATTGGGTTCCAGGCCGTCTTACAGGCGGGGCCAACATTAGAATTGAAAAGACTGATTCCTGGCAACTACACTGTCAAGTAATGGTTTGGAAAGTTCACGCCCCCTTTGATTCATTCCACTACTTTTCTTGATAGGCTGGTCTTGACGGACGTGGATGGGATCAAGAATTGGACTACGGCTAATTTGACCGTAGTGTCAAGAACAGATTACCCACCGCAAGCTAACGCAGGCCCTGATGTCATAGTTTACCTACCACAGAACAGCATTGTTTTGAACGGAAGCCTCAGTGCAGATGACCGAGGAATCGCTTCGTATGAATGGACCCGTCTCGCTGGTGTGCAGGGAGGAGCCGTAGATATGGAGGTGAGTTTGTCAGGGCGTGGTTAAATTCAAACTTCATCTGTTGTTTGTGCTGGCAGAATACCCACACTCCATTATTACAACTTTCGTTGCTGCAAGAAGGAATGTACACGTTTCAGTTGAAGGTCACGGATACATCTGGCCAAACTGATACGGACGAAGTGAACGTGTTTGTCCGTGAGCCCCAAAATAAGCTTCCGGTTGGTAAGGACATTGAATATCAAGGAGTGTACGAAATTTTGAATCTTGGTTGAAACAATTAGCTAATGCTGGCGAGGACAGAGAAATAGCTTTACCAACTACGTGGGTTGTACTTAATGGCTCGTTGAGCACTGACGTTTTAACAGTAAACAAGTGGAAATGGAGTCAGCAAAAGTAGGACATATGACATATTAAATATTGTACTGAGTACATAACTCCATAAATTGTGTTTTCCCTTTCCAGGGGCCCAAAGCTTGCCCAGTTGGTGACGTTGTCTCCAGACTCGGTTAACGCGACTGCTTTAACAGTGGGAAATTACACATTTCTTTTAGAAGTCTGCGACGAGGGAGGAGCATGTAGCAATGATACTGTCGATATCAAAGTAATCCAACGTAAGTAATCAAGTCTAGCATGACTTTTGTCCAGTCATATTAAATTGTGTTATCTTAGGAGAAAACGAGAAACCTAAGGCCAACGCTGGAGGGGAGCGTAGTGTAACACTGCCTGTGACGTTAGCTATCTTGAATGGAAGCCAATCAACCGACGATTTGGGTATTGTGAGTTGGTATTGGTCTCGAGAACCACACAGTCTAGCGTCTGGCAAAATATTGGGAAACACGAGTAATACTCCAACGCTCATGGTAAAAAAGCCGAGTCGATGTTGTCGTCTGAAATCTTAAGTGTACTTTGAGTTTTTATTGATTATTCAATTATGTATTTATTTATTGTTCAATTTTTTTATTTGTTTGGGATTCAATTATTTATTTTCTATTTATTTACTATTCAAACATTTACTTATTTATTATTCAATTAACTATTTTTTATTTAATTATTTATTATTCAGCTATTTCTTAATCTAACTTATGTTCTTATTTCCCCCCTTTTTTAAGTTAACTGATCTAGTACCGGGTCATTACTACTTTCGTTTGCGAGTTACTGACATGCAAGGAGCGAGTGATGAAGACGTGGCTTCCCTTTTAGTCCACCCTGGTAAAGTTACAGTATTGGTTTAGGGTCTGACTTGTCTTAACGTACGTTTCCTAGACCCCCGACAACTGGACATGGTACTGTTGATAATGAACTCAGATATTCACATGTTCAAAGAGCACGAGCGGATAAAACTTGGAGAGCAGCTTGGTCTTCTGCTTCATTACGAAGGACCCATTACAGTTCAAATGGATAAAATTGTACCGGACAGCAAATCTAGTTAGTTACGCACAGGAATAAAAGATCCCTTATTTAATTTATATGGTCTTATTTTCAGATCATATCAGTATAGCATTCTACGTTTCTTACGAGACGTCAACCGGCGTAGCGAAAGTGATACCTGGTAGGGAGGTAGCCTTAACCATTAAAGGGCGCTTATACAATGATCCAAACTTACTACTTTATCCGGTTGAAAGCATCGATACACTTGTATGCCAAAACAATTGTTCAGGTAATTTTGTATTGCAGACTGAAAGGTACCTAAGGACAGAAACGCGTATTAGGACATGGAACTTGCGACGAAGCAACCCGCGTCTGTTTGTGCGACTCGTTTTGGATGGAAAACTATATTAGTGTGATGCATGGAGGAGAAAGAAACTGCGGTAATACTCAGACTTACCCCCTCTTTATTTTTCTTTCGGAACGTTATTTATATATCCGTTTGTTTTTGCTTATTTCATTCGTATTTATCAACTATTTTTATTTTTTTTTCTTAGAATGGAGCACGTTGTACGTAATTATTATAGTGGGTTTGCTACTGACGGCGTTTGGCGGCTTACTTTGGTTGTTAGTGAACCTTTGCAGGAGAGGAAAAAGTGTTCTGGGATTTTTACGATTTCCGAGACGCAAACGCCGTTCGCAAACTCGATATACTTCAGTCAACGATCCCGAGTTTCCAACAACGTCGAGTAATTTCCTGAATATTTAGTTACCAATTTATTAATGAAAAATATAATTTTTTTCAAGTCACTAGTTCGCTCCTGGCGTCGGAATCGGAGTCAGACCAAGAGGGAGACGTAGTGTTTCAGATGAGTCGCCGTCATCTTAATAGATCGAAAACAACTAGTGGGAGAGTGGCGAATGGAAATAACAATATAGAAGTAACTGCCGATGTGAATGAAAACTCAAGGGGTGGAACGCTCTAAAAAAACGAGACAAACATTTTTCTAGCCAAAAAATTGAGCCCTTGTATTACAGTCAGCCTTGCTCAATGTGATATTGCTTCCAGATTCCTATAGGTGGAGGGTAGGGTATTTTCACCATGTTTGATCATTCATTATAAAAGTAAAAAAAGGCATGCTAGTCACCTTTAAGACACTAGAAACAGAATGTTTGCGTTATTGGAATCGCGGAATGTGGCAAATTATAAAAGAACTGCAAATAAATCGTGGTTTTTATTTCAAGTTTTAAGTATTCTTAAAGCAAGTGTTATGTAATGTTATCTTAAATGTTTTTATTGGACTTCCGTTTTATATTCTATTCACAATATCCTACAGGTGTTGGCCTCAACAGTATTTATTGATAGCAAGACGTCTACCGAAGATTAACACTTGAAAAACATTCACAGACAATAACGGAAAACAAAGTTACCCAACTGGAATGGATCTTACACGTAACTTTACACAGCGAAATGACAACTATAAACGCCCATCAGGAAAAAAAATCAACTGTTAGACGAAGAGGAAACTAATTTCGCATAATTTTGTAGCTCGCACCGCTTAACTCTTCGATTTGACAATGGAAGGACCATCCATAGGACTTTTTACACCTTGGTCTTTTTCGAGCTGTTTGCCCAAATATTCCCTACGATTGAGAGAAAAAGTTAAGTATAGACAGTGTCTCGTCTATTAAACACACCAGCAGGGAAAAAACTCCTACAGAATGTTTCTTTGACGTAGGAAGAAAAAAAAAATACTTACCAATTATGGACCATTAGTTTTTGTACAGCTAACAAGGCCTCATACCGAACGTTGGGATCTTCATGGCCCAGTAACTGCATCACTAGTTGTTTACCTCCCAACTGTTCCAAAACACTAAGTAACACGAAATAACAATCGTTTAATAGAGTAACGCCTCCTACTTAATAGTACTCACTGTTTTCCTCGAGGGTGGTGGCGCACAAACTCGCCCAAATCATATGCTGCCACGGCTAAAACGAGAGGATCTTTGGAAGCTTCCAAAAGATGAATCAAGACCTTCAATAACTCGTAGTTCTTTTCGGTCAAACGAACGGCATTTTCTCTCCAGAATCGCTCGGACTTGTGCACAGGACTCCATTCCAAGCGACCCGATTTCACTTCTGTTGCATATTCGTCAAAAGAGCTACAGTAAATAATAACTAATTAAACATGTTGGATTTGCCAGAAAAAAGATAACAATTAGAAAAATCACAGAAATTAAACTAGTTATTATTAGAAAAATTACCTTAAGTCCTGAATCGAAGACTGCAGCTTTTCATTCAAGAAATCAATGTCTACAATGATATCTTCGTCATCAAATTTGTGTTGCTGAAGAATAGATAACTGCTTCAGTACTTTGGCGTGGACCATTGAAACGCAGTGTTCTTTGGCAATTTGCGGATCTTCGGGTTTCTCAATCAAATTCTGACAAATGAGAGAATTAAATCGTAAGTGAAGTATTTTTCTATTTTCTTCGGTCTTACTCGCAAGACGGCCAGAATAATACGGGTAACTTTATCTTTGACCGAATCATTCAAGATGTCACCCAAGATTGGGATTACGCTGTACTTGTTCATTGATTCAGCTAATTGGGGACTGAAGGATAAGAGCCAAAGACAGAAGGTCAACTGATATTGAACCTATGAAAAGAGATGTAAATCACTCTTTCGATTAAACTAACTAATTCTCAACATTACTAACCTGGAAATTGGCACGCCCCGATAAGACCGAAGCCAAAGTGGCAATTCCATCCAACTCGGCAAAAGCCAATCGGTATTTCTCGTTGCGCAAAAGCATTTGAAGACAGCGAGCTGACGTTTGAACGTATTCATTGCCAGCTAATTTCAGCTGCTCTCTCAACCAAGTCAAATAGTAACTTAGGTCATGGCCTTCCATGTACTCACGGGACCAGCATGCCATTTTGGCAATAATTCTGGAAGTCATGTTTTGGATGAATGCATCCGGGCGATTAAGTAAGTTCAAGAATGGCGACCAAACGTTCTCTTTTTTGCGACGTGCATATTCCCGGAAGATTTCTACTCGGGATTTATCTTCCTGTTGGAAATGAAATTGAGACATTCGTAAGAGCTCTCAGACACGAATGTATAACTATATCTTTTGTTACTTGTAGCATGTCATCTAGCATTGTCAGGACATACTGAACAGTTTGATCTTTGGAAATATGCTCCAAGAGAGACAAGAAAGTCTTAGCGCACTGAACCCAGTTCTCTTTCAAGATCGAGGTTCTTTTCGCTTCATCCGCAGCCAAAAATTCTGTAATGAAGCGGTAGTCATCTTCGGAGATCATCTGGGATTGAAGATACGATTGCCAATTCACAGCCTGGGCTCTTACATCGTTAGCTCGTTGCTGGAGAAGGCTGGTTGCTGCTTGCAAACCTAGGTAACAAAAACAATTAGGTTTTCTGGTTAACACATTTACATGAATTTAACACTAGTCTGCAAATAAATGTCATGTATCTTACCCCCTTTTTCTATGTCATCCGGTAAATAATGCAGCAATTTGATGTCAGGTAAGGCCATATTTCTTGCAGTTCCGAACACTTCACCGACCAAAACAAGCTCAGCTGTCAGGTGACTGGAAAGCGCGTGATCAACCGCTACCGCCACCTAACGTAATAACACACCCTTAGGCGTGGCGTCCTCTATCGGCCTTTCTCCCGGAATGCTAGCGGGCCTATGAGGCACTTACGGTATGCAACGCCTAGCATGAAACCATTTATAGAATTGCTAATGAGTCCTATAGAGGTACATGTGCGGTTCAGCTATTATGTCTTCTAATGATAACGATGTAAAGCTAAGTTCCTTTGGGTTTTAGAAAAAGTTTAAAGCTAGGGGATGATAATTGCTCGACGTCCGGAAAGAAAGGCCAAGATGATAACCTCTGCCGAATCGACCCACGCAAGCGGTCAATACTGATGCTCCGCAATGCGCCATACAAACCAAACGTGATGTTTCTGAGTGTATAAAATTGCACAGAGAAAGCAAAAAGAACCAGCTTCCTTGCCCAGATTTGTTGAATCAACGCAACTGATAAAAAAGTGCATTTAAATCGCATTGCTCCTAAACCGGAATTTAGGATCTGTTCTACTTAAACATTAGCGAAAGCTGCTTGACTTGTCTGGATTTGGATGTTGTAGGGATAGGGTTATAACCGAAATGTCCCCGAGAATTTAAGGAACGTGTTGGTCAGTAGCGAAATTTTCAAAAGCCCCTCCCACTTTACAGCGGAAAAAGCACCACTTGAACGTCGACAACTTCGCTTGCGCGCTACGGTGCGGAGCTCCCACTTTTCAGATACGGCATTGCTGTATCGGACTACAGAAGTGTTCTTCTCTACGAAATCTGCTGTGCGATGGAGGAAGCTATGGTGTAACGATTTTTTTCGTCGTTAAGTTTAACTTGTTTAAGTGCCACATTGGACTAAAAATAACCCTGGAATACTCGTAATGGAGAGAATACGGAACGTATTGATGCTAACCTCTCTTACTTGGATAACTTACACTATCAGTAAGCCTAGCTAATTATTCCTGTCATACCGAGAGCAATAAAAGATTCGCACGCAATTTGTTAATACTCTCGCTAGCTAACACATGAGAAGTGGATATCGTAAGTTTTAGTTGCTATCGTGACGTTCCCTTTGTCCTTTGTGGGAATCCGTGTTCCTATTTTGAAACAGCGTCGTGTGGTGACAATTGTAACTTGTCTTTCCCCTCTCTCTTTCTCTCGTCTTTTCTAGTTCTGCCGTTCCATGGAATTGACGCTGAGGAAGAATGCATGAGTAAGTGCTGGAGGATACTTGATATAAATTTCAGTATTGATTCGACTAGGTAATGCGCAAACTGTGGCTTTTTTGTCAGCCGCTTGCTCTCAGTTAGCTTACCCTACTTAGAGCCAAGGCCAAGATTTACATCCCAAGATAGCTTGGTTCATCGCGTTCCAAGTTCGATCGCTATTTTCAGCATCCTTGGTGTTCCTGTTTCTTTTATAATATTACCTTTCTCCATTCTTCGCATTTCCACATAGCTTCCTTTCCTTAGTTACTACTCAGCTTGTGTGTCCTTCCCACAGATCGTGGAGGACGCGCTATAAGTTGTTATGATTGCGACTCCTGGAAGGATCCCCGCTGTAAAGATCCCTTCAATTATACCTTATTACCACAAGATCAACCGCCCTTAGAGATGTGTCGGGGATGCTGCGTCAAAATGGTCCAACACGCAGGAAGAGGAAGCAGTAAGCGATGAAACGCAACCGTTATCACTGATCTCATAACACTCACCTTAGAAAATCCAAGAGTCAGACGCACTTGTACCGAGCATTTGCAGATCAATTACTTCATGGTGGATCACGTGTGCATGCGAGAGGGAAATGGGAAGGGCCATATGTGTTTCTGTGAAGAAGATCTCTGCAATGCTGGCGCACAAATTCAACTTTCTTTCAGCATGCTCTTCACACTAGTATTCTTTGGTACATTCTCGTCTCTCCAATTGTGACTCATTGATTAACATTTTTTTACACTAACTCTCATATCATTCATTTTCCGGATTTCTATTCCTATTCGCAATCTTTTTTCTGTAATTTCTTTCCTCTCATCCATTGGCCTTTGAATTTGCCTTGCTTCAATACAGTTACAAGCGGTTTCGTTATTTTAAAAAAAGGAGAAATAGCAGCACATTTTGGGCTTGATGTTAGATCTCATCTACGCAGTTTTTTATTGAATAAATTAACTCCCGCCACAACCTCGAATTCAGAAAAAAATGCGATATGGGCGACGACGGTGAGAACGCTTCGCGACGTTGGAATACAAAAAGAAGAAAAAAATGGACGGGAAAAGACGCAGTAATTTAATAGAAAGGTTTGTCCACAACGTGAAGGTGAAATTGTTACAGTCGCCGTCCCCCTTTGTACAGCACACACTTTCTCTGCGACAGAAAAAGTTTTCAAAACAATTTATCCCGGAAAAAAAGCACCTTACATTTCATAATTATTAATCCATACTTAATATAAGATTTCAGAATTTCAAGAATTGTTACACAATATCCGAAGGAATATAAAGGAAAAAATAAATAAATAAAAGGGAGACCACGTAGTTTTTTCCAGATATTTCATGTGTACAAGGACTGGGAGGGGAAGGGATTTTCGTTTGAGAAAACTGGTATGAAACAGGCGCACGGCCAAGTCTTCGCTCTTTATGCGCGTTATTCTACACAGGTACGGTCAAAACTTCCGATGGTTGAAGTTGAGGGTTAAAGGAGATAAAAAAAATAGTAAATAAAGCGGACTGATGCTCTACCAATCAAGGGTAAATTCCCATTCAGTTTCTGTTTAACAGGCAGCGTTTTAAGGCAGTCCTTCACATCTTCGTTTCGAGTATGTGAACTGATGCGTGTTTCCTATATAGCTGTAAAATTGACAGACTTATTTTCTTGGTTGGACAATGGCGGACCGTAAAAAAGGCTGAATCCCCTTCCAGTTAACGAGATAAAAATTATAGCTTTTCGTTTTAAAGAAAAGATTCCTTCAACAATTTCAAGGCGCACATTCCCAGGCCGTGCATAGAACATCTTATAATTAACGCTCAATACCTCTTACTCTTCTGCGACTTTGAAAAGGTTCGCACTTTTTAAAAAAGGAAAAACTATAACAATCGGAGAGTGTAAAGAAATATTCTCAACGGGGAAAATATTAAAATAAACACATAAAGAATCTGATCTCTGAACCCGGCGAATTCAACCTCCTTCAAGCGAAGTGTTTCGATATCGTGCTCTTCAAGCATGCAGGAAGGACGAAATTTGTCGTTTCTTGGAACACTTTTTTTTTAACACAATTTGCTGTGGTTCAACCCCTTCCACCCATTTTCCCAAACTGTAAGCCAGTCTTCTACTTCCGACAGGCCATTCTAGGTTAGACCTATAAAGATCGAAAAGAATTGCTTCGTCAAAGTTGGAACGGTGTTTTAAGACGTCATTGATACTCACGGTGGGATCGAAGACCGAATCATTCGACATCTATATATATCTATTTATATAACTGGTTCAACTGTCAACAGAGAAGAGTTCTTTGTGCAAGGCGGGAAATTCGAGGTGAGGTGCCCCTCGCTTAAATTTGGTGAGGGCCTCTAAATGTAGATGCGACATTTCTCTGCAAATAATTTTGTTTCAAATTATTATTTGTCATTATTTGCAAATTGTTCAAAATACCTTAAGGATGGAAGTCTTGCCACCAAAGCGTCCGCAACGGACACGTCTCCTTTCAAAGGCATTCTATGGGTTCGTGACAATTCTAATTTTAACGCCCGTAGGACAGCTTGGCTGAGCCTTTGAATTTCTAACGTGCCTTTCAGGTTCGGTCGATCTATTTCGAACAAGATAGATGTGGATCAGAGGGCTTACTTAGCGTTAACATTCCTACCTGGAGCCAGAAGGACAAACGCAGAATACAGTGCTAACTGGCTATCAGTTAATTTGATTTCCGCTAACCATTTGGCAAATTCAAAGATGGACGATACGAGTTTCATTTCGATGGAATCTGACGTTAAGAACGCTTCTAAAGGTAACAGTGTGTCGCCAAAGAGCACAGCTTGCTGAGCGACGTCAAAGTAACGAGACATGCGCAGCATGGCTTGCTCGAAACTCCCTGTAAATGTAAAAAAAACGGATGTTTAAGCACGTTTTCAAGGCGATTGCTTTGTGTGTGTTTTTTGCCTTCTCGTTTTCGTACCTGCTTTGAGTAGCACAATTTGATCATCTTGAGATAGCTTCATAAATCCAGGCACCATTTTTGCAAATTCGATGATTTGCTGAATAACCGCTGTTAAACGCTGTGCGCATTCCAGCCATAATTCCTCGTGAGCCTACAAGTTCAAAAAATGAGTAAAATTGGACAAGTCACGCATATAAAGGCTTTAACGAAAAGTAGCTAACTGCAAAAAAAAAGCATGCGAATAAATTACCATGTTCTTGTAGTACAGTATCTTGGACAAGTCTTGCGGTTTTCTCATCATGTCAGCAATGTGATCTGCAGTGAACAGGCAAGTGCGGTTATGTGCGTCCCCAATCGTCTTGGACAATAATTCAGAGATCTGAACCGGATCTGTAATGCCAAGAATCCCAATTAGCACATAATTAGGGTACAATACAAAACTTTTGTTTGTAATAAACAACACATCCGAATGTTACGACAGTTCAAGCTGGTCTCATCCGCATGCTGTATGCGAGAAAGTCCGTAGCGTTATGGTCTTTTTTCCAATACAAGAGTGATGCATGAATGAGAGCGAGAGAAAATGTTAGTTGGAGGAGTCCCACCACCCTTACTAGGTTCTATATATTCCTCTTCATCTTCTTCTTCCTTAAGATCCGTCTCCAGTTTTCGCAACGGAGCAGGATGACCGGGCTTATTAGCTAACCCATGTGTCGTAGACGGACGAAGTCCATGTCCACTCGAAGATGCATATGATGGTTGTAAGGAAGCAGGCTGGTGTGAGTTATTAGAGCCGCTACCCTGATTTCCTGTAAGCCGTGCCTCTTTAGCCTCATATGGAGATTTCCCACCTGAAGAAGAAAGCGAAAAAGGAGAGAAGAGAGCCCAACCAACACCATATCATTACAAACACCTCAGAGAAACCCAAAGTCAGACGTGACAATTCGTGCCTTATAAGCTTATTATTAAGAATTATTTGTGTCCTGTACGCCTTCCAGTGGGTAAGACATCAGTAATTACGACTAAACTCAATTAGCCCACCTTACCCCTCATACCCAATAGGAACCTGGAACTTAGTTATCGCGAAGCTTTTCTGCATTACAGGATTAACTAGTAAGTAATTTCTACGAAGTAATTAAGGGACTGTTGCAGCACAATTCCCCATTGGGTGTAAGGAAGACTACGTACCGGCAGCTAGGACTGGCGATGCGAGGTTGGAGTCGGGTAGTGGTTCCAGCGGAGTTCCACGGGGGTCGAATGTTGTACTGTCGACGTAATCTGTGCCGCTGCCCATATCGTAGGCTTGTCCAGCACTTACGCCCCCGCTGCCAGAGCCAGTGCTGACCAAAGGCCCTGTATTATGGCTGTGAGGAGTATGTGTGGGGGTGAAGTAACCGGATGGCGTGTACGGGCTTAACTCGTCGGCGTAAGATGAATACCTATAAATACAATACACGATTAAAAACAGGGAAAACAGTAATCGTCTTTTAACATTTGTTGTCACAAAATCAATTAAAAACTTTCTCTCATCAAAAATTCCCACACTCACGACAGTTAAGCGATGAACTAGGGATACTTCAAAGAAGCTCTTTCAATTTGAAAACATCGTTGTTAAAACTTTCTCACACTTTCGACAATAAAGCATGAACTAAGGGGGTTTTAAAGGAGCTTTTCGATCCCGAAGAAATTGTTTTCCGACAAAAAAAATTACCCTGCAGAGTAGTTTCCCACGAGTTGGTCTGATGAAGAGGGCGTCTGGGTGTCGAACACTGAAGAATCAGGTGAAGTCTCGGCTTGCTGTGCCCGCATCTGTGCTCGGTGGTACCGCACTTCGTCTTCCACTTTTTCTCGCTGCTTTTTCGACATCCGACCAAACTTGACAGCTACATGGCAAATATAACAAACACGCCAAAATCAATACTCAAAGCACTCTATTATTCTCAACTTGGGTGTCCCCACTTCCGCTGATCTCCATTATCGTACAGCAGGCGGGTAGGACTAACGTAGGTAATGGGGGAAATTACACAACAAACATAAAAAGGAAGTGGCGAATGGGATGCAGTAACGTTCAATATTCATTGCGCTCCTGCTGTCGATCTATTCAATGTAAACGGGTAAGAAAGAAAAAATGTAAATAAACTGCTAGGAAGAGAAATCCCCCGCCACAAAGCTAATGACGGGAAAGTGCTAACGGCACGTAAGTGTGAAAAGATTTTAATAGCCGGCTACGCCTGCCATAATGGAAAACCACGGAAAATATGGAAACAGGACGTCAATACCTTGACAGGTACCGCTTGAAAAAATTATTTCCTATTGGTACGTACATAAAAACGACCAACATAGTTTGTCTGAGATAAATACAGTCAAGTCTTGCTAGATGTGTTAGGATCACTCTGAATGGGTGAGTTCTCGGAACAAAGTCTACAGAGAGAGACTAGTAGCAATCGACTGCCGGTATTGGGCGAGTTTCGCGGGGTTTCGCACAAAAGCGGCGTGGAGGTCAACGGCCTAGTCGAATATTACCGCGCACCCCACTTGGCTAGGACCGCGGTAAAATCGACGGAAAGGGATGGAAAGTATCGACGCCAAAAGGCTAGAACCATTGCTACTTCCCACCGCTGCGTTCAATATTTCTCTCTTGTCACAAGGATATCGTGACGTTTGTAGTAACGAGAACCCTCGACATTATCTACTACGCAGCTGTGAGAGAAAAAATATAAAGATCTTTACTCCTGCAACACGACCAACAATGAATGGCACGGCGACGCATTATGGAGAAAAATGAGTGCCATGCTTTTGTCGTCCCAACATGTCTAGCCATTCTAAGTTTGATTTTTTTAATGAAGAAACAAAATGAGCGGAAAATATTTCAAAGGCTTTACAGAGAATCAACTGGCGGTAAGCAAAGTCGTCAACAAAGGCCGACGTTTCATGATCGCGACACTTTCCACACTCCAGTGTGCTTTGTGTTTGTCGTGCTTCTCTCGTGGCCGTGTCGGGTTAAGTTGGCCCGATTGCGTTGAGCCACAGTTGCTAGCGCGCCAGTGAAAGGTCGTTGCACCCAAGCTGCACTACAGCAAGGAGAGCCCAAGCCGGCTTTCATCGTAGTGCCTTTTTGGCCAACTCCCGAGTCCCAAGTCCCGTTACTTGTTACTCCCGGCACTTTTACAGCGAGGGAGGCGAGAGGATATGCCGCTACTCTCGCTTGGCAAGCACGTCTACCTCACCTAATAAAACACACACCCTCTATCTCTGTGTCTTAAGAACAATTTCAGTCTCGTCCATCCCGCAACAGCGGGACTCACGAGGAATCCCCAAGGCGCGGTTGCGTCAATTGCGGTACTTTGCAATGCACGGTTGCATGCACGTTTTTTTTTGAAGCGCTCTGTCAGCCACTTGCCGTTAAGAATCCGCTAACAGGCACTGTGTCAAGTCTAGCCGAAACAAACGGGAAAATCATTTTTTTCCCACCGGAAAGAATTGTTTTTTATGTCCAATTGATTACCAAAGTTCCGTAAGCTGGCCAACATTCTATGACGCCATGAAACATCTCACCTTATGCCAAAACGCAACACTATGCTACAGTCACTATGTATTTCCCTAATTTCAAAGAATGTATTTTCAGTATTTGAAAATTCTAATTTTAAAGGCTCGATTTTCGCCATTTTCAGAGAGTTATTCTACTAAATTCTCGCTAGATTTAGAATATTAATTTCATGGTAATGTATTTGATAATTTACAAATCGACTTCATGGCTAAAATTGCACCTTAGAGTTAGGGGAATGATTGTTTTATTTCTTCTGTGAAATTAGGATTATTAACAAAACAAGTAAACAAAATAGTAAGTTTGGAGTCCCACATGTGAAAGGAGGAAAACATTTTTTTAAAAGGGAAAAAACAGGTTGAATTATGGATAAAAGTGATGTAAGCTATACGGGTGGTAAAGGGTGAGTTCTAACGCAACTCTACCATCAGCTAGTGTGGTGCATTTCCATTTTTCAAACCCGCTTAGAACTTAATTTGTTATGAGAACATTTCACTCCTGACTGTTGCGTGGTAGTGTTACGCCACAGCCAATATACAGATACTACTGTCATATAAAGACGAAACTAATCAGCTGAAAATTTCCCCCAAAAAAGCTCATATCCGAAACCTCAAACGTTGGCGCTATGTAAAAGTGGGAGCTACTGACTCTTCAAACAAAGTGCAGGTAGTTCCGAAAAAAAAATGTCCCGTTAGATCCTACGATCATCCGAGAAAGGGTGTTTCTTCTAGAAATTCTTTGAATTATTATTAGTTAGACAAGGTGACGGATAACACCGCTTTCAAAGAAGGGTGATGTATAGGCAAAGCTTCACAATGACTTTTTTCAATAGAAATGCTTTCCCAGTATACAAGTCCCGTTACTTTGCCCGACACACACTGACCTGAAGCCTCGGGGATTTTCTGAGAAAAAAAAAGGAAAGAAAGACTCAAATAGATACCCTCGCCAGTTTTTACCTGCAGCCTTCCCTGCGGCTTGCGTTGTTTCCTCATCTTACCACCACCTTCTCCACATTTTTCTTCTTCTGGAGATACAATAAAGCTAAACATGCTTGCAACCTGACACGGCATGTCGCCTTCTGCCTATTCCCCCCTAACCTGGCGCACAGTCACGGGTCAAAGACAGTCCTGCTGCAATTTCCGCATTGCTAGCCCTCCACGAAGGTAAATGTTCACATAAAGTATTCAAATGCTAATTAGCAAGGAGAAGTAAACACAGCAAGTCTGACATATACAAGTTACGACGTGGAAGAAAATTTGCCCCCCAAAAGGGTGAAAAAAATCGCACTGGCGTTAATGGTATTCTGAGACACCAGTCAAAGAGCAATGTATCCTAGGTGGTGAAAAATGTTCGTTCTTCAAAAGGCGACAGGTAAATCAAAGGAAAAATGGTCGGTTTCGAAACCGCCAAGAGACTCGAAAGGGTTTTTCTCCAAAATATCGATTGGAGTGAGTCACTGAAAGGGAAATGTTTGGAGCCCGAAACCCCCTTCGATAAACAGTGGCGACAGACAGCAGGAGTATTTTGTCTAGGAGAGCGGACGAGAGAAAATCGGATGATGGGAGTAAATTAGAGAGTGGATACATACCGTCCCTGGACATTCCTAACGCAAGGCACTTCTGCAAGCGGCAATACTGGCAGCGATTACGGTTGACGCGGTCAACGACACAGTTTTTCTGTCTCGGACATTGGTAATTCACCACTGAACTCTGTGATCGTCGAAAGAATCCTTTGCAGCCTTCACAAGTGATGACTCCATAGTGAACCCCCGAACTTTTGTCACCGCACACTTTGCACGGTATGATCTCGATTTGCGCTAGAAAAGAGAAAAATAAAGGAACAATTAACAACGTGTCAACCATCGGAGATCGTAAACTTTTTCTTCTCCAACGCGCTAGAGCCGCCACCGCGGCGAATTCTTCCTCCTATGCCTAAAATTCAGATTCACGCTTAAGGAAATCACCAGGCAAGTTTAACCCGTATAGAATATGCCATAACGCCTTTTTGTTCTCCATACCCTAACGCGTTCCCTGCGCTTCATTCCAAGAAGGGGTCAGTGACCGTCTTATCGATTCGATTGCCTCGTAAAACCCTGGCACACCATAGACATGCCATAATACAAAATACGCACATGTGCTTCATTATATGACGCGACAGACTGTACAGTCCGTATATATTATTGCGGGTACTTTTTTTCCTTTTCGTAGACAGAAGCGCCACTACAGAAACGTTTACTTCCTTGTTATATTCTCGTCTTTTTTTTCTCTCTTTAGTGTTCACACTAACCCTCCCGAAACTAAATTTCTAACGGGACTATAGAGCCCCTAGCAACTCAGCTAAGCTTGTTTAGACTTGTAGGGTCCAACCGTAGAGCCCCTTCTTTTTAGCTTCGGAAGCTCTCGAACACATTCGGGCAGGTTTTTAGGCAGAAACATTCCCCCAATGCACGGGGTTTTTTAACCTTACAAGGTATACCTCTGATGGAATTGTTGCTATTCCGACGAGGGGGCGGTGTGGTGGTATCGGCTGCAAAATCGGGTTTGCATTCATGCTCACTATCATCCAAACTGTCTTGACTGGAAGGCGCTGCCGGAGAGAAATCCGAGCCAAGTCCTGGGCCGGGCGTTTGGCAAGCCGGTGGGATGGAGGTATTGCCTGGGCCTAGCGTCGTCATGGTAGGCGTGGTGGCAGGCGGCGGGTGAGAATGCGTGGTAGCCACCGTATTCGTAGTCAATTTGCCGCCTCCAGGTCCATTGCCCCACTCGTTGCCAAATAACTCGTCGAGTAAATCCATCGTGTGTGCAGGCGGATTCTCCATCCTTCTCGTCGATGAGTCCACCCTTTCTTGATTGCTTGGAGAAGCGTGGGGAGCTGGAGTACAACGTCCAATCTGGTCTTCGCTCAACACACACATATAGTGTTTCCTCGAGGTTCTTTCGGGCTGGCTCGTTATGCAAAATTGCTTTTCGGTTTTTTGCTAGGGCTTGACTTGACCGTCACTTTTGGTTTACTCGCTTTTTTTGTGTGTGTGTGCGTGGCCCAAACTGCATCCACACACACAGGGTCCTTAACAGGAATCTTCACCCTTGAACAGCTCGGGGCAACGGCCGGGGTTGAAGGGGGCGTGTCCAACTATTGACAAGCAATTCGTTCCACACCGCACTCCCAAAATTTCAAACCCAAACTAGCTTTGTATGCCGCCCAGATCCGTTCGCGAAGATTTTTTTTCCCAAAAATAAATAGCCAATTTTTTTGCTCGGGTCTCTTCACTGAACCCCGTTAGCCCCGGCCAGCCCCAAGAGGTGTTACAAAGTCAGATTTGGGGGCGTGGTCCTGCCTAACGTTTTAACGCACATGGCTTGGTTTCTTTGCTTAAAGAAAGCTCACTAAACGCCTGTTTACCAAAACGAAAAAAAAGTGTTAACACAGTTTGCTATTTAACATTCAGCTGGAAAGGCCCCTTAGCTTTGAATAATTCAGATAAATCTGGGGCCATTTATTGCCCCTTCCAATTCAGACACCTCGGGTATAGGAAATCGGCCGTCCCCGTGGGTGTTCCCAGACAAGGCATATCTGCCCCGCATGCGTAACGGTACATACGGAAAAGAAAAGATGCCCCTACATATTACGTAGGTACCGTTAACTTGACTTGTTCCATTCGAGAATGTTCTCCACCTGGGACCGCATGGTCCTTGCCCCTGTGGACCATTACCAGGCAAAATATAGCTCCAACAGGTTTTTTTTATAGCTAAGAAAAAATGGCAAACCCGCGTAAGTCGAAACCGGTTGCCATTCTCAATTTTATTACAACGCGGAAGGCAAGGTTGAGACGCTCACAACCTGCTGCGAAGTTCACTAACACAGTTCTTCAAGCTAAGGGACCTTCCACTTTATCTTATCACAGCCTTATTCTGCTTTAAGGATAATGAACCGAAAAAATGACATAGCTTATTTCCTGCACAGCCGAGTTTACCAGTTTTGTCCCCCCCCCCTTATACTCGTAATAGATTACGAACTTGCGTTCGACGTCACCAGTTTCCGCTTCAGTGGTTGCTATAATATGAACGAAAGTGAACTATAAAAGTGAACAGATTCAAGACCTGCAGCCTTTCTGAAGGCCGTGTTCCTCCAATGAGTTCTGCGTCCTAGTTGTAAGTGAACTAGCGGTTACGGCGAACAAAGGCCTGACTAGTTTTGATGGGTTTATACTCGAACAATATCGACAGCGAGTGAAAAATGATTGTCATTCCTCAGTAGATGCCAAGACACCTCTGGGAGTATCGTTTGTGCGTCCATTTCTTGTTTCCGGGGTCAGTGTCCTATCCGCAGCGAGAGACGGAACAAATACAAACGGCCGCCGCGAAAGTCCGGGGCTAGTGCTGACCTCTCACAAGGATTGTCGAAGTAGCTTCCAGCCCCAAACCAGTTTTTGTGTAGCGAGATTAAACGAGTCATGTGTTTGATGAGGAACAACAAACTATTGACTGCTCAGGAGTGGACATGTTATTTTATACAGATTTTCGCTACCACTCTGTCTCAGGAAAGATTCTCCAAGTTCAGCGTGCACGCGGACAGCGGGGTGAAAGGAACTCGGGAGATAAAAGGGTGCGAGTTGGTTTATCTATAGCAACATTTCTTGAGAAAAATACCTGGCGGGAGGTGGCAACCTAACGGGACTTTCTTTTATAAGCGTAGGGGTAAGAGTGTAGGGTTTAGGGGAGGACCCGAGCTGGAGGGTTGACGGTGAAAAGGGGTGGGGTAAGAGTAGTGGGAGTTCGGTACGGCGATCCGTGACAACTTTGCTCGGTTCGAACGCCGCAGCGCGGCCCTTCGCAAGGACGGCCATTGACTCTTCGCAGACAAGAGCAGAGGACCTTTTGCGTTCTTTCGTTCGTTCATACTTCAAGCCCCTTGTCGATGCAACCTTTGGAGCGGGAGTCGATGACGTCGTTTGTCGTTGAGGCTGGCTGAGGTGCTATCACATGAGTCTAACTATGTTGCTTGTAGGTGTGCGACAAAGCGACAATGACTTCCCCTTTGCCGATGACTTGGCAGAAAGACAGCTTGTAGCCTGCTCAAGTCTTTAGTACGAGATACTTGGGAAAGCAGGGGAAAAGGATGGATGCGCGCTCGTATTTAAATCAAGCAAAAATATTAGAAGAATGTTCCGTCAACTCACGTGTGCGAAGCTAAGGAGCAAAAACAGCGAAGATAATGGTCCTGGTGGACGTGAAAAGGCAAGTGACATAACTAGTCAACGAAAAATACCTTATCGTTAAGTCCTCTTAGCACTACGGCGATTACACGTAGGGCATAAGGGAGCGATAATTTTAGATGAGATAGGGGCCACTAAGCGGGACTACTTGGACTTGCTGTAGATTTCGCTTTAGCACCGGTTATGAGCTTCTATAACTTTTGAGTTTGGTATTTGTTTATGGGTGGTAATAATTTGGACTCTTTCCCGAAAAACGGATTTATTTACGTTCATAGTCCCTCGCGTTCTTTTAAATTCTTTTCATACCGCTGACTCGGATGTTTAAAGCAAGTGGAACGTTGCCGTTCTAAGGAATTGGAGGGCATTATAGGAGAATGAGACAAAAACCAGCTCGCACAAGGGGATTCCTGCTTAAAAGGAATAAGAATCTGAATTTGTATTGATTTTCTAAATAATTCTGGGTCTTGCTTATTCAATTGGTGTATCTAAACCCGACTAACGCGAAGCAAAGCTGAGCGTATACTAAGCTAAGACTGTCGGGCAAGCGAGCTATTAGCGCACGGAAACCCATGCTACTATGTCTCGGCAAGAGTTCAACGACCGAGGACGGCCGCACGAATTTCCATTACTCCATCTCCCCAGACAAGATGAAAACCTTGCACTGGTGTCTCGAAATCATGCGCGACGGCTAAAAGAAACGAACTAACTTTGTTAAATACTTTCATTAATTCCTCACTGAAAATAATGCCGTTTCAAGGAAAGGCAGGCTATAAAAGAGCGGACCAGACCGCCTTGAACTGGTAAACTCGGCTCACGAAAAAAATAAACTGTTGACGGGATTCTTAATACTTATCTGCTTTGGGTATAGATTTGGTTAAAAGTATATCCATATGAAAGCCTTTTGTTAGCGTGTGGGTAAAATATCCTTAGCAGAATAATCGGCGAAATAGACACAGCACACATCACCTTGGTTGGGGTTATGCCAGGCAAGGTCGAGAGAAGCACTGGGGGAACCACGTTTACTCTATGCAGCCTAAGAGAAACAACACTAGGCTCAAGCTTTTGCTACGCACTGTTCAGCTGTGCGCGAAGCAGAGGTCGGGAAGCGACTGACTTGGCCCACACCGCGGATTCGTTTCCATCGTCATCGTACGGAACAACAAATTCCGGTGTAGCCTGGGGAAGAAGTCCTACAGCAGAGTAGGGGGGGCTGTAGTGACTAGAGAAGATAGGCCTAGTGTGGAAAAGGGAGATGACCCTCCCTTCCTTGTTTTAAGGCGCCAAAGCTCGGGTGCAAATCCAGTAGTTGAGGAAGAGAATTAAACTAGGATGACGTCACGTGAGCGCCCGGCACAAGTTTCCCATGCCTCTTTGCCGCTATGACGTTCTGATGTCAGTTTTGCATTTACGGAAAAGGCAACACCTTCGATTATGTAAGTAACGGTGCATGGAGTGCAATACCTAACGGGAAGTTTCGGAATTCCGGCACATTCGTAACACGCAATAATAAGGAGGATTAGAATACGTAATGAGAGAAATCGACTACCGAACGCAAATTACTCTTGTCCAATATTTTATTCAATATTCTTTTAACTCACGGAGACAGGGAATAGTTTAATTTATTGGGAGAATTTGTGTAGTTAACGCGACAGCTAATACATTGTCCAATATTTTATTCTCTGAAGTTCTGGCGTCATTTATCGAGACAGGTAGTTCACCCGGAATTTAAAATAGCGCGCAGAAGGAGCTTCGCGCTTTAAAGAATGTATTTCCACAAGTGTTCCATCGTTCGACGCTGCATTGTTTCGTCTTGGCAAGGAACTGTCGTCATGAAATGCTTTGTAAAAAGTCAGAAGCTTGTTTTCCACCGGCCCATGGAGTGGAAAAAATATTTGTCTCTAGTCTAGCTTAAAGTATTCCCAATTTGAGCTTGATATTCACCATTCCGATAAAAAAAAATGTTCCCGCCGCTCATTAAATTGCGAGAATGAGCCTTTTAGGGATTCACGAACGATTTTCTCACATTGAATAAGTGAAAAAATATGGATAGGGAACCTTCAATATGTCCTAAGTTGAACCCGTTTTTATCGATTGGCGAATCTATCTCAACATCCCATGATAATCAATCATTGGCGTGCCAAACAAAAAGGGGCTGCTGGACTTGGGTCCTCGCTCTTTGCAACTGCATAGGTTCCTCTGTGTTAGCAGCAGGCGTGTTCACGAGTGTGCCTCATAACAAGCTGTGCGGTCACGGCAAAGCTTGATCGGCTGTTCGCTAGAGCTCGTGCGGCTCATTTTCTTTTATTTATTTATTTATGTGTCGTTCCTTTCTTTCGTGGGGATAGGTTCATGAATTGTTGTCTCGGTATACGAGATTCGCCTTAGCTCGGATGTATCCCGAGCTGAGGGCAACCACCGCCGGAAGTGGGTCAGTGTGTATGTGGCCTGGGTGGGCACAGTGCCAAAAAGCGAGGCGCGTGAGCAAGGGAACTGCGAGAGCGGGACAAGCAACGGGACGGTCGTTGGCCCGTCTGCTGTGGCTTTAGGAACTACACCCTCTGCTATGCATGGTACGGGAATCATAAACCGTGCGACGATAAGTCTAGGCGGGAAAATTAAACACCGCAGGCTTTCCTCAAGTTTTGTTGGCTGACTTGGCGAAAAAATAAACTCAAATAAAAGGCACATAGAAAAGCTCTCACCAGATCCCAGTGTAAGCTGCGTAACTTGTATACACCTCATGAGAAAACAGATGGATTTGGCTGGTCGTGCCAAGAAACCTTCAACAGCTGGTTGTGATCAGCTCAGTATTCTCCTGTACATCTGATGACTGTCTAAATGAACCTTCTTACAAAAATTATGGACAGTTCGTTTGCATCACGCTGTCAGTAAAAAGAATCAAAACGCACACGCAAGCGAGCTTGTGCAACGTATGCAAACAGCAAATGAGTTGTATTGGAAAGTAGCAACTACAGCGGAAACTTTTCTTTTCCCTTCGCAGCGTGTCACGACGACCTGTACAAGCATTCCTCTCTCGTCAAACTCGTTTTTGCCGTTTCACGAGAAGTCTGTAGCTCTTTTGGCTAGCTGCGTATCTTTTCTTGTCAAGTCGAAGAGAAGCAAATTATGTGTAAGCGAAAGATTGTTTGATTGTGGTATTACTTTGCAGATTTCCTTCCATATTCACTGGCTAATGCCAAAAACTTTCCCTCGTGGTATACGCCAATACGCGGTCACCTCTGCATTTCATGTTAGCAAAACAAATTCTCCGTGTGTTAAGTACCCGAAAGAAGAAAAATGTGCTTGAACAACAGCAGAGAATGGGGATGTGGTTCTCCCTGAGTGACCAGTAGATCTTATGGACACGTGCTAAAGTGCAGCCGGATCAGCCGCCAAACTTTCTCTCTAGGTAGCAATTAACAATGGTTCCAAACTTTGGACCAGTTTGGGCATGCTATCCCCTTAATGTAAAGAGAGTTTTAGGCGTGGTCCCTATAAGAATACTACAGATTCAAAAAAAATGCATAGGAGAGAACTCTCCAGTGCGAGGTTGCTGAATAGCTCGGGGTACATGAAAAACGTAATTCAAGAAGGTTATAGGGCTAACCTTTAATCGATCCTATGCCAGGGGACGCCGAAGATGCAGATAGTTCTGAACTCTCGTCAAAACCTTCAGTGTCATCCAAGCAAGACGTCGAGTTCCACAGATTTAGCATCTCGTTGGTCATTGTTTCAACGTTACAGTGATGGCGTCACTCGTTGTTTGGAAGTAGGCAGGAAGTCCGCAGCAATGTTTAGGGAAATATTTATTTCACACAAGCCTTTCTACTGCCCGATCCGCACGAATAATCGGTCGATAGCTTTAAAGCCGAGCTCCTGAAGAATCTTAGTTAAACGAGAACTGTCTCTTACTAAGGAGCTTTAGCTGCGTGAACAAGCCCATTCGTTACACAATGCACTTCCTTTGCAACTTCGATATTCAAGACGGCTAATCCCAATGTAAGACTGTCGCGTGCTCCGTATAACGTTCCAAAAATAGAGCCAAGATGGATGTAAAAAAAACAAAACGAAAAATCCTCGGACTCGAGTTTTTCTTGGTTTCTTGGGTTTTATTAGCTTGGTTAAACCACCGTACTATTGTTTTGGTTTTCGTTATGTACCCAAGCACTAACTCGGGAGAACTGGCGTACAAGGTATCTCCGTTAAAACTTTCACTTTTCCTTTTTGCGTTACATTTCCAGAAACAAATGTGGAAAGTGTAAGCGTTGTGACGGTGCCAATAATATTGCACTTGGTGTAAGCCTTGTGGATGATATTAATTCTGAATTAGAATCACTGAGCTTGATTTAATGAACCCATTGGCATTTCGATATCCAAAAATGCGCGTTTCGTGCAAAAGACTCCTTCACCAATGCAGTTACCCCGCACTACACACACGTATACACCTACTACCACTTGCTCGATACAGGTGTCATCCCTTTTGCAAGAAAATCACAGCACCGGAATGATTGTCTAACGCAAAACGGTCTTAAGGAACGACACTTGGTATATGGTCTATCAACTGACGAAAAAGCGTCTGTTCACAACAAAAGCCGAACAGCTTAGCCCGTGATAGGATCGGCAAGCGAGGCGTGCTAAAGGTGCAACTGCGCCTTTCACTTTTACTTTAAACCGGCTTACCAAAACTAAAAGCCTCCGTTCTGACTCTCAACAAGTACCACCTTCAACCCCACCCCCTTTTGCCGGAGAAACCGAAACGGTTAGTCAACACTGAACAAAAATATACCGTCTCAGCCCCTACGTGTCTTAATTCTTACTAACTTGGGAATTAAATTGTACTCAAGAGAATATTCTATGTTATAAGTTATAACACGACTTTCTGGAAACTTGGATCCCTTTGTTCTTCCCGCAACAAAGATTCAAGCCGATTTTGAATGCCTTTTTTGGCACAGAGCGTGACAGACTCAGCAGATATGGGCACTTTCACTTGTGCCAGAGGAACATAGCCTCAACCTAGCCCCTATCAAACTAATGGTTTCATGATGTTAACTGTGCGCATTGTGGGTCCCAGTGCGGATCGGTGAAGAAAAAACTTTGGACGCCATATCATTCTTATCTTTCAACGCTGGTTCGGTGGAAGTCGTGAAAGAAAGAAAGAAGGAAAAAAACTCGTTCAAGTTGCCTGCGACATTTGGTCGGAGCAAGAGTAAGGTAACCTTTCTTGAGGGTACCGATATGAATGGGTCCATATGGGCACTTAAACATGTGAATGCTTATGTATTTTGGGGTAAGAGAGGATTGACCGAGCTAAACTAGCGGTTCTCTTGACCAACGTATTCCTCTCCGTCTATCGCTAATTAACCTAATCTTTGTTGGACACTCACATAACGTCAGACCGGTAAGGACGTCGGTAAAACGAAGACCTACAGCATACCAAGCAACTCATCGCCTGCTCCGGGCGACTTGTAACGGTGCTTTGGGCTTGTGGACTTGGGTGCTAAAAAAGTCGGAATACAGGATAGCAAACGATAAAGATAGAAAGAGAAGCTTTACGGAACAGTGAAGATACAGTTAAACCTACAGTTAGGTAACTAAGGAGGAGCCATAAAGGGGTGTTTTCTCATTTCTATTCCCTTATTTCTAAACGATTTCTACTTACCATACATTATGCGTTTACCTGGGGCATTACATCATGACTTTAGTACTCTGTTAGTCTGACACTTTAGTTATCCAGTAAATGAAAAAAATTATCTTTACCGTATCAACGTACAGAGATAGTTTGTATTGAAATAAATATTTATTTTGACAAAAGCTAAGCATCGAATGAAATAGGTGCATGGGGTCGCGCTTGAACCAGGAAAGGCAGGCGAGAAAGGCAACAGCAACAGGTCTTGTCTATGAAGCCTGCTAGCTAGCAAGAGTCCTACTGACCGTCCGGCCATTCACCCCCATATACCGCTACACGGACACTCAAAGCTCAAACAAGTGACACAGCAAAAATGTATACAGATGAACCCTTTGCTATTGGATTTGATGTCCTGCGTTAATGCAATCACAACCGTCTTTTGCATCATCACAGAAATAATATTTCCTTGGAATTAAGAAACCTAGAAACACTGAAAAAGATGTTAAGTCTTACCTCTAATGGTGCTTGGCATTACTTCATCGCCCGTATCAGGGTAATCCGAAAGCAATAAATACAGAACTAGCTTACACTCGAAATGAATGTACAACACTCAACTGTTCTTTGCAGGTTCGTCAACTGTGGATTTAGTATCCAAGCGGATGCTAAGCTAGTGTTCTGCCTAATGACACGAACGAAGAAGACAATTCTTCCATTGTTACGAAATGGATCACACAGATTTTGAAATGAATAAGTCAACAAAGCGTTCAACGGCGGCTGAAAAATCACAACACAGTCGTAAGAGGATCCAATTGATGCCTTCACCTTGGCCTAACTGCGCTTCTGAGGGCCAAGGGAAAAGGTGCAAGTCGTCGTCGTCCGCCACAACCAGAAACTCAACTTGGGCTTCGCTTACGTCAAGGAGTGGTAAGTACCGTAAGCTGAAGAATACCAAACGCAACGCCAGACTGCTGTTATAGCCTGAAGTATCGAAACCACAACTGGGCTAAACTTGACGACCAGGGACGTCCCATTTCTGCAAAAATGCATGTGAACAACACTCGTGTACTACAAGCACAGTTATCGCGCACTCAGCGTACTCAACAAACGGCCGATACCGCAATACACACGCGAAGTTAATGGGTTGATTCATAAAGCTCCTTAAATTAACCAAAATGGTTGTAATTGTGTTATTTTCAAGCCTTTTGGTCATTCCATTAAAATTGTCATTGTATTACACACTGTATTTTAATAAAAAGCTGTATTTATTAAAGAGGTATGTATTGCTAACATAACACGGAAACTTGTGTCATTAATTGTATTTCTTTTGACAACATATCGCACAAGGCACAAGCTTTGGCAGCCTATTAAACATGAGCAGTTTTATTATTATTTTTTTTCATTGAAAGGGGCGAAATCAGAGGAATCAACATCTGTGCAAAAGTGTCTTGGACATGAGGAGACTTGCTTGATTCACTTGCACACAGAAGAGGTCGAATTCAGTTAGGTCCGTTTCAGATTACTCAGCGTATGGAAACGTTTTTTAGACGTCCTTCAGGGTTAAAACATCAAAGTGACGGAATGTTGCCAGCTTGAATGCGCCAACGTTCGCTAACGCATCCAATAGAGCACATTTATTTGTCTGCACTTAATCAATTATGTACTCAATAGGACCGAGTCGAAAACAGCGTTGGAATAGTTACTCAATATGTGGCATCTAACTTGAAGTTTCCAGTTAAATTCCTTAACAATTTCTATCCAGATATGGCTTCAGCATTCTAGCGACTAGACAACGTGGAGGCAAATGCTTTCAGGAGAAAATTATTGGGTAGTTGGGTGAAGTTATTCAAGTTGAACATCACTGGGAAAAAACATGACAGCAAATGAACTGCTTCGAATAAATTGCTTCGAACTTTGACGAAATTCCGACTGCACTAATTCTTGTGAGCTTCAGATTGATCCTTCAGATTGATCTCCGTAATTCATGGACTGAGCACAGCTTTTTCTCTACTGGTTCAGTTACGACAATGGGACAATACAAAACCTAGCAATAGGAAAGAAAGGATTTCATACCTGACACAACAGGACTTGAAAAGAACTCGAAAAGTTTTCACATTCACATCACAGAGGTTTCCTGAATGTGTAGAAAGCTCGCGAAAAAAAGCTCTCTCAGAATCCCAGTTGTGCAATGGCATGCATTCTTTTCACACTAGTCAGCGAATTGTTTGAATTCCTATGGTTGTTTTTAGTTGGTGAGCAGATTCGCTCGATTTTTTGTCTCTTGACAATCGCGCGTGTGATAAAAAAAGACTGCATATGCTTTTAGATGTTGTGTTTTTTCCGGGACTTGAGCGTAAAATTCAGGCAAGTTTTCGGCCAACTGAAGCTTTTTCACTATAAACTGGGCTAATACGTTGTACAACCTCATGTGGACTTTGTGGACTCATATCGTTGGTATTCTAACGCGAACGTTTGAAGGTTAAAATGCTGCAGTGATATTGAGGAGTATTTTTTCAAAGAGTTTCTTTTTGGCTATGAGAATAGCCTTGTTCCGAGTGACACGTTATCGTAAGAAACGTGTTCCAAAAAAAAAACGCGGAATTTAAAAGTAGTTGACGGGTTCACTCTGGAATTTTGTACCAATTATGGAATAGATGTCTTTTCCAGACAATTTTTTGTGGCTGTTCGCTTTTGTTAAATTTATCTTTTACTTATGTTCGCTTTCTTTCAACGAAATTTACTGTCTTTTTTACAAACAGCATGCCATGTATTGAGTTATGGTGCTGTCTAATTGCTTCGGTTTACCTGTTGAACTGATATATAATAACATATACTTGCTTTTTTTGATAATGCAAGGACAAACGGTGGTCGTTGTGAGTACCAAAGACTCTCGCTACGCAAATCTAAAAAAAATATGTCATCTCGCGAAATTTTGTGCTGGTTTGCACCTGGAATCTCCTCGTGCCTGCAACTCGTGTTTGTATTTCGCGCTGAAATATCAGTAGATTTCCAGAGGGGCAAAATGGTGTATAATGAATTGAAATTTCTTTCTAAATGTTTAAACTGGTGAACGAAAGGAAAATAATTTATATTCTCGTCGATAAAATCCTCCCTCAAGCTGGGGGTGTTATTCAGTGTAACTGTTTACCCGAGACTAGAGATTTCGAGTTACTGCGAAATGTTTTGTCCAAGTATAGTGGGGTAAGTGGATTTATGCTAGGGTACTTCACCCCTGCGCAGGCCGAGCTAACTTTTTCTGGGTATTCCACTTTCTTTCCGTTAGGGAAAGTGCAAAGATTTTACCCCTGATTTTGACCGCAAACCAGGTATGACTGAGGTTGCTCAAATAAAGGGACAATACGTATCCTAAACTTCAGTCTACCTATTGGAGGTTTCTAATATATTTTAAAATTGGACGTCAATTTACGGTAGTCGGTGAAGTCCTAGTCCGCCATTCAGAATTTCCGCGAAAATAATTCCCTTCTAGCATTCGACACCAGATGGCAAGTTTTGTAATTTTTTTGCCGAAATGCACTTCAGCAAAGTCGCCCAGTAATGTGGACAGGGTAAAAAATAAACATATGAATGATAACAAGTAGAGTAAAATCTCGCTTTAAAAAAACCCTAAAAAAATATCAATATCAAAAGCTCGTAGTATCAGATGCTTTTCTGCACGTTTACATACCCGTTTTTGTACTCCTTTGCAATAGTTGGCAATTAATTATAGTGGAGTTCGCTATAGCGCGATTCTACTGTAAAGAATTTGGTAGCAACTTTGGATGAAGTCGCAAACTCGCAGTTCCTTAACAATTACGTTGCTGTGCGCAAATTACTTGATCTTAAGATAAAGTTTATTAGAAGTACGTTTCAACATACCAACATGTGAGCCTCAATTCCTACTCTAATCCATGAGAACATCTCTAATCTAATATCGAAATTCCTGTAATGTAATATGTAAGAGTAAGCTGGACAATCCCATTGGGACTTGGGCAATTCCGAAAAGAATAAATAGCTGGAAGAGACTTTGTAGGTCTTATGTAGAAGGAAGCCAATCTCGTTAACTATCAATACAGCAAACTGAAAATCAAAGCAGTTGTTTATTACACTAAGCAGATGGGCGAGGAATATATGGTGACATCCGCTCTTCTGTTTTTATAAAGTGCGATTGTGTAAAACCACAACTTGTATCCATGCGTACTGTATTGATTTTTGAAAGAGGAAGTTTTTCTAGCTTGGAAAAATAATTACGTGATGCGCTTTTCCTGAAAATAGTTAGGAAAATTTACAGTCGGACCTACTCAACTACTACATTTCGGGTAGCCACATAAACCACCCACCTACGTAGTGAACCTATTGTCCCGTTTTAGGCCCACTTAATTCAACGGGGACAGATATCTGTCTGTGTTATATTGGTTATTGCATATACCGTATTCTTACATAAAATTTTCATGCCTCGTTGGGTATCTTACAATGATAGGTAACTCTGGTTAGCTTAGCACCCAACAATGTGTCACAAATTCCTGAAGCCACGAGGCCGATATATTCCAAGAAAGGCTTAACAACAGCGCATATTGAAACGCAGTTCACAATATAAGAAATCCTTTCACTTTCAGAATAGCTGCTTTCATGTGCAGCACGACAGCGTTGAAAACGGGAAAGAAAGATATTCGAAGTGAAATAAGTTATTTAAATCACAACAAGGGGAAATAATAACGTCAGAAAAATAGGCCATCTATTCGTTGATCAAAATTTCGCTGAAAATTAAATGGTGATTTCGACAACAAAATGTTAAGGCCCCGGTACACACAAACCTCTTATGGACGAATAACACAGGGAACTCTAAAAAAGGCTTCTGCGTAGTGCTTAAGTATATTTCAAATCAATTCTTGCAGTAAAGTTGTCTTAATTGATACCTAGTGCCTATGATTGAGACTTTTTGTAAATATGTTTCTATTAAATTTAAAAACTATAGTTGAATTTTTGCAAATTTTGAAATATTTGAAAAAATAAAATCTGGGTAACAGGAGCACTAGATATCTTCTCCCAACATTTTTTTATGAAAATACGATTCAAATCGGACGAGTAGTTTTTACGAAATCATTACTTAAAATTTGGGAATTCTAGTAATGGTATCGTAAAAACTACTCGTCCGATTTGAACCGTATTTTTACCAAAAAGTGTTTAAAGAAGTTATCTTGTGCTCTTGTTAGCCAAATTTTATTTTTTCAAATATTTCAAAATTTGCAAAAATTCACCTATAGTTTTTAAATTTAATAAAAACATGTTTTCAAAAAATCTCAAACGTAGGCACTAGATATCAATTAACACAACTTTACTGCAAGCATTGATTTGAAATATACTTAAGCACTGCGCAGAAGCCTTTTTTAGAGCTCCTCGTGTTATTCGTCCATAAGAGGTTTGTGTATACCGGGGCCTTAAGGAAAGTACCAGGTTCACGTCGCATGAACGGATACATGATTTGAAAACTGATTTGTACACTCAATGCCGAAAGAACTGGCAAAGCCTGTTAAGAATTTGACTCGAATTCTCGCAAACAAATTTTCAATGTTTCTACAATTCTATTAATTTTTAGCTTAGTATTATGTATGACAAAACTTGTGAGTGATCACTCGTGACACTATTTTTTAACCTTTCACTGACATGATCAAATCCTTTCTTTCAGTAGTGTATATTTCCCACGCCACACCATAAGAAGTTGACGAAATTAATACATTGCATCGAATCAAAGGAAGTTAAAACTTAAGAAAATAGTCCCATAGTGCGATGTGTAGCTCAGTACAATCCCATTATTGGAGGTGGGGATTATAAGCCTTGACTGTTGTATTCTGTTCACCAAAATAAGGTTTTAGAAGTAAGCTGTCGGATTGGAGAGAACCAATTGTTCCGCAGACGGTGAGTTTTAATTTAAAATCCAGCCAGCGGCGCCTTGATCGGTTATTGGACAATTCGGCTCGCCACGCCCCCTGTTCTTTACTCGCGTGACGTTGTTATTAAGCCGAAGAACAACAATCGTTGTTAAAGCGAAAAATAAACTCAAGAAATCCCTGAGTAAATTATCTCCAAGTTGCAATATACCGTTCGCCAAATCATAAGGTAATGCAATACATAATTTCTTTTAATTTAATAGGCATAAGTTAATCAGCAAACAAACTATACTACACTTACTGTCATATCGAACGTTTGCAACATCTATTTTGGATAGCAGGTTACAACCTCAAGAAATGCCAAATTCTACCGGAAGCCAAGAGTCTGACGCTGCCAGTCTTTCAAGCAAAATTGAAGATGAAGAAAAGGAACATTTTCAGAGAATTATAAATGCCTTCAAACACTACAAGTAATACATTAACACTGAATATCGACCTTAAACACTATTTTCTCCTACCCCTTCAAACTTCTAGGCACCACTCTTTGCAGAGGTTGCTGAAAACTGAACGTTATCTAAAGAGCTTACCTGCGCATCACCAAAAACTTTTATCTGGATATCAAGAGCATCTATCAACACTTAGAGTTTGTGTGGAGCACAACTATGAAATCATTAATCTCATGGTTCGCGATGTGGCCAACCTTTTCGAAAACGTCAAGCACAATCCTGATGAGGTACTGCCATTACTTATTAACTTAAATCAGAATCAGTATGTTTCATATATTTGTAGAAGAAACTCTCAGTTCAGCCAACTGCTGGCGATATGGAAAAGGTTCATTCAACGTTAAAGCAGATAGTTCGAGATTGGAGTGCCGAAGGTGCTAGAGAAAGAGAAGCTTGTTATAAACCCATTCTCGACGAGATTTGTCATTACTTTCCTCCAACTGAAAGCGATCCTGCTGACATACAGATTCTTGTACCTGGCGCCGGCTTAGGCAGGCTGGCATACGAGATTGCCCGACGTGGATATAGTTGTCAAGGCAATGAGTTTAGTTTGTTCATGCTGTTTGCGTCGAATTTCCTTCTAAATAGGTTACTTCCTATTGCGTTAAAAATCATATAGCTAATAAGATTGTCAAATCCAGAGTGCAAGGCGTCGACACTTACCGTGTGTATCCGTGGGTGCATCAATCGGTGAACAATTTGGAAACCTCTGACCAAAGCAAGCCGTGTTCTTTCCCTGACATTGACCCATCTTCGGGTTTACCTAAACATGCTCAGTTTTCTATGGCTGCTGGGGACTTTCTCGAAGTATTTGTCATCCTAATTTAAGTGATTTTTTTTACGGAATAATTGTAACGTGTAAATAGGTGTACACTGAGACTGACTGCTGGGATTGCATAGCAACGTGTTTTTTCATCGACTGTGCTAACAACATTGTTTCATTTATCGAAACAATATATAGCATTCTTAAGCCAGGTGAAAGGCGCTCAGTTTTCCTACATTCATCTACATGCCTTTCAATTCTTCCGCGTTCATAGGTGGAGTGTGGATCAATTTGGGACCGTTGCTCTACCATTTTGCGGACATCCCGGGGGAAAATTCAATTGAACCAGCCTATGATATTGTCAAACGCGTAGTACAAGGCGTTGGTTTTGTGATGGAGGTGAGTTAAGCTTCTGAAAGCTTAATCTTCTTGATATAGTTTTTCTTATCATTTTGCAGAAAGAGAAGACGGGCGTTTATACAACCTACGCGCAAAATCCTCGTTGTATGCTGAAATATGGTTACGACTCTGTCTTTTTCGTTTGTAAGAAACCAGACTCGCCGAGTTCAAAGATAAATGAACGATAGTTGTACGCTTGTTTGCCAGTTGTCTGTGTATCTACATTTTTACTTTGTACAGTAGTACACGGCATGACCTTTTTAACCTTTGTATTCAATGGGCCTTTTAAACGGGCAAAGATTAGTGACAACTAGGTTTTATTGGTGAAAACCGTATCCTTTTAGCAGAACAGAAGACTAATTCTCGCAGTCTTTCCCTTTTTACTGCCCCGTATTATAGATGGGTCAGCAAGATTTCGGGTAGAGGTTGGGAAACGCTTTCTGGAAAATGGCACAGCCCCAGGCTGTAAACGCGAGCGTGACCGCTAGACGGCGCCACTTGTGCACAAGGGGAACAGATGACATTGAAGTGCAGAGCAAGGCTTGCGAAGAAAATAAATAGCACCAGTGTGAACTCTGTGGACGTTAAATCTTTTGGCGTACTCAATCGCTTCATAAAGCATGGTAAGCTTTTTTATTCTCCTACTAAACCTGTAATTCCTTGGTACTCATTTTCAGAATAAGGTATTAGTCCATAATTCTATGACTGACTTAGAGATTAGTAACTAACCTAGAGGAAAAGACGTAAAATAAGTACTCACTCGTGGTTTATCATGCAATAAAGGTCCGTGATAGGCGACCTGTTGTAAAAGTTTAGGGAAGTGCTGTGTGAAATATCAGGAAGGGGCCTCTCTGTATTACTCGCCATGTTTAGTGTGTTCGTTCCTTTTTCCTATCTCGAGGGCAATACCTTAGCAACAGTCTTTACATATGAGAGAGAAGGACCACTCGTCAAGGTGCATCAAGGCTTTTAAAACTTCGCCTCAAGCTTGCAAAGGCTTTTTTGTGTGTCGTACGCGTAGACGAAAATTGCATTGTTATGCAGGTTTTCTTAATCATTAGTCACGACAAGTTCTGAAAAACAAGACACCTATATTGAGAGTTCCTCGTACCTGCTGGACGTAAGGTTTCCATAATTCTGAAACCGTCACTCCATACCAATACGATAACGACAAATTCCGCTTCAAGCGTTCTACGTTGAAAAGTTTTGGCACCGTAGAAGTAAATTGTCTCAAAAATGGGGATAATCATGAACTTAAAATTTGTAATAGTAAGAAAAGTATTAGGAAAGCCCTCGTTTTAAAAATAAAATGAAATAGAGAATACAGAAAAAAGAAAAATAAGAAACAAAGAAATATATAGTTATTGGCATCCACCCTTGTGATTTCATATCTGTAAATGGTTACGACAAAGAGCGTAAGCTCACGCCAATAAATAAAATAAAAGATTAATAGCTAACAAATTGTAGTAAGCTCACTTTATAATAAACCTGTACGGAGACGATTGTACAAAGTTCCACGCAAACGCAAGGAATGATTCTTACGATAGATAAGTACCAAGAAATAATCTCCATTCCTTGTATAAGGTGTGTGAAGGTTTTGACGAAGTTCCAGTCCGCTAATTAGCTAGTAAATTTAAGGCAGAGAAAAATTAGCAATATACAGCACGTAGCCTAAATGAAGGACAGCATTGTCATAAATTAGAAAGAAATATTATAAGTGTATAAAATAAGCACCCCCGTATCCAGGGGGGTAGGGGTTTTTACCCCCCCCCCCGAAATTTTGATTTAATAATGGGGAAGATAGGGAAATGACTAAGTGTCCAAAAAATTGCATATTAACCCCCCCAAAAAAATGAAATCCTGGATACGCTACTGAAAATAAGGAATAAGTAAGAATCAATCTACAGTGCTCCTAATTCCTGAACGATGTTGTAGGTTTATTACTGCACGTTTCCCGTCGGTTTGGTTAATTACCGAGTCCCATTATACTTCTAAAGTTTTTAAATGTGTGCAGTTTCCTTTTTAAGTAACCTTGTAAGGGAGGGAGTGTAGATCATGCTGCGGTACCTGAGTCCGTACGTACCGTTGTTGAGGGGCCCCTTCTAGTTCTTCGGGAATGGTACCAGTCTCGAGCTGGTTCCCGGGGCCTCTCAACCACTTGCCAACCTGTGCCGCTTGGAAAACCCCCATTTTATGAAAAAGAAACTCGGTATGAACTGCAGCCGGTCGTAAGTTTCATAGTATTTTAAAAGTGGTCGTCGAGAAACAGCATTTTCCTTTTGGTTAATTTGGCTATCCTGTCAGGCTACGTCACTGCATTGGTAGGCTAAAAATGAGTATCACAATTCTAATGAGGCCCTTTTATGCTAGACACCTAGCCGAATGTCGTTAGCGCCTTGAACTATTGTCATAGGTCGACAGCGCGATGTGGAACACGTTGTACAACTCAGTTGCTCTCTGGGACTTTCCTTCTTAAGCGCGTAGACTTTGCGACTTCTAGTTTTCCTATCCTGGTCGCCATACAAACGTAATAGGTACCGAGACGGTGTGTCGTACTTTGAAGCAGGGTGAAAGTTGAAGTGGCTTTTCGGATATAGCGGAAAGGCGCTGGCAACAGATTCCACTAGACGATATTCAAACATTTATAAAATTCGAACCGGTGGGTTGATATAGCTCATTGCGTGGTTAAGAACAATCTAAACGGAAAGATTGTGTTTGGGGATAATTTGAGATTTGTTTGAAAAAAATAATAATAATAAAGGTAAGTGCTTGTTGGATGAGGGGCGAGGTGTCCTTTTAACGAAGCCCCTGTTTTTATAGAGTTTATGCCGTTGGCGCTAATCTGTACTGTCTTGTTTCTTTATTCCAGAACGCTTGCACACGTGTTCGTTGGCATCCAATCCTGCATGCGTGCCCAGTAGCTGTTTAGGCTGCGTACCGAGTAGAAGCCTGAAAGCACGTGGGGAGGAGCTGGGAAGCTACGTTTCACGTCGGTGGAAGCTTTCTTCATCAGCGGCAGTGGTCTCCAGATTCCGAGTCCCTCTGACCTTATTCTTGCAAAATTTGTTCTTGACACGTGTTATCGACATCGTGGGCCTCTGCGAGCCCTCCCAACGGTTGCAAAATCTTTCGAAACCCCAAAGATTGCTTTTTGGGCCGTTCTTGGGAGTGGGGGCGTGGGAACTCAGTGGGTTTCTTTTTTAACTCGGTGAGAATTCGGGAGCGCGTAGCTTGTTGTGTATGTTCGTGATGTGGGGGACTTCATCAGGTCAAGCAGGGTCGTTGCTCGGCCTGGATGCTGGAGCCGACGTGGAGGACACGCCGGATGCAAAGGAGATCGAGCCCGTGACCTTAGGTCACAGGCTTGTTGCGGGACGACACCGTGGAAGCGATCAGGTCGATGCCCGTAACTCTTATCTAAGCCAAACGAACCTGGGCCGTGGACACGCCTACAGGCTTTGATCCTGAAACAGCGGAGTAAACGCCGTCCCTTGGAGCCCTTTGCGTTTTTTTTTCTGTGCATCTTCGTTTCTGCGGAACTATTCTAGGCGAGTGTCCTAGAAAAACGTGACTTTGAAAACTCTTTTATAATTCTCTTGAAAAGGTAGTGAGGGCTCTTATGTGTGGTGACTGTTACGCCGCAGAGTTTTTCCAAGTGTCTGCGACTTACATTGGCCACATTGCCCAACGTTAGCAACAGGTTGATCTCGCCCATCCGTGCTTGGTGGCGACTGATGTTTTAACAGAGGAAAAAACCCCTACCCGGTCCCCTGATTGCTCCCCATCGCTCTCCATTGAGTTTTCCCGAGCTGGTTTCCGGGTTTTCGGAACCTGTCCGGCCATGCAAGGTGTGTATAGCAAAGGGAAACAAGCCACAGCAATGCCTCGCCGTACTTCGTCTTCGTCGACGTCTTTGGCTCGCGGCTCCCGGCCAGCCAAAACGCCCAACGTGGTAGCTCCTGCTTCGCCCAGTCCCGATTCTTCCAGTGATAACGCCTCCGACAATTCCGATTTGTTTCCATGGCCTACCACTATAGATACTGCAACAGTGGGCCTGTTAGCCGTTCGAAATCCGGTTTCTTCGTCAGCGTCATCGTCGTTGTCCGCGACAACAGCAGCAGCCGGGGGAGTGCTGCCTATTTCGTCCAGCGCTTCGAACTTGGCCTCTCTGACCGCGTCACGGAAGCGTAAGCTCCTTGAGCAGTTTTTAGCCCCTGAGGGGGAAATGCCAGGTAGTAATTAAAAATTCCACGATTTCTTTTCCTTCCGTTTCATTATAGCTTATTTATGTATTTATTAGTGATTGTAAATTACACTTTTTCTTTTCATTCTTATTTTTTTTATTTTTTTTACTTCTTTATTCATGTACTTATATTTTGTGTTGCAAAGAACTCCGAATCGGTACGCTGACGACCCGGCCGATGCAGCCCCCTCCCCCTCCTCCAGTGAGCCTTTCGTCCCGAGGAATTGCCCAACCCGTAACCACATACGTCACATTCCCTATTGAACCTGTTTTCAGCTCTCAATACCAAATGCCGCTGGCGTCCACCCCGTGCCTCGGTGCGGATAATTCGGCCAATGGAAGCACCGAGTCACTCGCGAGCACTGTCGATTCGATCTCAGTGCATGATCCGCTGCAAATTGACGAAGTAGAGGTCAGCGCTGAGCACGTTCATCTCAACAGACATCCAGGCGACGCCAAAGACGCACACGGTCATGGTATGCAGCGCTCTTGATTTACAACTCCATAAAGAGGCAAATGTCTGTTACACCTTGCTCAAAATTGCGGTGGGCCTCACAAAGGGGCCGTCAGGACCGAACCAGATAGAGTTTGTCGGAACCGGTGATTGTAGATTAGCAGGATAGGTCAACATTGTGTTGTTACGTAAGGAAAGCCGCGTATAATCAAACGTTACCGTTTTAAATGGGTTATCCGTAACCACAGAAAAATATGACAAATATAATTCCAAGTAGTTCCAGTGACACCAAGTGTGACTTCACATTTGCGCCAGATATGGTTTACGTTTGTGGTGAATGGAAGGGCAGATTATTCCTTGCTGCCGTAAAACATGTGTGACGCAAATAGGACAAAACAGCTCGGGGTTTTCCAAAAGTCGTTGGGTACATATGCAGTTTTGTTTTGTTTTCCACTGCAGATTCGCAATGAACGTGGGTCCTTGACAGGTTTCTACCTGTTTTTCACCTTCAGGGCGTATAGAACGTCAAGTGAAATGTTGTACAAGAGATCGAAAGGGTTTTCTATTTTTATTTTTTATTTTTTTAACGGCTATTAGGCAGAATATGTGTCGTTGTTTTGCTAGATGAGGGAATATGTAAGGACAACGCAAGATTAGGCTTAGGGTTGTAACTTTTTTTCACGAACGGGGATTTTTTGGGCAAAAGATGTATGTAGTGGTAGGATTTGGGTAATCTCACGTTCTTAATTGGTATCTTCGTGACGAAAGAGTCATCTGAGCTCGTCTGCTTGCTTGAGCGGTCAGCTCAGCTTGTTTGAAACTAAAGTCGAAAATAAACTGTTGCTTAAGGAAACACAGCACGTGGGTGGGAAGTCATTGTTATGAAGTCTCACGCAGAGGCGACACGTTAATCATACGCGAAATTGTGTTTCCTTTTGGGAAAGCATGGCGGTCAAGTCTTCTTTCTATGAGCGGAATAGCTGATTGAGGTGGCCCATGAACGAGAATAAATCTGTGTATTTTTGTTTTGCAGATGCAAGTACAGGTGGAGGAAGTTGCGCAAATAGGGTCAACGCTTGGCCGATCGGCGATTCCGAAGACATCGATGACAACCTAGCAGCAGATTTTGATGGCAGTCTTTCCGGCTTGGGTGTCGATTTGAGTGTGGCTTCGTATAACATGAGGTGAGTACAGCGTTGTTGGTGCCACGTATGCGGATGAGAATTGATGTGAATTAAAGAGTAAGCTCATGGCTCGCTCTCGTCGTCTAATTAAGCCCCGTAAGGTTAATAATGGGTCAGGCTTAGCCATGTAGGTGTAACCTTTCTCAATGTAAGACAATTAGATGCGTGTTAGTGATGTGAGAACTTCCTAACTGAGAAAATGAGCTTTGTCGCGTAGGTAAACGTGTTAAATAGCAATATTCATACCTACGAGTACCATACATGCCAGTACCGTGAACCAGTATTTTTACTTATGTTATTTGGGAGATTGTACTTCTTACCTATGTTTATTTAAGTTTTTAATTGCATGTGGTATTTTTTATTTTCTAATTAAAATTTTAGGTTCTTTAATAATTACTACGACCACACCAGTGGGGAAAGGTATCTTTTGGAAATATGTGTGTGTTAATGTTGAATGCTCTGGAGCACCTAACCCTCCCATAAAGGAATCTTTTGTTATTGCCAGTGTAAGCTGGTGGTATATTGCTGGATACCCCTTCAATAAGGGAATTGCTTGTTAAATGGTTCAGGCTATTTCGCAAATGCTGTGCAATATTTCGTCACAATTTCCCAACAGTAGTGTTTCAAATCCTAATTTCTGGTGTATATTGTCGATATTTGATGCGAATTTTCGTAGTTAATCTGTATCAAGCGTGTCAAATTTAATTTTTTCAAAGGAAAATCAATGTAAAAATTAGACCTCAACATGCGCTCGTCATATTAAACTATTGTAGAAAAACAGAGTCTACATCTGATAAATAGTTTTGGAATTATCACGGATACAAAATCACAACACTTCTCATTCCAAAATAACCGTCGTTTTGGATTCTGAATTAGTGGGAAAACGCTTTATCGTAGACATAATCTTGTTGTTGTAATGTTTTTAGTCATCAAGTTGAGACTTACGCACTGATTTTAAATTTACGAAATATTATTCTGGAAAATCTCTACGAGAAATATCAACACTAGGTATTGCAATGCAGAATTTTACCATGGATAGTGCGTGATGAAATATTAAGCAGTTTGGGGGAAAATTACATGAATCATTTAGCACGTAATTCCTTTATAGCAGGGTTGGGTGCACCGGGGCTCTGAAGTTTTAATAAATCTGTTGTACTAAATACGCCATTTCTATTATTTTTAGTTAGTTTATTTCCCCTTACTTTTGTTTATGTTTCAATTTTCTAAAATTTCAGTTAGCTTTATGTTTTATTGTAATATGTTTATTTTTGTCCAATTTGTTTTCGTTATTTTTTGTTTGGCGTGTATAGCGGTAGTCAGTTTGGCTTGCGTCTTGTTAGAACATCTTAAGTATAAGATTAGCATACTCAAATCTATATTGCGAGTTACCGTCCCTCCAGCGTGTCCGAATTAGCGGAACACTCTTGGAGATTCCGGCCAAAGCGGGAGGGAAGTGTTGCTAGTCTTATCCAACTCTCCTTGAATCCTTGTGGCGTTGTTTGACAAATAATATGGCGGAGCATGTAATTAAGTATTGTCAACGTTTGCCACGGGCGTGCTTAAAAGCATTTGTTACGTATTAAACGGTAGCACTTCTCACAGCAAAGTAGGCTGCTGGGTTTGTGAGTTCACGAACCTGGTTCCGCTTGGAATCCCACATATTTCAAACGGTTAAGTGAATGGGCTTATGAAGCGCTATTGGCTGGTCTTACTTGGTCGTTTGCATATCCCTGGACTAGCTAAAACTTTGGGAGGGGTTGGCTGCACATTTTTTATTGTCTATGGCGATCGTGGAATGGGCCCAGAAGGAAATTTTGTGCTTACTTCTGTCCTTAATGAGAAGCCGTTATTTTCCTCTGCTTGAGATTTTTTCAGTTTGTTGTCACAGCCCAGTCGTAAACCGACTGAAAAGCTGTTGATTAGCATAATAAACCCTACTGCGGTTGGACTTTTCTCTGGCGTCTGTCAAATAGACTAATGAATCCAGCAGCATCCCGTAGACTCTTTGGCTCTTGCTCAAACTATGGTTGGGGCCTCTTGGTGTCTAGCGCCGGTACACTTTTAATGAGAGGCAGGTAGCATCTTGCGAAGATGGACCGTAAGATAACGAAGTAATTAACATAAGCTTCCTCCGGATGTTGTGCGTCAGGCACATTAGCCACCAGCAATGATTGAGGTCTTGTTAAGTAACCTCAGAGGGTTTTGCCCTAATGAGTCGCGGTATAGATCATCCGCCGACCTGTTGATTCACGCGTCCCATGTCTACATTGCGTCTCTCCCGAAACTTAAGAGTCTTGAATTTTTTCCCTTTGATATGCTTTAAAATTCCTAAATATATTTCTCGCATCTATTCTTGTATCGTAAATGTAAGTATTTGAAGGTCCAAAACGTAGTGAGAAATATTAGAACCAGCAAATGACGAGAATCTATTATGGAATTATTATATAAAAAAAATCTTGAAGAAAAGAACAAGAAGAAACTGGTTTAGCACGTGCGAATGACACTAAAAAATCATCCTAGTGTCCATGTACCATTGTGTACCGTACATTTGGCTTGTACTTTTGTTGATCCGTGAATGGGCGGTTAACGGTGGATGGCGTGTCGTAGTCAATACTTGGAACTTTGGTTGACCCTAACTCCACTTACCGTACATTGGAAGTTCAAAAAGCTCGGACAAGTTCAGGTATAGGAAAGTGCTCGGTTACTATTGACATAGAAAAGGATTCGGTTGGATTTTTGTCTGCATAGAACTAGAATTCGCCAGTTTTTGACGTCAGTTATCTTGAACGAACGGACCAAAGGATGCTTCAACCAGTTAAATGCTGACTTGATGTGTGGGACGTGATGACCACCTTCACCAGCGTTGACAAGTTGGACTAGCTGCCTACTACAATTTACGTAATATCGTATTGTGCGATTTCGACCAAAAACTTTTGCCGAAATGGAAAAGTCAGATAACCCACCTTTACCTGAAAGAGGGGCGGGGCTAGCGAAGATACTAGGCGACAAGGAGGCACGGAGAAGCACAAGTCAGGTTGAAGAGTAGGAGAGTAGGAGCCGTAAGCTCGTGATCGTTGAACCGAGGCAGACGTGGTCTTCGTACCAGTCTGATTTTTGTCGTATCCGTCGCTACAAGTGACTTGGTGAACCTCTCCACGTTTGTACAGTGGGAGTCCCATCACGTGATGTGGGGTTATCATTCGGAAAACAACCAAGAACGCTTGTTTCGGACTAAACCGTAGATCTGCGGAATAACGCATATATCGAATCCCACCATAGCCCGGATCGAATTATTTGGGGGGGAAAACGGGTGACACTGGATTTGTTGTTGTTGTTGTGTGAGAATACCCGCTTGTATTTTGGTTACAAGTCGCCTTTACACGCTGTTTTCGACTGTGATAAAATTTGCTGTCGTTCTGGCAAAGTCTTCTGTAGTAGTATTTTTCACATTGTGTGGCAGTCACTTCGAAACTGAAGGTATATTTCTCAGATACACATCGTAGTAGCGAAACAGCGCTTTTGCCAGGCATTTGTTGAACGCGAAGCTCAATCCGTTTCCTCCTTTATTGTTGCCTGTTTTCTGCAAAAGTCTGCCGAAAGTGCTTGTATAAAGTCACGAGGAAGTGTTTTTTTGGATAAAAACACTTTTCTTAATTTGCCATTCTTGTTCGGGTATACGACAGCTCATAACCAGTCCATCCAAAACGCCAGCCAAAGTGGCGCCCTATCCTCTGCCTCCTCACGGCAGCAATGCCAAGAACTACCAAGGCAGCAATCCAGGGATGATGCAGAGCTACGTTCCTCCCAACACTCCCGCTCATTACTTACCTACCAATATGCCCTCTCAGACGTACCCTTACACCAGTTACCCCAGTCCGAATAATCCGTATCCTGCTCCAGGCTTCCCTACGTCAGCTTATTCATACTCCAGCAATGCTCGGCATCCTTATCGCGATTCCAATTACCTATCCTCAGCAGTAGCTTTGGATTGGAGTCGAAGAAAAGTCCGAAGTCCGCCCTGGCAGTCTGCATCGCCATGGGACATTGAAAAGTGAGTTTTGGGTTAAATTTCTGTTGAAAGTGGGAGATTGATGGACGGATGGGTGCGGGTGGGGGGGGGGGGATGTTGGCGACTGGGTCTTAGGCGGGGCCTCTGCTTGACCATTTTCTGTAGGAAATAAGAGAGAAACGTTGACGTAAATTGGGACAAGGAGCCCCAGGTTTTTGAGAGCGTATCACCTAATCAAGTAATTGACATTCTGTTCCACGTCTGTGGGGCCCCTCAAAAGTGCCTCCGGCTAGAGCATGTGCCGCACAGGATGAGTCTGGTGGATTGGATTTTAGGGTATGATACTCTTGCAAGTCCTAGAACAGGGAACTCCTCCTTGCACGGTTACAACCAACTCTCACCTTTACAAGTTGGAGGGAATTATTAATGAGCCGGCTCGTCCAGCTCGTTAGGAAGGAGCTGGAAGAGTTTGAATCATTGGGTCGTTTATTATTGTTTAGTGTCGTTGACTCACTGAAGCCTGCACTGTTAATATAGTTTCCTAACGCTGTTTATTTCTTGTCTTTCGCGCACATCAGTGAAGCATTGCTGGCCCTTCCTTCACTGACCGTATTCAAGCAAGAGGCAGCGTCGCCCAATTGTGATAATGGGTAAGTGACTTCACTTTTTAAAAATATTTTTTATATCTCAGAAAAAATTAGCTTAAAGAATAATAATTTAAAAGAAAAAAGGAGAAAATAAGAAAAAAAATGCAAGAAGAAAAAGTAATTAAAGAAAAAAGAAATTTCAAAAGGAAAAAGAAATTCAAAGAACAATAAAATGAACAAAACTAAATTAAAGACAAAAGGAAAAATTAAAAGAACAATAAAATGAAAGAAATGTAGGAAGTGTTTTAGATTCGCGATTTAATCTAAGTTTCTTCCACCAAATCTGTTTTCGTTCGTCTCTAGTCGCCTGGGTGCGCATCCTTCAGGAATCCAGAACATGGTACGAAGCCAAACGCATTCTTTCCATCAGCTGTTGCAGCAACAGGCTTCCAGTACGAACGTGAGCGGACACACCGGAGAGAGCGGGCGCGTGGGAGGCGACGGGGGTACCGGTAGCGTTTCGAGTTTAACGTCATCCTCATCCAACGAAGCTTTGGGCGGGTCTGGACCTACACCAAGCACTCCGACTTCTCGGGGAAACACCATGGATAAATATAGTAAATTTGAGCGTTTGAACGAAGCCGATGTTAATGCGGACAACAGGTATATAAGGATGAAGCAAGGAAAGAATTTTCCAATTAAATTTTTTTTGTCGTATTTCATTTAGGTTCTTGTACGTTTTATCGGCATCGACATCCATAGCCAGTAAAGTTAATGAAGAAACGCTAACCTATCTAAACCAAGGGCAGTCTTATGAAATTAAGTTGAAGAAATTGGGCGATCTTTCCAATTTCCGGGGGAAGTACTTAAAAGTAAGCATGATTGATTTCATAAAAAGGTTTCGGGAAATAAACAAATGTTGGTTTTTGTGCTTGAATAGAGCGTGGTGAGATTGTGTTTCCATGAAAGGCGATTACAGTACATGGAAAGAGAGCAGATTGCAGCATGGAGACAGACGCGGCCAGGCGACCGTATCGTGGAAGTCGACATTCCCTTGTCATACGGAATTTACGACGTCATGCAAGATCTCCAGCTTCTCAACGTCGTAGAGTTTGTCTGGGACCCAACCAAAGAAGTGGGCGTCTATGTCAAAGTCAGTTTTCTCATAATTTAGTACTTTCGCTTGGCGGTAGCAGGCTAACACTCGTATTTCTTGTAGATCAATTGTATTGGCACGGAATTTACCCCCAAGAAACATGGCGGAGAGAAAGGTGTCCCATTCCGGCTGCAAGTCGAGACCTACGCTCATGGAGAAGAAGGCAGCACACCAAAGCGTCTGCACGTAGCCGCTTGCCAGATTAAAGTGTTTAAGGTATGTACAAATTTCGTTGAACTTTTCGGTGGAAAAGTCATAAGTGTTTCATTTTTAAATTTCATTTTGTTACTCACTTTTATTTATTGCCTATTTTCTTGTTATTTATTTGCTTATTTTCTTTTTATTTGTTGCATATTTTTGTTTGTTACTGCTTATTTTACCTAATTTAGTTTATTTTACTTAATTTACTTTTATTTCACTTTGTTTAATTTTTATTTCTTATTATATTGGGTCAATCGAAAAGTCCGTGCAGTAAATTACCCCACATTTGAAAGCGAATTTCTCAGAACATAACGAATTTTATTCAGTAATATATTAATTACTTTGTTCGATCACTTTAGCCCAACGATTGGGTAAATCAAAGATTGATTTCTTCAAGTACGTCTTCGCTTTTTTTGCAAAAAACTGATTGAGGTGCTTTTTTATGGCCTCTAGATTTTCGAAATTTTTCCATAAAGAGAATTTTGAAGAGAGATAAAAAGATGATAATCTAACGGAGCAATGTCAGGACTGTAAGAATTGTGCAATAGAACAACCCTGGAAACTTCGCGCAATTGTTTTCACGTCGGCAAAGATGTGTGATGTTCGGCAAAGATGCCTCTTCTGTTGGCCAATTGTGGGCGCATTTGGGCAATGACATCGTTCAAATTTTACAGTTCTTTGCAGTATTTATGATAATTGATGGTTTGACCTTCTGGGAGTAGCTTATAATAAGCCACTCCTTTAAAATCCCACCTGAATTACAGCATCACCTTCTTCGGGTGGAGCCCAGCTTTACGGACAGTTTTCGGATGATTGTCACTTTATCATCAAGATCATTTTCTTGTAGCGTTATTGCAGACAGTCGTATCTTCATTTCCCGTAATCACATTCCTCAGAAAAAGATGGCCCTTGCTTTTATTCAGCAATAACTCGGACGCGTCTACGTGCTGTTCTAGGTTCCTGCCGCTCAGGCAGTGCGGGAGCCTGACGTCCGCTTCATTCACGTTTCTAGCTGATTTCGGGTGGTTCTCAACATTTTTTTGTGATACACCGACGGTCTCCTGTATCCCCTGAATTATCAGTTGTGAGTTTGTGCCCACCATAGTTGTTATTTGGTCCACATCGATCAGTTAAGGGCGACCCGGTCAGTCACCATCCTAACAAAAAAAATCCCCTTTGAAACAGCGGACTCCGTTTCCGAACCACGGGTTCTTTTAGGGCATTAGGGTCGTAAACTGCACACAATTTTTTAGCCGTTTTTGAAGCGTTGAGACATTTGTGGAAATTATAAGGTATAAAAAGGTGAAAATTTACGGCGGTACCGTTCATCTTTCAGCGTTGAATAGAAAATTCTTGTTCACGTCAAAAATCATCAAACTTTGGTTAACATGTCACTCAGAGACCCCTCTTGCTAGTTTGTGAGTAAAAAACTGCATTCGGGCAATTAGAGAAATACAGGGACTTTTTGAATGCGAAAATGGTCGAATCACTGTTCGGACTTTTCGAGTGACCCAATATATATTTATTATATTATGCTCCCTTTAATTTTTTAATTTTATTTTCTTGTTTTATTTCATGATTTCTATCTCGGTTTTAGTTAAAGGGAGCTGATCGAAAGCACAAACAGGACAAAGAAAAGCTCACGAAGAGACCGCTCGCAGAACAAGAGAAGTATCAGCCGTCTTGCGTGTGCACCGTTCTGTCGGAGGTATTACTTTCTATAATGCAAGAGTAAGCGTTTGAGCGAGGAAGTTTCCCGTTTAGGTTCCCTTGGACTCCGTGTACACTACAGTCACCGCTCCACCGACAGCAACGTCTGTTCCAACCCCAGTAACCAGTGTTAGCACCGCCGTGACAGCAAATTCCTCCACGGCGTCTAGGCATTACAGTGGCGAGTTTTTGTAAGTGTAGAAAAGCCTTGCAAAGGAAGCTTTTGCAAATCTAAAATGAATTTACATTAGGAATGAAACTTGCCATGATAGTAGTCCAACAGTCATTGACACCGACGGCCATGACAGCCCAGTAAGCATTCATTTAGGCTTGTTTAACGCTTTTGCGTGTTAACTCTTTTTGGTTGTTTCCCTCAGAATTCCTTGTTTAGTGGAAACCCTTCTCTGTATCAGTTTTACATGCAACCTTTGCCCGTTGACGCAACTGCGCAACAAACCGCTCAATGGCTGCAGAGCAATAGATTCCAAACACTTACCCGCACCTTTGCACATTTCGCCGGCCCGGACATTCTTCGTCTATCGAGAGACGATCTCATCCAGATCTGCGGCGTAGCGGACGGCATTCGGCTATTCAACGCTCTCCATGCGAAGTAACTATTTAAACGTGGAGAATGAATCTCAGCGAATACTTACCCATGTGTTTATGTGTATTACAGGGCTTTAACACCACGCTTGACTCTGTACTTGAGCTACGTGGACAGTCAGCCCTCCGCCTTCCATGCCATATACTTAGAATCGTTGACTTCGATGGAACTCGTAACGAAGATTTCCGCATTAGTACAGGGCGGTAGTAGCAGTGACACTTTGGCGCTCTATACCCAAGGTCCCTCCGGGATACATGTTATTGTCACCGACGAAGTGGTACATAACTTGAAGGATGAATCTATCTGGACCTTAGAAGTTATCCAAAGTAACGAGATGAAGCCGAGATTTGTCTCTATAACTCATCGTTTACCCTTTTTGTAGGTGATGATGGTGATATGTTCCGCGTTCTCTTGAAACCCGCACATGCGCCTGAGATGTGAGTTGGAGAACGTCGTTTGCGGACTAGGTGTGAAACCTCGAAGTCTGAGGGGGGAAAAACGATAAACGGGACCAAGGGACTTAAAGACTTGTAGTGGGTTTCTAGTGTTAGCAAAACAAGATTTTAGGTTTGGTCGGCTAATGTGTGAATAGATGTCGAATATCAAACCCATTTCTGTATGCAGATGGAAAAGCACGTGCCATGCAAAGGGGCAGTATTGAGTATGGAGTGCCTTTCATTGCCTGGCAATCAAAATTGTATAGTTTGTGTTGTACTGGCAAACAGAGAAACTTTCCAGCTTTGTATAGGTTCATAGCGTTGAGCATATTACCTGTTTGAAGAGAGCAATCTTCAGTTCATCTTGATTTGCGTTATGACAAGCAGAAGGACCCGTTATAATCAGCATGTATGTACCTTTCCATGGCATTTAATGAACAACGGACAATGTACTATTTCTTAGAGAGTATTGCAATTATGGGTCTCGCATTCGAAGGGACATACTTCTATAGGGTGCCTGACGCAAAGTTTTTCAGTTTTTGTTTCAGAGAGCTTTCTTTTTTTCTTTGTCCGTCCCCTTCGTTACCATGTGGCAGTGTAGGATTTCATCAATAAAAGTTATCGAAAATCCAGAAGTAAAGGATTGTGTAAACATATGGACAAAGAGTACTAATAATTGCTCTGAGATCTTTTACTTATTTTACTTGGAGAAAATTCCAAGTGAAGATTGAAGCGGTATACCACAAAAACCGTTTGAAACAAGGAAACGTACTAATTGGCAAGTCCCTAATATGGCCTATTCAAATTCATTGCAGATTAAGGCGGTAATCATTAAATTCTCTCCGCTTACACGCAAGAGATGCCTCTTCTTTTCATACCCATAATGAAAACGGGTACATTGGCAGCAACAATAGGGAGTATGTTGAAATTTGATATTTTTTATGAAAAACAAGTGTCCAATAAAGGGGGGTTCTTCAAAATGAGAGTTAACAACAATCCTGTTCACACGTAATGGCGAGTACTCAATAGACGTAGATGCGTTATTTTGTTATAAGAATCAGTCAACCCGTGGTTGTTTAAGTAAGAGCCGCGTACGTTTCACAAATACAATACGTTAGAAACAGTTCCGTTGGCGGTACAGGAATCTCGCTATTCACGATACAACGATCAGTATTATGGATCAAATTGTATCAGTGATACCGTGGGAAAAACCTCGATTACAAAGGTATTCCCATACCGAAAATTCGTAGCCTAAATTATAGTTATTCTAAACATAAAAAGCTCTCAAATACAGTATCTTGAACCCTTCCAATTAGAATTACACTTCGTTCAGGTTGCTCTCTTAAAACAATAAATTCGCGTATATAAGTTTTGCGTTTTGTCTTGCCTAGAAAAATTAGACTCTTTCTGTAGCCTGAATTTCTTTACATTCCGTAAACTCCATGGAGATGAAATTTTAATCCCCGTACCTTGCTTGGTTGCTAGAAATCGAACATATTCCCTCGCGTCTCTGAAAACATCTGGAACAGCAAAGACTTGAAGTGATAACCATTATATAAGAAGGGCAGGTTCATCTTAAAGAAACTAAACTTTCCCAATAGCTGGAAAGCTGCAAGTGTGCGGTCCGTTCCGTTAGCTGTAGGGGAGAGTCGTGTGGGATGACACACTTTTCAGTTTTTCTTCTTTCCTTCAGAAATTTATAAACAGATTTTAATGTTTTTAGGGTATTTCATTAGCGTACTCTTTTGGGCAACTAACGCAGTTTTTTCTCTTGTCTGCCTTAAGCCGTTTAGGAATCGTAATTTTTCCCCCAGAAGTGATCTTTGTGTCATAGTACACGATCCTGGAGGGTACTATGACACACCCCGATTCTACTATGACACAGAATCGAACTTTGCCTGTACCATCCGTTTATTGAGGTCTACTCAAACAAAATGACTTCAAATGAGAATGCACATAGATTGCCCATCAAATATGGGACACTGGGTTATATATAAAAATATAGCTTAGAAAACACGTCTAAATAATAGCAAAGAAGATAGTTGGTCAGCAGTGTTTCTTCTTGATGGGTAAAAATGTTTTGTTTCTTGTCTTTTTTACCACTTCTGGACAGGGAAAATTTTTTAACTTTTGCTCCTTTACATAGCGAGCTACCGTCTTCAAGGATACCCCACATGACTGACCGACTGATCTAATTGACTCTCCTTTTGCGATTACCAGGGACATAGCAGTCTTTAAGTTCTCGTCAGTAAATTGCCTTCTCATGTTTCTGAAACAAAGTACACAATTTCAGAAAAGGAAATTCATTTTTAGCCTACAATCCAGGCCTAGAATTCGTGAACTCCAGTCATGGAGAGTTTTCGCGCCATGGTATCTCCTCAAGTTCTCTGATTTATGCAACGAGTAGTACACATTATACGAACTTTACAAAGGAAGGACTAAAAAGCAATCCCCTAGTAGGCTATATCCTTCATGGTAGAGGTTTCTAGGCTATTTCTATCAACAAACCAAATACAGTTTGGTACTATGATACGTGTCAAACTAGCAGACTACTGATGTGTCATAGAGCAAGACACCGCCATTTTGAAGCAAATGTCAGTTTTCTAAAAGAAGGTGGGGAATTCTATGCAAATCATCACGGTTTTATGTTCTTAATACTCAACTATACCTCCTCTCAAATGCTGACAATTTTAAGTCGCATACAGCCTAATTGACAGAGTTCAGTTTGCGGCAAAAACCTAAGTTGGGAATGTGAAAAACTAGTTAAAAATTTTTATCTCGCGTTCTTATAACCTTTGTGTGCTGTTACTCCGTTGAGACATTGGTACAATAAATGTCTCTGCCCACTATTTTTAAGCCGTGTCATACCACACGTCTCTCCCCTATACTGCACGGTTTTTTTCAATGAAGACGCCTAAACGTAAAATCGCACAATATAATATAAGCCATCTTGCGTCCGACCTGCTTAAAATGGCGAAAGAAAATTTGGTGTAGTCTAGTAGGAAATTCGGTGCTGTTTTGTAGATCTACCTGTGTCCTTCTATGCAGTTGTTTTGTTGCGTGCTACGCCTTTTCCTTTTTTACAGTTTCTCTTGCCCTTGATAAATTATTTAGGGCCTTTGTAAATTATCCTGCTCTTCAAGAAACAGAGGGTGTCGAGATCGCAGATTTTACGCTAAATCGTCGCAATAAAAGATACTCATTTTAGCAATTCTGAATCGCAGTGCTTTCAGAATGAATAGTTAATCATAATTCACAAGCATATCCTTCAGTTTTGAGCCCTCAAGACATTCATTCTACAAATTGTCTTTTTATAAATCTTTGTCACATCGCCATATTGGGTCTCAGTGACGCCACAAAATCCCTTAGGGCTCTGAAAATGTTTCTACCGCTTCACGTCTCTCGCGTTGCATATAAATAAAATCTTTATCGAAATTCAAGGTAATTGTATTCAAAGCGCAAGTAGGACTAATAATGGTAGCATTTAGTGGGGTGCAGGGCATGCCATTGCACCCTCGGACCCACTAAGTTGCTGATTTAAAATGAGAATTTCGACGGCAAATGATTTATTTATTTGCATTCCCTGGCCTAACTTAGAAATGTCGCCACTGAAGGGAAGAAAAGACGGTCGCTAGATTACTTTTCGTTAAGTGTAATGAGTTTTAATTTGCTTAGCCGCAATTTCTAACCACATTTACCAAACTTAGATTACGTTTGGGTGATTTGACTACACCGATTGTCATTACAAAGATACTAGAAAAGAGCGATACATAAATATCGAACGAAAGTAAGTATATCGATAGTTGACTGAAAACAGGACTTGCAGTATTTAGATTAAAGATCTGCTGTAAACTCGTCAAAGATGAAAAGTTCCTTTTCACTCTTACCTGATCTGTGAATGAAGGTTACAAGTGTCTTTCTGCGAAAAACGTCATTGGTGAGTTCAGAAAAAGCTACCTAGGCCAGTGGCATTCTTTACTTTTAGTTTGACGTAAGAAATTCCAAGGACTCAGTTATGATTACTGAACGTGAATATTTACTTTTATGCAGATTCCAGTGAAGTCGCTTTTCATAACCGATTATTAGCTAGATTATGCAAAAGCCTTGCTACTTACGCCGTTCGCTCTAAGGAGCCACTGAGCCATTGTTCACGAGGCATAAGATAGTTACACTGCACTTGGCGCATCGTAGGTAATTTGTACGAGAACCCGTCAAAGAAGATCGGACTTCGTTAAGCAAAGAGAAAAAAGAACACTCGCATAAAATTATTTTTAAATCAAGTATCGTCATATTAGTTGCGGATACAGTTCAGATAATACCTGCATTCACTAAAGGGTCAATCGAGATTTGCAGCACCATATAGCGTAAGATCACATTTGTAAGGAGTTTTGTTTTCTCCGTAACTCTCCCACTAAATCAAATACGTTTTCTTCTATGTAGCAGTGGTATTTCGGTACAGTAGTCATGCTAATCCAGCACTTGATAGTCAGTGAGCCTTCTATGCTAATCTTGAGGCTTAGCATTATACACCCATGTGGTTTTCCTGTCCAAGCAACCCTTTGAATTAAAACCCTCAATCTACATCGAATCCATTTACAAACTGCAGCCTCAAAAAATCTTAACTGAAAATTTTACTGCACTGTCCGATTGGAGTAAAATTGCACAGGTCTCTAAACACGTGAGATATGTTCTAAGTCCCTGATTTACAGCAAGAAACTATTGGTTTCCTTGACGTTAGGTTTGCTTCGTTTGATTCTACTCACATCTACTGTCAGAAATTGTTACTCGAAACAACGAATATGGAAAAAATATACCTTAAGCTACAAATAAACACTCAAGAGCAGAACAGATTACGTTACACCAGTATTTCTTTTGGGTGTTTTGGTTTGTTTTGTGGGTCAAGTACGGTCATCCCTAGGATTTACACGAGAGAAAAACGGCAACGATATCAAGGCGTGTTCAGGTAGTGTACACTCGATTGTGATCTCATGGTAGGTTGCCTCTTAAACCTCCGGGATGCTAGGGTAATAATTGCCCTAAATAGCCGTATCGTTTGCTCTCGATGACCCTTAGGCCTGAAGCCCGGAAAAGGGCCATTTAGCACAGCAAAATTGACAGATGCCTTTGTGAGCTTGTTGTACCCCGAGCTTCCCAAGTTTCTTTTTGACTGGAGCTATGCTAAATAAGTTGCATTTCTCTTTTGCAGGTTTGGAAAAATGTAAGTGCAACTTGAGGTGCTTTTATCGAGGAAACCTTTGCCTGGAAGAAAACCTTTTGGCCCTCGCTGTTCAATTAATTTTCACGAACTCCCCCTCACTATACTACGTGCCCTACTGTTTGGCTGCTTGGCCCCAGCGTGCTCTACAGCCTCATCGTGTATTAGCAAAAATCAGGTTAACTCTTGAAAATGAGTTAGACTCCTTCCCCAGTGTCGTTCCATTCAGAAGTTGTGCCGCTCAACTCGTCTGTTCTTTCCAATACTTTGCCTACATTTTAGGAAAAGGACCCGGAAAAAGCGGAACATTCCCATGTCCTATGCCAAAAAGTTTTTGTACCATTATAACCGGCAGTGCGCCCACCGAGGCCCAGGTCTACCGTTCTCCGCTGCAGCCAGAGAAAGATTTGTAACAATGGCTTCGATTGTATCAAGTTGATCCTCCAGGGAGATGTTCAATCATGACCGAATACTCCACGCGATCAAGACATTTTTCGAGGAGGGTTCAAGGCAGTAAGAGAGCGTGTAGGTCTTGCATCTTATTTTGAAAGCGATGAAGGTTGCTTTATGGTAATTTGGTTGCTGAAACTATAAATGCCAAATGCTTGGCCAAAAGAGGCTTACCCTGAGCCGACTATCGGCGGGAAATTGGATTGGGACAGAGATTCTTCTGATTTTTCATTTTCCTAGGAAGATCAAGGGATGAAAAGTTGTCGTGCATGCCAATAGACTCTTGATAGCAAAGAGAAGAGGTTTGGAGCTCCGTGCATCCGACGAAGGGAAGAGTGTGCCTAGGACAAAAGGGCCTCATCGTTGGCCAGTATTTATAGAGGCGTTTGGATTTTCGACGGTCTAATAGACTTTATATGACTCGCCGTATACATCGCCCTATTGACAGCATTTCTCCGGAGGGACTTTTCGTTTCACTATCCTGTGAGTCGAAACGGGGGAAAAAAAAATTGGTTCGTTCTTGAAAATGAAGTTGAACTCGTCATCTGTCAGGTCGACGTTTTTCTCCCTTAACACTTTTTTTATTTATTTATTTATTTATTTGCTATAGCGATCACAGCTTGTGTGTGCGTAGTTTTTTTAATTATGCCAAAAGAGCGATAAGCGATGAAGCGATGCGAAATGCGGGGTGCTATGGGAAATTGCCGCAGTGCCACGATTTGAAGACTGTTCTTTCCCCCCCTTCTTATTTGGTTACGAGATATAAAAAAGCCGCTTAGAAATAAAGAACCCGAGAGACTTGTCTGAGCAATAATCTCTTTGACAATTTTTTTTCGAAGGGTATAAATGTATCGCAGGGCTGCTGCTTGCCTTTCGAAGACGAAGAAAAAGAAATCCGCTTAAAGCTAATTATCTTGCATAAGTATCCCGCGTGAAAAGAGTTTCTGCTCTGTGGTTGTTATCAAACGAAGATTATTGCTTGACAGGCGGAAAATCTGGAAAAATAAACTGCTTTTTCTGTTATCTCCTCTTTTCTTAGTTAGGCTGACATAAGTAAAAGGAAAAAAAATAAGTTTGCTGGATATCAAACTCCGGGAGCAAACACAAGTTGCAGCGAACGACAACTTGCCCCTTTTACCCTCCCTTTTACCACGCAATTTAGCAAGCAACACTTCGCAAGGAAAATAAATGTGTAAAAGCATTCCCCGGAAGTTTGAAAAGATTAAAGGGCAAGCAATAGGCACATGAACATTTTATGGGTATCTTGTTCGGTTGCCAGTTTTCTTTGAACGTTTTGATCACGCGAAGTTGCAGCGTATCGCCATACAAAAGAGAAGCACGTCTCAATTTTGCGCCCAATGCCCAAGCACATATATAGAAAAGGTTTTCCATTCGGTGCTTTACCCATTCGCAACAACGCGAAGGTGCTCTCTTTGAGCCCCCCCCCACAGGTCCCGCATTTTCCCAGCAAAAGGCCGCGAGTAAACTTGGTGCCGAAATCAGCTTGGCGGTGTAGGAAAACGTCTTTTAATTCGAGTGTTAAATAGTGGAAAAAGCAACGAAGCAGACTGTTTGTGCAGGGGTGAACGCACATGGAAGCTTTATAGTTACATGTCTGCGTATTGTGGGATAGGGGAGTTGTGTGAAATACTTAACAGAAGTATCCGCCAAACGTCTGGAATCTCTGGGAACGAGTCCACCCCCCCTCCTCTCCCCCGTAAATGGCATAGGTACAGAAAAGGCATGCATCGATGCCTGGTTTTGCATCTTGGTATGTGTAGCGGAATAGTCTGCTGCTTGTTTGAACGGATTAGGCATCGAGCGGAGTGGTGAAAAGGACCAAGCGCCGGTGAGAAGTGCAACAGGTGAGACGGATAGATTACATGCACATGGGCCTGGCATCTCTGCACTCGTGAAAAGCTTTTAATCGGCTGAAAAGTTGTCGATGTAGCCTGGAACAAAACCCGCATTTCCGTCGATGTTTTGACAACCGTGCAAGAGGGGTCCTTGTGAACTTGTTGCTGTGTTTTCTTTGGCCAGGGTTCTACAACTGGGGGGGGGGGGCTAATTTGCAAGAAAAGCGACTCTGCTAGACACATACCAGTCGTCAGTTTACCTCGCAACCATTCGCATAAAAGAACAGCTTATAGTTTATGGAAGCAAACCCCGAAGGAAGTTGAACATGACGAGTCTCGTTGCATCCGCGATAGAAACGAAAAAATAAAAATAAAGATTCTTTAGAAAGCTGGCGTTTTTCATAGTCTTATCAGAACTGTGGAGGCCTAGCGCAAAGATTGACACATTTTAATCGCGGAAAGGAAATGGGGGAAAGATTCACTTGTCTGTCGGTCCTAACAAAGTCAAACGACAAGTTTCATTGTTGCTTGGTGGTTGGGTAAAGGCACTTGGCTTTTATTTTCACGGAGTGATTTGCCCATACGAATCAAAAGTTGGACTATCCGCTGAATGGGACATCTACTAGCATTTACTAGCCATTACAGAGTTTTGTTCTTCGCAGGGTATGAACCCGTTTTGAGTTGCCCCAAGGAAAAGTGTCGGAATATTTAGAGTGAGGGAGGAAGGGAGGTAGTATAAATTGGTAATGACTGTCGTATGTCATATATGCAAGAGGTTGACTTGGGTAAGCTTGTGCAGTTAATGGGAGACAAGGGAGGGGATCAGGATCAATAGAAAGTTTTAACTTATGCCTACACATGCTGTTCCCAGCCTGCGGAATAGCCGTGGTAAAAGATCATTTGTATGACGTTGAGGAACTTTCGGGTTGGCAATTTAGGGAGCCAACCACCGTGTACGAGAGCGTAATCCCGTTGCTCTAGTATCATCTTCGGTATGGGGGGAGAATGGATGCGTGGTATACACACAGGCTAAAGCGAATTGGAGGGAAACTCAAGTCAGGTCAATTCAAATTCGTATTTTCCCCCTTTTTTTGATTTTAACCCATTATAGGTTACAAAGGACTTTAAAGTCAATTTTGCCCATAAGGGCACACAAGCTGAAGGAACTTTACAGTCTCAGTGCGTGGTAATAGTAAACGAGGTAATAAATGCCGGAAGCAGAAAAATCATTTGTGGGCTCATAAAGTCTAATTTCTTTGGTTGGATCCGCACTGCTTTGGGGTTGCTGTTGAGGTTTATACCTGTCTCGTTTTTTTGCGGTTGTATTTCCTATATTTGCTAGGGAGTCATTTATTTGTTTTATTTTGTCTTTTATTATACAAGGCTTGATAAAGTATATAAAAAAATGAATAGGATGTCATAGCATTTGGGATTTACTTATTTAACTCGCAAACTCAATACTAAGCCGACATTGACTTCAGTTTTTTTCATAGTTCCATCGTCCAAGACAAGCATTTGGATGTGAATAACCGGACTTCGCTCGTAAAAATATTGATTTTTCAAATGTGTGTCCCAAATGGGTTAGAAAGGACCCCGGTTGTCAAATTTAGGAGTCCTACTTTGTGTTTTCCGAAATTACCGAACCGAAATTATCATTGACAAAGGTAGTACTAAGATCAAAGAGGATCCTAGTAACAAAGAAAGTGGTTTCGAAATGTTTATGTTTAAATGCTTACTGTTGTTTTGACCTCGTCAGTGCAATTCAATTGGAAAGAAATGGAAGTATGAAACAGCAAAATTTGAAAATATATTATCCAATAGAATGAATACTGTGAAATTATAAACTAAAATAATAATTAAATGAAATGAAATAAAAAATAAATAAACTTATTGAGGAGTTTTTCAATGTAAATTCAGTTCTGAACAAGAAAAAGAAACGGTTTATGGCTTCACGAAGCGTTCCTATAATATGTCAAATGGACAAGTAGAGAGAGATAAGCTCAAATTACTATGCATATTTCTCCCTCATAACGTATCATGTCGAGTTTTCAAGTAAACGATTTTTAAGGCGTCTCTTACTCCAAATCGGATCCAACCAATTTTACAGCTTCTTTTGCGTTAAATCAACATACAATCAAAATCGTGATCTGTGTTTCCAAAAATACAGCGGAACTGGATTTAAGTGAATTCACCAAGTTGATTTGAACATTGTCCACCTCCTCCAATCTTTGAAGAAAGGTGGGTGGCCAAAAATGTATGTGTATACATTGGAAGCTGCAGATGGTAGAACCCCGAAAGTAGTCTTTACTTGCTGTGTTTTACTTAAGCTCTATACGCGGAACTTGGTCGGCGTCGTTGCTCATCTTCGTCCCAAAACCTCTAGGGACGTTAAAGTAAAGGAAAGACTTTTATATGGGAGTGTGTTATAAAAGCGTTGGGATTAAGGGCGGCAGGGATGCTCGTAACTCCTCCTCTAAATCAGCTATCGTAATAAGATTCTACAAAGCCGGCCATATTTTAGCTTCCTCCTGTCCTAGATAAGCCCACGCCAGCCCGATGCCGGCTGAAGATAAATCAGCGGATTAAAGAGCACACAAGAAGCAAAGGGCCGTCTATTCCTCCTCGCTTCTCTGTGAATGTCGGTAACAAAATCCGTCCTTCTAAGACGTAGAACAGTTAATAGCCTTTTCAGTCCACATTATTCTTTACTTTTCATCCTACAGCGGCTACTCTCTTCATATACCCCATCCAGCCCCCTTCTAAAAAAGTAAATTCCGGACACTTTGAAACCATTCATTTCAGATGTCTTTTTATTGTTCACAGCCAATAAGGGTTTGGTATGGAACACCGAAGACTAGAGATTGCAGAATACAGGTCTTTTTTTCCCCGTGAGCACAGACTCCACTGGGATAGGGCGCAAACAAACGAAAAACCTCCCATCATCATATAACAAATTCAAGAAATATCGTAAAAGCTCGTAACACTTCTTATAGACAAGTGATGGCGGGCAAGTTTGGTAATAACAGGTGAAAGATGTTTTTTTTGCAAAAGTTCTAAGAACTGTGTTTTTAAGTAGAACACCAATGGTTTTGGATCGGGGCGGAGGGATGGAAATACAAGCTCACTGCGTGACATCTAGATCAAAGCTTCGCTTATAAACCATGCTGGTAGGGTTATCGAGGGAGAGTTTGAGACGTTTACATTTAGCACGGCGATTTTTGAACCAAAATTGCACGTTCTTGGGTTCCAGTTTGGGGAACTTTTGACGGTAAGGTTGCCGATTGAGTTCGTCGGTGTACCGTAGCACGAGGGAGTGCGAAGGGTGCGTATTGACGGCGAACCATTGCTCTAAGAGAGGCACTTCCGTTACGGGATCAATGAAAGTCCGATTGCGTTTGCGGCGCTCGTCCGCTAAGCTGCTCAGGGACTGGAGTCGTTGGTGATGAGCCGAGGACGATTGTTGTTGCAAGTTACTTAAGTTGGGTAAATAAGGCGACATGTAAACCAAACTCTGACTCAGAATGGATTGGTGGTGATTCATCATGGCTGCCGCGGCCGCGGCTGTGGCCACGTTGCTAGACATGGCCGCGGCGCTGGAAGGAAAGGTGGCAGCACTGGTGTACCGTTGCTGCAGTTCGTGGAGTCGGAGGTGCTCGGGGCTCATCAACTCCGCATGCGGGTTGGAACCCAAGCTGGATTTGTGGGTAAACAATGCAGAGGACGCTGGAGGCGGCGGCGGCTGGGCGAACGATGACGGAGACAGCAATTCGCTGCTCCGGCTGCCACCGGAACTAGGTTCCCGTTTGACGATACTCAGATTTTCTGCATAGTTGGAAGCCCGCGAGTCGGGCCGCTTATCTTCGTCATCGGAATAGTCCATGTCGCTGTCACTGTGACTGTAATGCGCCTCACCATTCAAGCTCGCGTAGTGCTCGTCTTCCAAACTTTCAGACAGGTTGTTGTCCAGTTGAATGTCCCTCTTCTGTGCTTCCGCCCCCTCGATACCGTCTTCTTTGATCTCGCACTTAACGTGATGGATTTCAATGCCGTCGGGGTCCGTGACTTCGACTGTGTGACGCCCGCCGTTGCGCCCGATGTCATGACCGTGCCCGCGATCAGAACGCGGACTGTCGGACCGCGACGACGAAGAATCGCCGTCGACACGATCCATGGAAGTGCTCCGGTCTTTTAAGGTGTCGTTGTTGTCGTCGTAGTTGCTATGACTGTAGTCTAAACTGTCATGGAGGGGACTTTTCCAGGCTTCTAAACCCGCGGGCCCCGTGCGCATTTCCGCTCGTTTAAACGCGGCCCGGGCGTTTTTAAACCAGTAAACGATATTAGCCACATCTAGTGGTTTGCGTCCTCTTCGAGATTCTAGTGTGTTGAGTTCCTTCACGTACTGCTGTATCTGTAAAAGAGAAGAAGGGCGGAGTCAGGGAAAGAGAAAGAATACATATTTTTTTCTTTCTTTTTTCATTTTTTCTTTCTATTCCTCTACTGTATTTAAGTTTCTTGTTTTATTTTGTTTTATTCTTCATTTTTATATTATTATTTAGTCTTCGTTTTACTTTGATGTATTGTTTTATTGTTATGTATTGATCTATTTATCTTTATATATTTCTGTGTGTTTTTTATTTACGATTTTGAAATGGCAAGCTAGAGAGTATGCAATAGCTCATTAAGAGCATTTGGGAGTGAGAGAGGGCTGGGTTAGTCACCTTTGCTATTGGGTTTGCAATGCACTGTTAAGCTCTAGACGTCTCTAAGCTGATTCCTCATATGCGGCCTTTTGCTACTTTGACGTCTTAGCTGCTAAGGTGTTTTAAAGGTAATCCTATTTAGTTGCCCGAGTGCATGCCATCTTCCTATGTATACAGCCCAAGCCCCGGAAGGAGTTTAGAAAGGATCCCTTATCTGCTCTTGTGGGGATGTAATTTCTGGCAAGGGATAGGGTGGTGGTTGCACGGTGAGGTGGAAGAAACCTATGCAATAGGATAAGTCGCTGGAAACTAACTTGTTAGTCTGCTCGGTGCCCAAGAACCCAGGCTAAGTTCCCAAATCCGACGCCGCCTTTTCAAAGACGACGATGACGACGATGACGACGTCCGGGAGCGAACCCAAAGGAGGACTGGGGGGGGGGGGGGGCAGACAATTGTGGGCTCCCTCCTTCAACTTTATATTTATGCGCGATTCCTGGAGGAGTTTAGGCAACTTGGGAGGTTTCGTTTTTGCCATTTGAATTTTGGTTGGATGTGTTGGGGAGTATCCCTGTAACCAAGTCCCCGGCAATCCTAAAGGTCTAAATTCGACAACAAGAGTTGCAGAATGGCAAACAAGCGAGGGGTTTTGGCCGAGTTTTATCAAGAAGTCCTCCAACCTCCCCCCGTCCCCGCTTTGCCGAACAAAGGACGTGGCATACGTTGTTTTGGGCCTTATTACAATTATGCTCCCGATGGGATGTCGAAAGATGCGATATGCTAGTCTTGTATGTGTGCGGTCTTGGGCCGCCTTGTAAGCTTTGTGTGGCTTGCTGTACTCCGTACTTCCCCCTTTTCCCAAGCCATGAGAGAGAGGCCAAAGAGATGGACAACTTCAGACGAGGACAACTTTATGTGGGCTCAACCCCACGACATTTAACAGCGATAGCGGCTTTGGACACTTGTTTCTTATTACTTGGAGCATCTCGAACTCTAATAGGAAGCCTAGTATTTAGAGCAGGCCAAGAAGTGTTGTTGTATATGCTAACGGGCACTCGGTGAAAGCTCAGCACGGGAAAGGTAGAATTAGTCCCAAAAAGGGAGGTAACATGAATGTTCATCTTGACGTTGAACTACAAAGTACGGTACTACTCTGTATATGCTGCGTTCATTTGACGCCACAGAACTTTGTAGTGGGAATTTTAATTATTTTTCTGAAAACCGACCTATTGCCTTGCATATTTCTAGGTTTGCTGTGCTTTACAGTAGCTTGCAAATTAGCAACTAAAACTTTGCTCAAAGGGCTTTTGCTTTACTTAAACAAGAATTGGAGGAAATCTATTTTTTAGTTGTTCATTCTTACAATTTATTTATTGGGTTATTTTTATGTGTGTTTTTTATTTATTTTGATGGCATCAGTGGCAACATTGCGAAACACTACAGTTTGAATTTCGCACAGTAGATTGGAAATCTTAAAACTTACCTGGAGTCGTGAAGGGTGCGGGTTTTCCGCAAACCATCGCTGCAGACGTGGGAGTTCCATTTCTGGATCAAAGCTCGTTCGCATTCGAGTTCGGCCACAAGTTGAGAAGGACTGGCCTACGGGCTGTTAATGTTGTGGAGAGAAAAAGAAAAGAAAGAAATAGTAGCGAAGTATTAGCCATCAAGTGATCTCACAATGGTCAGAGGTGGAGAGGGGAACAAGTGAATCGAGCATCAAGTTTTACCTGGATGATGGCTGGTGCTGAGTCGAGAATTCGGGGTGATTTGGGTACTTCCGACTGATTAATTTCTGCAACTAGACTGGAACTAGGGGGGACAGTAGTTCCTAGCTTTTCCCATGCAGGTGATATACGCGTAAAGTTGCCATGAATCTGCTTGTACCATCCGTCAAACTTGCGCTTGGCATCGTCTGATACTACGAAAGGATCGCCCCGGAGCATCAAATTCAACGCTCCCTTTGGTCCCAGAAAGTAAGAACAAAGGTGCACTTTAGATTTCCCTGAAATTTGACCGGCCGTAACCGACTACCGTTTGGGGATATTTTTACCTCATCTAATGGGCAGCCGGATGATACTAAACTTGCACGAGATTGTACTAGCAGCAATTTCAAAAGTTTGTCCTTCATCTCCTTGGTAGTTTGACTTTCATTCCTGTACGAAAGTGTGGAGATGGGCTTTAGTAACACACTCCAAGAACGCCATAAAATCTCTTGCTTTTATGCAAGATTTATAAGAACGGAAACGAGTTCTTTTTTTTCTTTTTTTTTTGCGAACCTGGCTAATGATATTCGAAGTGTTGCCACTGTAGACAGTTCACCTAGGATATCACCCACAGTATCCGTATTGCGATTAGAAATCTGATCTAGCCGTAGAGGCTGCCAGTTTTTCAGAACAATCCACCCTAAAGGCACAAGATGTCCATCATGTAAACTGATCGAGTCAAATATAAAAATAAATAATAAATAGGTAAAAATACGCTAAAACTTTCCAACACATAAAATTTTTAAAATAAATAAAAATATAAAATAATAAAAAATATAAAAAACAATGACTTACCATTGATGTGAGTGTAATAATGGTGCACATAGCCTAATTTGCCCAAAGCTGCAGGAATGAGTTGCGCGAATGGCGTTTGAGATGGAAGAATGGCGTAACTATCAGCTTCTATCACAGCGTGCTTAAGGAGATGCAGATCCGTTGTGAAAGAATCTTGTAAAGAAGTGCTGAAAACGACGCAGCGGACCGGGACGGATTTACCTAGCAAAATATCCAAATACATTGCAGGTTACTCGACCTGGATTCTCGAAAGTCACTTGCTCTTTAGTTATATCATGACGGCTTGCCAAACGTTTGGATTCGACACTGGAGAACAGCAATGCCGAGTGAACAGAGAATCCCTGATATAAATATCTTGTTCAAACGTACCCTCTAATCTTTCTCTGGCACTTTTCTCTTCTCTTTAATCAAAAGGCTTAGGAAAGTATGAGTCCTGGATTCAAAGCATTCTTAGACTTAGGCAGCCTTGATGCATGCGTAATCGTGTTGAGAGGGAAAAAAACTAGAGGACAGGAATGTGAATAGACCCGTCACATGATCCGTCGAAAGAAAAGAATAGAGGAAACGGAATCTTTGGACTCAAACCCGATAGGATTGAGGTTGACAATCCTGTAATCCCTACCGCTGGAGCTTTTATTAGCGTTCGAGGGTGCGCAAATGGAAAGTCTTAAGCTTAAAACCTTCTATACAGACCTAAGCACATCCATGGTTTATTCGAATAATGCGACATTATGCCATCGAGTTCCACGTCACCGAATTGTTCGTTCAATTACTTTACTCAGACTCTAAATACGAAGATACAGCTGGCTGAAGAGCGGTTTCAAATTTTGTATTACACTATTTGGACAAGCGATAACTCCACAGACAAAAATAAACTAAAAATAAAAAAGTAAGCGCAACAGGATCTCTACGCGTTTCAATGGAAATAAGGATAAGTCAGTGGCCGTGAGAGTTAACGGGGTTGATGGGAGTAGTAAGCAAGGTATCCAGGAGTGATCGAAAATAACCTGTTACCGGAACTCTTTCATGCTGGATTATCAGTATGGAATGTAAAGCGTGCTCTTTTATTATCAGGCGTTTAATAATCCCAAGGCAAGAAGTTTAATAGGCGAACGAAATGGAACTCGAAAACGCAGAGTCATGCTATCGCAGTGCGATTCTTACAGGGGGCTGTCTTTTAATAACGGTCAAAGTGAGGACTTTTTTATATATATAGTTCCGAAGCTTTGGCTTGAAAGGATTTTCTTTTTCTGGTTGCGCGTTTTTATTATTCCTCTTGCCAAGAGACCCATAATCCAGGGGGTACTAAAGAATCCAGCTTATCCGTGCCGGTTAGCCCTCCAGCTGCACTGCTTGAACCAGACTTAATAACGGACATTAAGAAGCCAAGGCAATTTACGATAGCTGGCAGGCACCGCCGTGCGCCCTTAAGTTATTTCTATTATGCCATTGCCAACGTCTATAGCAAGGATGGACTGTTATTTAGATTTCTAGGTTAAGCTTGTCCTTTCGGGAAAAGATTACAGATTTTTCTGCACAAGGCGAGTTCGAAAGAAAAGCGACCGGGGCAAGAAGACAAGAAAAGGTTTCGAAACGAGGACAGGGACGTTAAAAACTGTGGCAAAACTCTTGATTAAGCTCCCTCTTAGCTTGCCTATAAGACAGTCATAAGACGTGGTGCATGTTCGCGCTGGCTCTAAGCTTTTAATCGCCAACATAGGGGTAAAAGCCAGCTTTATCTGGAACAACCCCAAACGGCCTCGCATTCAGCGTTCAGTTTTGAGCGTGACAACACACGGCGATGTGGTCCAGGTTACTTTGGCCCCGGCGAGTCAAAACTTAATAATCCGGGAACTCGCGTAGCATTATCAACGCTTAAGCCAAGGTAGTCTTCTTATGATTTATAGCCTTTGTAAGTTTGCTTAAGCTATGAAGGTTTCTAACTCTGGCAATATATTGCCTTTTAATGGGTCCTTGTAGTTATCTTCGAAAAAAAAGTGTTTTTATTTTTACCCATGCATAGTTTCATTAGCTCACTGGGATCCGGGGGACAGACCGATTGAGCATTGGGCATGTGTCGTTCCATTTGGACAGGAACCTTGTACATATTTTTTCATGGTTTACATCTTGAATGCCTTCGGTTTGTTTCACCGTGTCCATTCGAAACGGGAATTTACGCCGGTCGGACGGAAGTAGGTTTAGGGTTAAGGAGCACTTGGGTCCCTGTAGAGGGATTGGAGCGGGTATCCCCATAAAGTGTGGCTTTGATTGAGGCAGGGCTGCAGAAAGCCCCTGTCTCAGCGTTGTCTCGTGATAGCGGCAAATTGCATGGATCACACACAGCCGTATTACTAAGCACGTGGAGTTAGATGTAACGTTTAGACGAGTCCTTCGAGTCTGCTTCAACTTACGTACCCCCAAGGACTACGGGGGTTGTGTTAGACGCCACCATATAAGTATACCACCACCATAGCAAGAAGGTGATATATACTGAAAGTCCGAATGACCAGCACGGAGCGTCCCAGGCAAGGACTTAAAAAAAGAAGGGGGGGGGGGGGAAAGACAATAAGAGAGAGAAGGCGTAGAACGGAAAACCTCTTTACTGTTGACCAAGTTTAGCTTGCAATAAGTCGTATAAACTAAACTACCGGGAAGGGACAGGACGACGAAACAAAGCGTAAGCCTTAAGTAACAGGACGAAATGCACATTTATGCAGATACATTTGATGGGCTTGAAAGAGCTTACGTCTTAACGTAATAGGAGTCATTTTCATTTGTTATACCGTTTCTTTCGAGCTAGAAATGAAACTGTGGGAAAATAGGCATACGCGAGTACGTGTATCTTTACATCGCTGCATGCATACAAAAGACGTAGACTTTAGCTTAACGCCAGGTGAATGCACGTTATTTGGGTGAATGGGATCCATCGAGGCTCGAACTATGATTGATGGTTGGGTTGCTGTAATTAGTGATCGCCATACAATTTTACAAAATGGAACAAGAGTTAAGCTTAAGGGTCTCGAGATAAGCCTTCGTTGGAAGACGAGATTTAACAAGAAACTGCGGGAAAACGGCAAGGCGAAATTGAAATTCCATAGAGGAGTCAAGTCCCTGCGTATAATGGACTATACCAATGATGGTTAGAAGAGATAGGCTCTAATGGGTACTATGATTAGGTTATCAGCCAAATGTGTTTGTGAAGCGAAACTCCTGGGAGTTAATCTAGCTACACTGCGTCTACTAAACCCACCCTTTATCCGTATCGAGCATAGAAAAAGGGGCTCGGAGTCGGGGAAGAACGGACGGATAAGTGTCGAGGTAATGCGGGTTCTGGCCATCGCATAGGGTTTGCTTCATTGTGCTTTAATCAAGGAGCTATCAAACCAACCATCAAGACTTTTTAATCAGACGTGGGGGAAGGCCCACGAAAAAAAAAGAGGAAATGATATGAAAGTGGAAAAAAGGAGATTAGCTTGACTTTTTGTCACTTCTGTTTTCTTCTGAGTCACGTCGTTATATTTGTATGAGATTTAAAATGATTTTATATGTCAAATAAAATTGAGTACTGCCATTCTTAAGATTCTATACATTTAAGATGCAATTGGGCAGACATGTAAGAATGTTATCCGTTTTTCAATCGTTCTTGTTTCGGGGTTCATTTTGTATTAATTTAAAATGTGAGAATTAAGTTATCTAAACCGGTTTTCGGTAACACTCTTGCAGGTAGTGACGCTCTCGGTTAAACCGCTCGCATTCATGGAATGACGGAATCCCGTTAGATAACCTTTTATCTGCTGGGTGAAATAGAGCTCCCGAATTATTGTTCGACATTATTTTAACGGCAGAAGGTCCAAAATCAGTGACAGTATAGATTAAGCAAGAAACTGGGTTCTGTAGAGGCAACATATGCTTTCGCATACTCGCCTTTTCGAAATGGAAGACGTTTTTGGATTTACCATTGACAACACAGCACTGCATTTATGGAAGCGACGTGACTTCGCAGAACGCATAGAAGCTTTGGGATCTTTAAGATGTGGAGTCTTAGAGGTATTAGCGTGAAAAGCGTCTCTGAACACAGTCAGATAAAAAAAGAAAAAACACTGAGCAAGCGCCAGCCTATGAATGCTGAGAACCGTAGGATAAGCGCTTCACTGCGGATTTGGAAAGTACGAGCGCCATGTGTACTCACTGCTGAGATATTTGTCGTACGGACGGAAATCTTGGAAACTGGCAGGCTAACTAAGACCTTAAGGACTAGATAACAAGTTTGGGAACTTATAAAGGTTTTTGGAAATACCCAGGCCTCTCGTATGAACGCGACACGGGCATGATTGTCCCGCCCAAATATAGTAATAGGTTACAAGGCAAAAGACTTGAAAAGCTAGTAGAATTCAACCGCTCTAAAGGTTTGTTCAAAAACACAAATGAGTGGAAATATTCGGTAGGTGTGTACACAAAGTGGCTATAAGAGAGCTCCGTATCCTAACGTAATAACTGGCGAACGGAACAGACAGTAATTTATCCTTACGTGTACCCTAAAGAAAAAACTATCAGTACAAAACACCAGGAACGTATGCACGATTTTGCAGAAGCTAGTGGAGCTATTCGTGACCTGCCATTTTTTTATTGTGCTTGATTTAAACTCTAGTATACTTTACGTCCGGATAACATGGTTTCAGATAAATAGAGGTATCCGACGGAATGCCTTTTACTTTTACCTAAGTGTAATGTTTGTATTTGGGCGTTGCTGAGTCTAGGATCGCACAAGGCAGATTTTGCAGGACACGTTCTGCTGTATATGCGGAGCGCTCTTGAGGTCTAGGTCGGTGAGGTTAATTTACGGTGTTGGTCCCGGGTAAGGTCAAATTATACATTATAGGTCGGTCTGGGTCAAAGCTTAGATCAAAGGGGAAAAGGGTCACTAATTAGACCTCCGTCACACTCCGGATTAAGCAGGACGTATTGCTACAATCAAGTCTCCATTAATAGGGTAAAACGGTAGTGAAAAGAATGTGAGGTATTCTGTGACCCGCGGAAGATGCCGCTTGAATACCCAAGCTTAAAATGACTTGACGCTGGAAGCAAACCACGTGCTGCACGCGTTCTTTCTTATGCTCATCTTCTTTAGATAAATGGGACGCTGCCTGCGCTGGAGCAAGAGATTATCAAGCTCTCTTTAGTTTTCTTTGGGATGTATGAGTTGAAGCGTGGATATGAGTGGTGGTGCTTCCGTGGTCCTTTCCTCGATCACGTCCGGCCTTTTCAAGGGATCGGCTTTGCTTAGAGCTTTAGGCTTTGGGATAAAGCCTTTCCTCTTCCTCATCACCACTGAATCCACGTCCCGGAGTTGTCTCCATTTGTGATCTCGCCCTGTGCTTCCATTTTCAAACCCCGTGGCACCCCTTACCCCATACCCCGTTCCCCCTAATCCATCTTACGCTGTTTCATCAGTCATCGAGCACTTAATCTGCTTAAAACTCCTCAACCGGATTTTGGGGGGGCCTTGCAAAAGGTTCCAGTTGGGACAGGCAGGGGAGATTAAACTGTGCAGCTATGGGAACTCGCAGGGAACATGAGCCCTTGGATTTCCATATAGTTCCTTCCCTATCGCCTTGGTACTTCTCTGCTTGCTTCGCCCATTTTCCCTTTTACTTTGCCCATTTTCGATGGTCGATTGTGTCGGAACTCCCTCGTTCTATTTTGCTTTAGCTGTTGAGAAAAGAGGGAGAAATTTGTGTTAGCTACCCGGCGAACCTTAGGCGCTTAGTCCTTCATCCCTTTTCTTTAGCAACGACGAAGCAGGAGCAGGAGGCGGGGATTATGGCTTAGCGCTTAGGAAGCTTACAGCTTTCGGGCTTAAGAGCTTTCGGGGCTTAGGAAGATCCCAACGAGAAACGAAGGGCTGTATGGATTGACCCGAATACCTTTCTTTTTCATTATCCCCCCGGACTCGGCCCAAAAAGTTGACTGGGTTCAGAGAAAAGCATTTAGCAACCAAATTGACGTTGCTGCTCCCAGAGTTTGTCACGTAATATGAGGCGATAATAACCTCGCGCTACTTTGGAAACAACAACATTCAGTGCGCTTTACTTAAGATTGGAAGTATTACAGAGAAATATAAAAGTATACTGAAGGGGGGAAATCTTGTTGGAATTTGGCAAATATGTAGTTGAGGCACACGTAACAAGAGCAAACAAGTTTCGCATCAAGGCTTACCGTCTTGCGGCGGATGACCGGAAGAGTCCAACAACTGCTTGCCACTTGGATTTAACAGTTCTTTGTTAATCTTCATGTCCTGAGTTTTCGTGAGTACTGGAGACGTCTAAGGATGAAGAGGCAACTATTACAATGTATCAATTGCTGCGACTAAGACAAACACGAGGAACGTATGCCCCGAATGGAGGCAAAACTATGTACACAAGAAGCTGGAATGCAGCACGTGGAGTCGGAAGCAACGCGAAAAAACGGTCGTAAGCGTGTGTGCCGGATGAGCGTAAAAACGCGCAGGGATTGGCGCAAAAAGGAAGTGACTTACCATGGCGGGAAGAGATTCCACAACAACCGAACTCATTTGGTCACGCTCTTTTTCACGTTCTGTCACGGTCGCAATGCCTGCCCCAGGTGTCGCACTCTCCATGGCTGCAAATCTACTAAGGCCACGGCAATGTGGAACATAGTACTTGTACCCCGGTGCGTACGAGAGCAGAGGCGAAGCAACGCAGGTCCCAAAATGCTGGCATTAGCGAAGGCTGTCGCTGTCGGCTCCGAGTTGAGCGCAAGGCGGGAGCAAGAAAAAGTCTTCACTCCACCTTCAGGATGACGTCAAATCCTTGATCTATCCGGGCAAACCGTCCGGCAACGAAACGGAGATACGAGTTTCAGCAAACGAACGAAAAAAATAATAATAAAAAAATAGGTTTGTACAGCAAATCTCTGAATAATTGCATTTTAGTGGAGAATCATATTTATGCGCTGACAGATCCATTTAAGCTGTGGGATAGTCACAAATATGGTACGTTTGGCCCCGGCATAACAGGAACTTTGAAAAAGTCTTCCTCACACTGACCGCCGATTAAGGGATTCAGGCCTGCTTGAGATGTATTTACCTACTAAAAGGTGTACGTATCTGGGAAAAGCCTTGATAAAGATGCCGGGCTGTGGGTAGGGATTTTGTAATCTTTTCGTTGCTTTCCGTCTTTTTTTTCTATACATCCCTATCTAGTTATGCAAGGAAGAGCTGGCTGCCTTTCTTTGAAACACGTTTTGGGTGAAAAGCGCCTGCTCCTTCGCATACAGATAAGCAGCTCAGGCTTAAGTTAAGCCGGCTTCCAGGACGTTGTCTGCTGCGACTCTATCGCCATAATGGACAGGCGATGTTGCAACGCTAGGAAAGCTTAAGCTAATCCACTTTTTTCTACGTTTTCTTATTCCTTTATGGTGGTACGAGAAAGAGAAGGCCCAAGTCGCCTTGGCTGGCATCGAACGGGAGGAAAAGCTGTGCTCGGATGCTGTCTCAAACCTGCTGCTGAATGTTATTTCCACGCGCAAGGCTTTCTCCTGCCAAGAAATCCCTTTATTCTCAACTGACTCACATAAGGATTGGAAGGCATACGATGGCATTCACAACGGCTTAACCATCATCCAACGTGACTTGCTTAATGACAGGTTCATGCAGCGCCATACAAAACTGCCAGCCTAGTCAGGATTGTCCGAAGCTGGATTTGAACTATGCATCTCTGTTCTCAATGCTTGCTCGGACCCCCAAAACACTTTGTGAGTCCATTTTCATTCCCGCTTTGCATAAGCTGCTCAACATGGTAATCGAAGTTTTTTGCCTTTTATTCCCTGCGCAGCCCAAAGCCTAAGAATGGGAGAGAATAAGCAACTTGCGGAGTTAGGGATTTTGGGCTCCACTGTGTGTACAGGACTACATCACAACGTCGCGTCTTTTCCTCTTGCCTAAGTCCCGTGGACATCCCGTGAACGGACCTGTGAAGCGGATACTTAGAGAATGAAGAGCAAGTTATCGAAAAGGACGGTAAAGACGACGGAGGTTTATTGACCGTTGCTACATTGATGAGATACGGACCGTGTAGTCGATTGGCTTTTAATCCGATACGTCAACAGGGGTGACCGCTTAAACCGGACTACTCAACCAAAAAAAAGGTACAAATGCAGCCCAGGATTGTCCAAAGCACCGAATATCACAGACCCATTCAACGAACACGGACTGTAATACTCCTTTCTTCCTGCTTGCAGATGACTCAAATAAGTTCACAGTCAAGGACTAACGAGACGATCAGCACACATAAGAAAGTGGACAATAAGCATCCATAAGCTGGTAGTATTGAAGCTTGACTTTTAAAGGACTTTTGATACTTCCTAGAAGAAACGTTAAAACGTCTAATAACTAGCTTCCTACTCATTTTCCCGTAAGTTAATCCCAAACGAAGAATAGACTTCAACTCTGATAATTCAAAAGCCCATGCTTACATTTCGCTTGAAACACTTTGAACCGTTTACCAGTTATGCAGTTGTATTGAATTGCTGCAATATTGTAAATAGTAAAAGATTCCCTATTAACACGCCAGTTTATGAGAAATAGTCGGTGTAGTTCAGAAAAAAATTCAAATCTCCGTCATAATGGCGCCATTTGGGACTTCAATGCCTTCCAGTGTCACAAGGTGGCCGTAGTGTTGTTCCTGCTTGGTGGCTTTGCTAGAATCAGCTGGCACTAGTGAACGGATGGTTTTGAGTCTGGTTTCGCCGTTTGTCGCGAAATAATCATGGCTGCAGTATTACAAGTGTCGCGAATGCTCGCGAAATCAGCGAGTAATCCCTTAGTAAGTGAAAGCTATTCTATCATCATTTGATTGGACTAAAGTATTATTAAATGTGTACTTTTCTGTGCTCCCGTTACGTAACGAGGCAGATTCTCGCCTTCTGTAACTGCGATGTCCTGTTTGATCCCTTATTAAAAATTCCTCTCTGTTTAGGCATCGAAAATCACGCGCCCAGTTGTACTTAAAACAAGTAAATTGCACATTAGCGCTAATGGACGTCAAACAGAAAAGGCGGCCAGCAGTGGCAAGGTACTTTTTAAAAACAGGACGATTATATAACATCCTTTATATTAACGTGTAGCTTGTCTCATGTTTCTTTTCAGCTCTCGAAAGACTATCCTATCGTTGACCATACCTACGATGCTGTTGTTGTGGGTGCAGGGGGTGCAGGTTTACGAGCAGCCTTTGGATTAGTTCAGGAAGGGTTTCGCACAGCCGTAATTACCAAACTCTTCCCTACTCGCTCACACACGGTAGCTGCACAAGGTGGCATCAATGCTGCCCTCGGAAACATGGAGAAGGATGACTGGAAATGGCACATGTAAGATGAACCAAAATTATCGACAATAAAGGGCTTAGAATCTTGTTTCACCCAGGTATGATACCGTTAAAGGCTCTGACTGGTTGGGAGACCAAGATGCTATTCATTATATGACCCGAGAGGCGCCCAAGGCGGTTATTGAATTGGAAAATTATGGTATGCCCTTCAGTAGAACCCCAGACGGTAAGATTTACCAACGTGCCTTCGGTGGTCAGTCTTACAATTACGGCAAAGGTGGGCAGGCGCACAGGTGAATAGTCAGTCGGCTATATTGTGAACTGCGCAATCTAATTTGTACGCCACAGGTGTTGTTGTGTAGCGGATCGCACAGGCCACTCGTTGTTGCACACATTGTATGGACAATCCCTCCGTTATGACTGCAACTATTTTATCGAATATTTCGCCCTGGATTTGTTGATGGAAGATGGCGAGTGCCGTGGTGTTATTGCCCTGTGTCTTGAAGATGGCATGATTCATCGCTTCCACGCCAAGAACACTGTATGTACAGTACTCGTCATAAAAAACGACCCAAACAAACCGTCGGGTGCCTAACGGCCCGGCAGTTGCGCGCGAGCGGTGTCCCTCTTTTCCGTCTTTCGAACGTTTTTGACCCGCAACAAGGCTTCCTCACAGTGGATTGGGCCGTTAGCAATAGGATGGTTTGTTTGGGTCGTTTTTTATGACGAGTACTGTACAAAGGCTGTCACAAGGAAAATGTGACATTCCACGAAAAAAATAAAAATAATTAATTTTGCAAAATGTCTTGTAGGTTTTGGCCACTGGAGGGTACGGTCGAGCTTACTTCTCATGCACGTCAGCGCATACGTGCACTGGTGACGGCACGGCTATGGTAACCAGGGCTGGTTTGCCTAATCAAGACTTGGAGTTCGTTCAATTTCACCCGACAGGTAAAATAGTCTTACGATCGCTTTTCCCCTTATTTTTGTATTATTTTGAATTGTCATTTGTCTATTCTTTTCATAGGCATTTATGGTGCTGGCTGTTTGATTACTGAGGGCTGTCGTGGTGAGGGCGGTTACCTGCTTAACAGTGAAGGTGAAAGATTCATGGAACGTTATGCCCCTGTTGCGAAGGATCTGGCTTCTCGAGATGTCGTGTCGAGAGCCATGACCATTGAAATCCGGGAAGGAAGGTAATATTGGCGCACGTATGGATAGGGGCAAATTTTACTGATTAACGGTTATAGGGGAGTGGGACCTGAGAAGGATCATGTCTTCTTGCAGTTGCATCACTTGCCTCCCGAGCAGTTGGCTGCGCGTTTACCTGGCATTTCCGAAACTGCCATGATCTTTGCCGGTGTTGATGTCACAAGAGAACCTATACCTGTTCTCCCTACTGTGCATTACAACATGGGAGGCGTGCCCACTAACTACAAAGGACAAGTAAGGTTTCTGAATTTTCGTGTGGCTCCCACTTCAACTTTCTGTTTCCGTTGCCGCAGGTTGTCACTCAGAAAGATGGTACCGATGTTCTCGTACCTGGTTTATATGCCTGTGGTGAAGCAGCTTGTGCATCTGTCCATGGTGCAAATCGTCTTGGTGCAAATTCCTTGCTGGATTTGGTCGTTTTCGGTCGTGCCTGTGCCCTTACTATTGCCCAAGAAAACAAGCCTGGAGAGAAGATTGGAGACTTGAAGCCCGTACGTATTTGTCTTTTTTTTTTACTTTAGTTCTTTATGACAGGGACTATTGATATATATTCCGTGATTATTCGGGGGGAAAAACGGAATTTTTAACAGTTGGATATTTTTCGTATTAGAACGCTGGTGAAGCTTCCATAGCAAATCTTGACAATCTCCGACATGCCAATGGATCCACTCGCACCTCCGAACTCCGCTTGAAAATGCAGAAAACTATGCAAAGCCACGCAGCTGTCTTCCGTACTGGCCCTGTTTTGGAAGAAGGCTGCAAGAAACTTAGCGAGTTGTGGAGCGGTTTAGATGACCTAAAAGTAAAAAATGATTCGCGAGTTTGGTGGTGTCTTAATCTTAACGCATCGTTCAGTTGGCCGACCGCGGAATGGTTTGGAATAGTGATTTAGTGGAAACCTTGGAACTCCAGAACCTCATGTTGAATGCAATTCAAACCATTTACTCAGCCGAAGCTCGCAAAGAATCTCGCGGAGCTCATGCGCGTGAAGATTTCAAGGATCGCGTTGACGAATACGACTACTCCAAACCGGTGGATTCCCAGCAACCTCGTCCTTTTGAACAGCACTGGAGAAAGCACACGTTGTCGTGGTGTGACGTGAAGGATGGCAAGGTATTTTGTATTTTCTCTGTTTACTTCGTTTTCTTAAATCTGGCTCTTCTTAGGTTGACCTGGAGTACAGGCCTGTCCTTGATAACACTTTGGACCAAGAAGAATGCAAGACAGTTCCCCCGGCCCTCCGTGTGTATTAAAGAAGTCTCCTGTGACAACCATAGCAGAAATTTAGCATTATTGTGTGAATCGCATCTTAATGGACGCGAGTCATTGTTCACAGAAGTGTTGTTACTGGTGTAAGAGGAGTTTGAGTTTGTCATTAATAAAAATATTTCTCGTATCCATTCAAGAATAACCCATAGAGAAGGACATCGTAAAGGAACTGTGGGTTACTGAAAGGAAGGACTGGATAGTTATCGAGACTCAATGCTAGGGAGTGTCATCGAGTGTTCTGAGGCACCTGTATGAATTGTAGTCTAAAAGAGTAATATGTAATAGAAGTTTTGCCGTGATTTACTCTGCCTCGCTTTTGTTATGGAGCGAGAGAAAAAAAATAGGTTTCTAGGTAACCTATACCACACGTTCCTGCGTTGTGAACAGAACATTGCCTTACTCTAACCTACGAAGACTTGTCAACGTTTCTCATGCCTTGTCAGTAAATATAGTAGGCGGTGAGGCTAATACTCCGCGGGGTTGTCAGAGGGTTGCCGGAATCCTTTTCAGCGTGTTTACTTAGTGAGATCAGTACCATCAAGAATGCTTTGATGTTTTAATTTTACGCGAAGATTTACGTCAAGAACTTAAGCCTTCGTATTAGCACCACAGGTCTGACGAAGAATTCCTCATTTCTGAATCAACCGAAAAGGGGTCATAGGCGTATTTTTTGCTCGTGTTACCTGACTTGGGGAGAAAAAGCAGTTCTTCAATGTACAGGTGGTAGGAAGAAGAGAGTAAGGTTAATCTTGCATATCATTCAAGATTTCTACAACACCTTTTATCATATTCTTCTGATTCCCATTACAATGGTCAGGTAAAGTTCAAATTTGGCGGGTTTTCGGAGCTCCATCAAGACCTGCGTGCTGTGCCGGTAAACACAAAAACGTGTGTATGAATCGAACGCAAACAGGAGTTTGAGAATGGAAGAGGAACTTTTAGCGTTAGCAAAGAATTTTGTTCCCAGCACTTACGTACAACAGGCCAGGGAGTCTAAACATTCCAGAACTCTTTTAATCAAACAGCTGCTTGAAAAAGTATGTCAAGAAAAAGGTTAAACATTCAAAATTATTAACTTCCGGCATTTTGTTAGAGGAAATGGCCCGACGACGGGTGGGACGATGCGACTGTCGAACTATTCTTGAACGATTGTGCGCTTATGGATAGTAATAATTTTCCAAAAAACGTTGGCATTGGTGAAAGAGAGGGAAGAATTTATTCAGGTACATCTGCTTCGCCTGTTATTGTGAAGTGACCCGACATAATAAGTTGGAAACATTTCACAGACCTCGTCCGGAAACGTCATCTAAGATTTGGCCATGGAATTGGTAGATCAGGAGATTTGGTGGAAATGCAGCCTAAAGCTGCAGGATCAAGTTTGCTAAACGCATTAACAAACGCGCTTGCTTTAGATGCATTACGGACTCTGGGTAAATATTTGTTTCAGTAGATAAATTTGGCGTTCTACTGTGTTTTCTCCAGGGGTTCCGGCAACGGCGGCATGCTTCGTCTCGCCTATGGCAACCGGGATGAGTTTGAGTTTAGTTTTGCTAACTTTAAGACAAGCTAGGCCGCAAGCCAAATACGTGGTTTGGCCTCGGATTGACCAGAAGTCGTGTTTTAAGTGCATCTTAACGTCTGGTAAGGAATCAATAATTACCTGTGCGATTGTGTGATAATTCGGCTTGTTGTAGGTTTTGAACCTTTGAAAGTTCCACCGCGTTTAGTAGAAGATGAGCTTCAAACCGATACAGATGCACTTGAGTCTCTATTAAAGAGCACGGAGGCAGAAGCCATTGCTGCTGTGCTAACTACCACAAGCTGCTTTGCTCCTCGAGCTTCGGACAATGTAGAAAAGGTGGCCGAGCTTTGCAGACAGTATAATGTCCCACATGTAATAAACAATGCGTATGGTGTTCAGAGTACGAAATGCATGCACATTATCCAGCAAGCGTCAAGGTATTCCTTCAGCCGAATGATACTTACCCTAATTTGGCGCACCGTTTAACTTTAAATCCGCTTATTCGTAGGGTGGGTCGCGTTGATGCGTACGTTCAGAGTACGGACAAGAACTTCTTGGTACCAGTTGGCGGAAGTATCATTGCTGGTTTCGATAAAGGATTCATAAGTAAAATAAGTAGTTGCTACCCAGGTAATGTTTACGAATAAGTAAGCAGCATTTGATGTATTGTTTTGATACGTATTAGGGCGGGCTTCGATATCATCCACACTAGATATATTCATTACTTTGGTATCTATGGGATCTAAAAAATACAAAGAGCTTGTGAAGCAGCGTAAGGAAAGATTCACGAAACTCACAACTGGTCTCTCACATGTAGCACAACAGTTTGGCGAAAGAATACTTCATACGCCCGGGAATAGCATATCTATCGGTAATTGCGTAGAAAGCCATATCTTTTAGATATTAATTAGTTACTGGTAGCTATGTCGCTTCGTGGATTAGTGTCCGATCCAACACGTCTAACTGAGCTTGGCTCGATGCTTTTCGTACGGTGTGTATCCGGCACACGTGTTGTGACGTGCCAAGAGGAAAAGAGCATCAACGGAATTGCGTTTCGCGGTATTATTTAATTAATGTAGAATACTGCTTTAGCGCCTAACATTATTTTTGCAGGTTGGGGCTCCCATCATGATAATTACCCAGTTCCATATTTAACGGCTGCGGCAAGTATCGGGATGTCGGATGATGAAGTAGAAACTTTTCTGAAGAGATTGAGCAAAACTATACAGGACTTTCGGAAGACTGCTTCTAAGCTATCGCTGTTAAATAAAGCTGTCCCTAAGGCGCATTTAGACATGGCTACGGGTGATCATGCTTTAGAAGAAAATGAAGTAATGAATGGAGACTAACGAATGTTAAATCGCATGGCCGATCTGTGAAACATATGTGGTGTATAAAAACCTTTGCCGCGCAAGTTTCGGATAATTCACCTTGTTCCTTCGCTTCTATGTCAATTGAGTAATATATTTGCAGTTTTTATTATTTAACGTCGTTCCCTATATGACAATGTTTGATGTAGGCCCTATACCAGAGCACAGTTCTCTTTAAAACAAAACGGCCCACGCCAGTAGTACTGTTCTTAATACACGGTATTCGTACAAGTACTGTCCGCATGCAATCCTCTTACGTGAAGGTCGTATGGGCGCAGTACCTCGTGGAATAGGAACTTTATTGCAACGAGACGTCCCTTGTGTACCGTACGCATAGAATAGGAACGGATTGCATGGTCGATTGCTTTTAGGATTACTGAAAAGTACTCATACAAAAGTTGCAGTCCTAGTTTGCCAAAAAAGGGCCTAGGGAAGAGAGCCCTTCCTAGTACGCGCAATTTGCTTCCCTATAGTCGCAATATCCGTAAGGGGCATTTTAACCGCTACGGCGCATTTCTTTGTACGTACGATAGACGTGCACGTTGCGTGTATACAGTAGAATCTATACGAGAATGAATGCTGACTTTCAAGGTGTCTTCATTTTTTTTCATGCAGCAGATTCTCCCGGGGGGGGGGGAGGGTAGAGCTGGCAAACTGAGCGGCTGAAGCAAGTCGAGCCGGGCTCTGCTCGGCTTGCATGGACCGGCTCACAGGCTCGGCTCGGTTCGGCTTGCAGACCGGCTTACATGCTCGGCTCGACTCACGTTAGGTCCGCCAACAGGTCGGCTTGTCGAATTAATTTACCGGCTTGAACCCGACTTAATGTAGCACACGGCACGATTAATAAAAGAAGAGAAATGAGGTGAAAAAAGAGAAGAGAGGTGAAAGACGTGAAGGTGAAGAAAGAAAGAAGTGTACTGCACAGTTAAGATATGAGAAAGCTATGAATACCGTATAACGCTATCTCGTGGAACCGAAGGACTATATTAACTTATTAATATTAAACGTGTTTCTGACATCAACTGATTGGTGCCTTTCCTTAAACCTTGATGTTACGTTTTTGTGTTAATTTCTTATAACTTTATTATTTTACAACGAGCTATTTTACTGCTTTACCTAGATGTTTGTATAACCAGGATTAATTGACAAGTGACTAATTTTTTTCGGTTTTTCATTGTAACCTGGTAGTTTTGACAATTTGACGTGGTTAAGCTGAACAGCATTTCCAGTAGTACAATTTTCGAAGAAACATAGAATTTGAAAAGTGTGAAAATAAATAGTAAAACTAAAAAAAATCGAAAAATTTCAAATATGTACCGGCTCAAGGATCGGCTCGGCTCTGAAAGTTTATGAGCCGAGCTGAGCTGGTCCGAGCTGAGCTGGTCCGAGCCGAGCTGGTCCGAGCCGAGCCGTTGCCAGCCATCAAATGCAGTTCGCTGTTCGATTCTTTCGAGCACTGAACGTTTCGTTCGCTATTCGTTCTTTTCACTTTACGTGTGTGTGGCGATCACACGTGGTATTTAGTTTTGTGGCGTCGGAAAGCAAAATTCTTAGCAATCGGCCACTCTCTTTGGTATTTCCTGTGTGCGAAACTTATACCACAACATGGCGCAGTACAACTTTAAAAAGATTACGGTGGTTCCATCCTCTAAGGTAATGAATTCGCTTAAAATATAACCATGGCTTTATGCTAATTCTGTTGTTTTATAGGACTTCATCGATATCATCTTGTCTAAAACGCAACGCAAAACTCCAACCGTTGTTCACAAGCACTACAAAATTTCCCGGATCCGTCAATTTTATATGAGAAAAGTTAAATTTGCCCAACAAAATTTCCACGATAAGCTATCCCAAATTCTGACGGATTTCCCAAAACTGGAAGACATCCATCCTTTCTATGCTGATCTAATGAACGTACTCTACGATAAGGATCACTACAAACTGGCGTTGGGTCAGCTGAACATTGCTATGCATTTGATTGACAAGTATAGAATAATTATAAAGATTTTCTAATTCTAACGTTGTTTTTTTTACTTCTAGCGTCGCGAAAGACTATGTTCGCTTGTTGAAATATGGTGATTCGTTGTACAGATGCAAACAACTGAAAAAAGCTGCTCTGGGAAGGTAATATTTTCCAAATATTTGTCACAAGTCTATTAATTTTTTTTGCTCATCTGTAGAATGGCTACCATTATGAAACGTCAAGGTCAAAGCTTGCAGTACTTGGAACAAGTTCGCCAGCATCTTTCCCGTTTACCCTCGATTGATCCTAATATGAGGACCATCTTGATTTGCGGATTCCCGAACGTTGGCAAATCCAGTTTTATTAATAAGGTACATAGAAGCTTAGCTGTCACCGATGACTTATGCGCAGTTATCTACAGATCACCCGTGCCGATGTTGAAGTCCAGCCGTATGCCTTTACCACCAAATCATTATATGTTGGTCATACTGACTACAAGTATTTGCGTTGGCAAGTTGTCGACACGCCCGGTATTTTGGATCACTCGCTCGAAGATAGGAATACGATTGAAATGCAAGCTATTGCTGCGTTAGCGCATATTCGTGCTGCCATTCTGTATTTCGTTGATGTTTCTGAGCAGTGTGGTCACACACTTGAAGAACAGATTCATCTTTTTGAGAGCATCAAGCCCCTGTTTGCCAACAAAGTATGCTCTGTTCTGTGTCATCTTTTTAATAACTAAATTTCTCCCTTAGCCGTTGCTCGTCGTTTTCAACAAAATCGATGTAGTCAGAGTTGACGAATTAAGTCCAGAAAAACAAGAGCTCCTTAAAGCTTTTGAAAAAGATGACGTCCCCACAGTTCAAATGTCGACAATTACAGAAGAAGGTGTGGTAGAAGTGAAAACAGAGGTAAATAACCTTTAGTATTTTGTATGATCCACATTCATCATTGCATTTATTCTATTTAGGCTTGCGAACGTTTGTTGTCTCACCGGGTTGAGGTAAAAATGCGCAGCAAAAAAGTGGAAGGAGTTCTAAACCGTCTGCACGTTGCTGAACCAAGGAAGAGAGACAACGTAGCTCGTCCCGCGTTTATTCCAGAAGCCGTTGTACAGAAGAAAGTGGCTGAAGCCGAGAAACAGAAGACCAAAAAGAAGACCGAACGTGACATTGAATTGGAGCAAGGTGACGACTATATCGTGGATTATAAGAAGAATTACGACCTGCCGGACGATTTCAAATATGACAAGATACCTGAGTTCTGGGAAAATAAGAACATTGCAGACTACATTGATCCTGAAATCATGGAGGTAACTTGTTAAATTTAGTAAATTAATTATTTTTAAATTTTACTTGTCAATTTCATTGGTGTGATGGTTGTAGAAACTTGAACAATTGGAAAAAGAAGAGGAGCTGCGAATTGAGGCTGGAGTTTACGATGAGCCAAGTGATGAAGAGGATGAGAAGACACAAGAAATTCATCAGCTGGCTAAGCAAATCCGAGACAAAGCTAAGATTATGTCTATTGAAGCTCGTTTGGGAAAGAGCGGCGGAAAGCCTGTCATGCCAAGGGCTGGTAGAAAGCGAGAGCGATCAGTTAGCCGTTTGAGGGAAGAGATGGAAAATTTGGGCGTCGATATGTCTGGCACAGATAAGGTAGGCTTCTGTGATGTTTAAAGGGATGGTATTTTCAGCACGTTGTATTTTACAGGCCCATTTCACCCAGTCGCGTTCTGTTTCACGAGCGAGAAAGCCGATCAAGAAAGCACGCTTGGATGAGGAAGGTCGTGTCCGTAGCTCATCGCGCGTTACACCACGTGACCAGAGTGGTGTTAAGAACACAGCAGTAAACATTTATCAGTTAAATTTTAGGACTGTTCTAATAATCATTTCGTTTTTTAGATGAAAAATAAGGTAAAGGTTATTGGACGCAAGGCCCAAGGAAAGATGAATCGCATGGGTAAGGCCGGTGAAGCCGACAGGCATATTTCAGTTAAACTTCCCAAGCACTTGTTCTCTGGCAAACGCGGCATTGGCAAGACCGACAGACGTTAAAAGGCAAATTTCAACAAGAATAATTTGCGGCTGGCTGCCGAAATTTTCCTGTTTATACCATTATGGATCCATTACGGTTTGCCCGTTCGGGATGGTATTTATCGTTCTTCTGGGTCACCTTTTGAAATAAATTGTCATTGGGGCTTTGAGATCCACTTCATTTGAATCCAGAAGATGGAATACAAGATTACTAATAATTTGTTTCTTGAGCGTTTAATTTTAATTAAGTTTTCTGCCTAGAGTAGTGATTGTCAGATTTAAGGGTCCCGCGGGTACCCTAATACAAACATAAGGACTCCACGGATATCTAGGGAGCCGCGCCTCAGTTTGGCTACCACTGGCCTAGACGAAATTCTGAAAGTTATTGCAAATACGCAATTAGGGTGAGTAGCGCAATAAAACTCGGAGGTTTATCTTTAAAAGTGGTACGATGTTCTTCTCAAACGCAGCGAATCGGTGAGAACCAGTTCGGGTTCTTCATTTACGGTACCTTTTTTGCTGTAACTCTACTAAGCAGCGTTTTTTTTACTTAATTCAACCTAAGTTACTTAAGTTGATTAAGCTTTACAAAATATTCTTCCCCATACGGGCTTCAGAATCTCGGAAGACACTTTTTACGTAACAGCGGAAGAAATCACATCGGTCGAACAGACATGCATGTAACTAATGTATAAAAAACTTTTCTGTATAACAATGTATAAAAAGTGATATTTTTCTAGTAAATTTTTTGTTATGGGAAACATCTGCAGTTATTCACTCTCTTCTAAGCTAAACACTTCGATGCACGGATAATCGTGGCAATATTTTCTAGACGTCCCGATTAAGCGGTCTGTGTCCCGATTAACCGAAATGTTTCGAATATGCTAAATTAAGCTAAGTAGATTGTTCGCCTTGGTAAAAGCTTCCCAGATCTGCAAACATTTTACCTCTAGCACTTCAAATAAGGGAGAAAATTGAACTTGAATAGGTAATCATGCCCTGAGGGCATCGCAGGGGCTCAAATTTCTGAAATCCCATACGGAATAACATGGGAAAAACGAGGAAGTATGGCAGTTTTATATTTCTCGATTAACCCGTGAGTATCTCGATTAACCAAAATGTCTCGAATATGTTAATTAAGTTATAACAAATCATTCGTCATGGTAAGGGCTTCCCAAATCTGTAAGAATTTTTGCTCTAGCTCTTCAAATAACCGAGAAAATTGAGCTTGAATACGTAATCATGCCCTGAGGGCATCGCAGAAGTGAAAAATTTTGAAATCCCATAAGGAATAACATGGGAAAAACGCAGAAGCATGATACCTTTACATGCTTTTCGAGATCCCGTCTACCCTTTCCTGCTCCCTGTCCCGCTTCCCATGCTACTTCCTATGTTACCTTGATACTCCCGAATTTTTTTAGGAACATATCAAGTACCATAGGAAACAGCATGGGAAGCGAGACAGGGAGTGGGAAGAGAATGGGACTTGGCAGGGTTTTTTTCCAACTATAAAAATCCCGGTGCCGACACCGGGATTCGAACCCGAGACATTACGATCCCAAGACATTGCCTTAGACCGCTTGGCCATATAACTATATGTTTCGGATGCTTCCATATATATATTTCAATATGAGAAAGACACTGAAGGGTACAATTTCTTTCGCCATTTCGTAGAGAGCGTGGTATATACACATAACCAGGTTATGACTTGGTAGGTTTTTTTCCATCAAGAAAAATCCCAATGCTGACACCGGGATTCGAACCCGAGACCTTACGTTCTGAAGGCAATGCCTCAAGGCTCTCCCCGACAGGCGATTTTTTTCCGTACGTTTTTTTGGTCCGGATTCCGTCAGAGATGTTCACACAGGGCAGGTTCTAAGTTTTCCGGAACTCCGCCCAAAGCTCCATAAACAATAACATCCCCTCGTTTTCCAATCCATGAGCGTACTGTATATGTGCATACAACCCAATTTCACCAGCCTAGGCTAGTTTAGAAAGTTAAATTTACTAAAACCTTTCAATTATTTCTTCTCTCTTCCTTCACCTGATAATTCTCCCTTCCTGCCAACCCCTTTCTCTAGGCTTTCTCACTAGAAGTGAAAACCAAGAGCACTCGAGTGTATGGGTTAACAGCTTACACACTTGTTTATAACTTATAAAATAAAATAAATTTAATTTTCACATAAGTTTGGCTGGTGCCTACGGTGTTTACAAGAAATAGAGACATTTGAACAGAGCGCGCCTGTTCTTGTTTACCAAAAGTGGGAGGGAAGACCGCGACAAATGATGATTGGCTGCTTACTTTCGGATCTCTGGAAAACTTGCGTTTGGGGCCTACGTTTTCCTTACTCGGAAATCCTGTGTCCTTGATTGCTTAAGGGCATGGTTTTGCGGAAAACGGACGAAAAAAACGCCTGTCGGGGAGAGCCTTCAGACCGCTTGTCCATTCATGTCTGTACGAAACTGCAAAAGGACCATCATTATACAATGCTCTACGACACTTGCAATCATCAGTCTCGCCTCTGGCCCTTATCGTTTTTGCTAGATGGCGTATGTGTTTGTATTATAAACAAAACTCTAGGTAGGCTATCTATAATGGGGATTAGACTAGTGAGCCCAAACCCCAATGAGCCCACCCGCCCAAACGACCCCATTTCCAAATGGCCCCAATCCTTAGTCAAATGAGCCCAGATTTCGTGCGAGTGAGCCCAACTGTGAGTGCGACTGAGCCCAATGTTAGGTTAGGTTAGTTAGGTTAGATTAGGTTAGGTTGCCGACCCACGCAGTCGCAAAGCCCACACAGGCCGGATACAGTGCTTCTGAACATTGGGCTCAGTCGCACTCACAGTGGCAAACAGTTGGGCTCACTTGCACGAAATCTGGGCTCATTTGACTAAGGGGTGGGCCCATTTGAAAATGGGCTCGTTTGGGCGGGTGGGCCCATTGGGGTTTGGGCTCACTAGTCGTATAGCCATCTATAATGTGTGAATCACCGATATTGTTGATCAGGTAGATGCACTGTAAAACATACTGCAACTAATAAAGTATTAAAAAAGTAGTTATTCAAGTGAAATCTTCCCAAGCTTACATTAAAAATATATTTCTGTTTCTTATTGGCGGCATCACAAAAACAAAGAAGATGGGCTCAATAATTTCAAATTCAGTCGAAAAGAACATGGCAAAGAACCAGGAATTTATGGTTGAAATGGGCCGCGTGAACGTAGGCTTTTTGTAATACTCAAAATTAAAGTTTAACATATATCTCAATTCCTGACAGTTAGAAAGACAAATCCAAATGCAAAACCAAATGAGAGAACGAATGGTAGCTATGCAGATCGCTCGGGCTCGCGAACTATTTAACTGGGTCGGATCATTCTATCTCGTGAGTGCATTGGGTATGATAGCAGGGTAATGTATTTTTTATATTGCGTATGACTAACACGTATAGTACACTTTGTAATTTAAAACCGAAAGGTACAAGAAATCAAGGAGACCTGGAGTGTTACTACCCTTATTACCACTTACGTTCGTAACAGGATATCAACTTGACTTAGCTTACGGAAACAAACTAACAAGGATAAGATGTAAGTCATTCCAAAATTATCGTTTTATCAAAGGTAACACCGATTAGCTTAGGCGAAGCAGAAAACATAATGCGCTTTGAAGCAGAATTGTTAGAATTGCCAACTGGTTTACCAACACCATCGTCCATTGACCAAGCTCGTCGGCAACAAGAAGACATACTAAAACTTCACGCAGCCCAGCCTCCGCTCTATTAACAGTTCTGGTGCACTCTTGCGTTCTAACTGGAGACACAATTAAGGCACACATAACACTTAGTTATGCCAAAAAATTAGCTCCATTTTACTAAACATTCTATTGTAAAGATCGTGATAATACATAGTTTCGAAATTTTCCAAAAAAGGTCTACTAAACACGAAAATATCAATTTAACGTTCACGAGAAAGTGTAAAAAATAAACGTATTGGCTTCAGAGAATGGCGTCATTGCTCAGCGGCGATCTCGGTATACGCGCCTTTCCCGGCTTCTGTCATGACGATCCGCCGTGCGACGCAAAAATTCATCCACAGATCGCTCGTACTGCGTAATTATACATTTAGATACAAAACCCTCATAAATTTACCCTATTTACGCGCTTGCTGTCATTCCTCGACGTCCTAGGAAGAGGCGGCGGTGGGTACTCAGGCAAGGGTAAACCGTCGTAATACCGTGGGGGAGGTAAGCCTTCAAACGGCGGCTAAAAAAAGCAGAACAATCCCTATTTAATACAGGCGTAAAGAAAGTGCCTTTGCCTACCGGAGGTGGATATGGAATGGGTGCCAAAGCTGTACTGGCTCGATAGCTTGGATAATAATCTGGATATGACTGCACGAAATCCATTAATATTAATTAAAGTCAAAGATGAAAACGTTTACTTGTGGATAAGCGCGCTCCCTTGGACCTGCATAACGTGGCGGAGGTGAACGGTCTCTAACTTCTCGACGACTTTCCTTGAAGTCCCGGTAAGGGTGTCCTAAAGGATTCATGTCAAGAAAATGGCTGCCAGTCAGAAAAAGGAGCTCAAAACGAAAATATAACAGAAACGTGATAATACCTCGTCCGCGCTTCATTCCTCTTGAACGAAAATCGTCATCGTATCGCCTTCTAGAACCTCTGAGAAAATATTGTAACCATTTTAGCTGCAAATAAATGATTACGCCTTTTACGAGCTAAATCAGTCACAAGAACACGGCCCGTTTGCTGACCTACACAAGTCACTCCTCCCCAACCCTCAATGTTGCACCGAAGCCTTACTTACCCTAGCGTCGTCACTGTTAAACACTTAAATTTGCTAACCCATGCACTGATCTTTTTAAATCTACGTCCTCGTCCAGCCCCGTGAAAATGAAACTAAACAGGGAGCCCAGGAAGATTCTATCCAAGAATTTTCCTGCATTCCACATGAACTGAATGTTCCGAAGTCCAGCCATCGGAACACAACACTGCACCGAACAAGAATCGAAAAGTCCGAGGGGTACATGTTAAGAGTTCTTTAGAGCAAAAAAGTTCGTGTGCACTTAGGCACAACGGCATGTACCTCCCCGAATCACCGCCATGGGAACCGCTATAGCCGCTTCCACTGCTTCCAGCAGGACCACTGCCTACGGAGCGGAAGCCTCCACGTCCACGTACGTGATTGTTTCCTCCACTATTCAAAGGATCACGTCGACGAGGTCCTGGCACTGGGCCGAACATGGGGGCCAGCCGATGAGGGCGGGCTTTGTCTCCTAGCCGCTTGGCAGCCTCCTTTGAACGTCGCAGTAGATTACTCCATTCCGCGGTGTCATCCTCTCCGAACAAACGGCACAATTCCTCAGCAACCCGGGTCTCAATTTCCTTAAAAGTTAATCCGACATTTTTATTACATTCACATAAAAGAAATTATAAAAGCACCCGCAATGGGCGAAAGCCTAGGCGAGTTACTCAAAAAAAAATAATTAATTATTATTATTAAGCACGTTACCTGACCATCTCGTCCAATTTTGACCGGCTTTCCTTCATTCCACGGGTTATACAAATGCAGCGTTTTCTGAAAGGGTAGCCCGTGCTTCGATATCCAGTCTAGCTGGAAAAGACCACCGAGCGCTGAAGAGGATAAACCAGGAGGTAAAACCCAAGACACAGGGCTCAAGTCTTTCCGGCTTTCGGAAGCCATGCGCGCACAACCTAAAAGAGTGAACAACATAAATGCTTTGTGACAATTCTATACATGTAGCCAAAGAAGGTGGCGGAAGATCACGGACGGCTTCACACGAGATCATTTCTGATTATCACTCAGTGCTTGATGTGTGAAATACGTTCTCAAACACGGAATTACACTTCTGGATCTTCCGACGCGTTCTTATGTTAAGCACCATCCTGCGATCAAAGCGTACCACAGAACTGTCCGCTCTCTTTCACGGAAAAAATGAGAATGACATTGCGATGTTCGCGATACGCTTGGTTGAGCTTGTTTTCATTCGCATGAGGAGTAGACCAGATTCCTTTAGTCTTTGATATATCCACGTTCTCTGCGTTGTGGCTTTTAATGAGGAAAAAACGACAATCCCGGAATAAATAATTTAGTTTGGTAGCGTAATCTAAAACGAGAACAAATACAAATGGTAAACTAATACATAAATGTATGAAGTATTACCATATTCGCTAATTTTACGTCCGCTTTTCATCCGTTTTGGACTACCAGCAGTTTTGAGACCCTCATTGTCATCCGAAACAGGGCGTTTCCTTTTATGTCCACGCGCGTCATCCTCCCCATCTAGCAAAGCGAAAAGGGAACAATAAAAAGATTTCATAGAAAAAAACCTGAACATGTCTTTTACCTGACGAAATAGAGGACTTCGAAGACCTATGGCTTCCTTTGCTAACTAGCGAGGATTTCGACATCTTGCTTGACGTCGAGCTTACTTCGCTTCTTGTGTCATAGTCGTGCATTGTATCTTCGACTACAAGATCATCTTTGGTGTCTTCATTTTTGGAGGTATTTTCTTTTGCTTTGCTGGAGCCTCCGACATTATGATCAGCTGAACTCAAGCTTACGTCTAAGCTATCGTTGTCTTCCAGTTCTATAGCATCTTCTGGTTCCTTTTTCAGAGCAGCTTTGGTCTTCAAAGGAGGCTGTAAACACAGAGCAGGTTAAAGTAATTGTAATTTAACAACTAACAAACTTACTTTCGCTGCATCTTTCTGTGCCCCACCGTCGTTCGTGGAATTCTCATCGCTAGACTTCATTTCTTCCATTTCTACGGCCTCTTTCTCCAAACTAGCATCGTCTCCTGAAATAAAAACGAACCCCATGCACATCAGGAAGTGAAAATACAGTATCGGGCCAGGAAATGAAACAGGCAGGTAAAATTCAAATAAAGGAAGTCCACTGAAAAAAAAAATCCTTAAAATATACGAAACCGAGACACAATGGGGTGCTACAGACATTTGGCTCCTTCTCACCGATCTACATCGATTAACGGCAAGCATACACATTGTCGTACCTTCTAAGTCCGCTTCGGTGCCTAATGGGCTCACACTCATTATAAATTTGTTGAACAAACCGAGTTTATTTTGCAATTTGTGTAGCGAGTCCACAAAGCTCCCAATTCGACCGCAACAAAGCGTCCTTCTCGGGTTTTCCGTTTCTATCTCCAGATGGCATAACCATTTGACTTTCTGGAGGGACAATCGAATGTGTAGATTAGGCTGGATTCGTCCACTTCTCACACATACGGTAAATTTCGTTTCGTTGTAAAAAAAAGCTCCCAGATGTTACTAAAGTTAACAAATACGATAGAACGAACAGGACGTTCATCTTCAATTTTTTTTCTCTCTCGAGAATTTGCATTAACGGTTCTCCGATTACCCCGTATTTTTCGTTAACTGTATCGTTGTTTTCCAAGTTATCCCTTTCTTTCTTTCCAAAAGTTTTTCCTTTCTTTCTGCTCCAACTAAACCGATGCAAATGACACTAGATACTATTCCTATCCAGTAGAATCCTCCTACAATCTGTCCTATCCAGTAGAAGGACAGATTGTAGGGTGACTGGAAAAGGCACATCTTAAAAGTTCGTTGTACCATATACCTTATAGGCCAATCACGGACATGTACTATTGTAGAATAAATGCAAGACAAGGTGACCATTTAATATATATTGGAAGAGGTTATTTGTGAGTTTTTAGGATTCGGACAATTCACTTGTTACACCGTCACTTTCGCTGTCGTCGCTCTCCGCTTGTTTTCCCTAACGAACATAGTTTTGATACTGGTTACAAGATTTTAATTAAGCTTACTATGTTCATGAGGTCAATCAATTTGAAAGGATCTTCTCCGCTCTGAAGGTCTATAAAATCGCGAGGGACACAATACTGATGATACGGATTCGGCTGCACTCCTGAGTCGCTTTTTACAAATCGGAACTCAGGCTCTCTGCTATCCAATTCTTCTTCAATCAACGGATTATCTAACAGGTCATCCCAGTTAAAGAGCAAAGCATCAGTCGTAGGTCCCATGGGATTAAAATCTAGCAGGCGAACCGTATCTTTCCTTTCTCTTATTACGTCGAAAACATCTGAAGTTACAAATAATTAAAAATATGTGCTTTATATGGTAGACGGAAAGTTTTTTACAGTTTTGAAGTGGGAAAGCTTGTACTATAATTTCCTCGAAAAAGCTTTCAATGTCGTTTACAATATCGTGCTCTTCCATGGCGATGTGAGGATAATATTGGGAAGTATCCCTCTGGCATATACCTACGATATGAAATTACATTAAATAGGCCTGGGAAGATTAGGAATCTGTACCAACTAATCGCTTATACTGTACGAAACAGCGATATTCACAGCCAGGGTTTATATCAACCCATCTCCTGAGAACCAACTGATAATCCACAGCAGGGTTATCATCAGTTTCGCAATGGTCGAATGGTTTTGTTAAGTCATGCATGACGAAATCCGAACTTTTGAGTAATAAATACACATCAGCCGGCGACGAACACTTTAAAGAAGTGTTTAACGATATCCACGCGGCGTCCTGTCGAAAAATTACGGAACTTCAAAGTTAAAAAGAAATGAATGAAAAGTGGACTACTTTTGGCGAACTCCAATTTAGTTTAGGAAAAACTGCACCACCAAGTCTGCCTATAGCTTCGCTGATTTGTACGTTTAGTTCTATAAAAGCAGGCACCTGAAACAAGGTTAATTTGACAGTACGGTAAATGAGTTCAGGCTAACTTATTCTATTATGAGATAGTTTTGACTAAAAGCAGGTAGATATCACCATTGGAGCGGAAGGAGTATCTTTCTCTGCCTGGTCCCAGTCCACGGTGTCTTCATCGTCAGAATTGTCTTGTCCAGGGTCACCTACAAGTCTTGTGAACGAACCCTCTGGTAACACTAGGCCGTCCGCCTTAAGGTATTCAACGAACGCAGGCGACAAATCTAGGACCACACTTCGGAAGGTATGTTTCTTGTACTTAGGATACCACTGGCCGAAAGAGCAGGCAAGTACATCATTGCACTGCATATTGATAGGGAGGCGTAAGTTTTTCTTCCAGAAATCAAGAAAAGGGACACAAGTTAAGCAAAAGAAATCTGTAAATCGGAAATTTTCGATCAAAAGCAAATATTGGTTACTTTTTACGAATTTCGTCTAATTACCAGTTGACGATAGTCTTATTTCGAAAATGCGCTCAGCGCGTGTCAGACGACGAAACAGATTCGTACACTTATATCACTCGTGCTGCTCTTGTTGTGCTAATTTGTTTTGCTTTCGTCATTTGAAGATGCTATACTAGAATTGTCCGACAGAGAGCGCTAGTACGTCGGTTTCCTTATAAGTTGCATACTACGACCATAACCTGTTCCTCGACGGCATTCGTTGTGCGAAGCCTTCGTCTTCTCCCATGAGTTACCATGGGAATAATATGAAATCGTTTCCAAACTCGCGGCAAGACCTCAAAGTTAACACAAAAATACAACAGTAGAAAAACTGGAAAATAATAAAATATTATCAGTTAACCTGAGCGTTCAATTAACCTGAACGCTGTGGATCTCATACATGAATCCTCATACATGAAACATCTCATACATCCTCGAGAACTTTCCGGGTTAACTCGCTACTTGCCGAAATCGGTCTAATTGTTGACTTTTTTAGTCCAGATAGGGTTACAAGGCCAATTACATGTACTTCAACTTCTGATTCTTTTGACTTTTACTTGTCGTTCAAAAATAGGTTATCTGCTTTCCCCACCGACAAACTGGTTTGCCTTTCGCGGTTTATTGTACTGGCTGTTTTTCAGCGCGCATACGTGTAAGTTTTCAGAAATGCTCGTAATGTGCAGCGTTCGTTGTGCGGGGTAATACTGTATTTCCACATATATCCAATACGTAGGCACACAGAAATCAGCGCCAAAATGTGTCAGACTTTGGAGTAATTAGACTACCGTGAGATCAGTTCACAAATCCAAGCTCGGATAACGCGTTGTTAAAATTATTACCAGTAGTTTAAGCTATTAGATCGAATTCTGTTAGTACGTTTTTTTTGCACTTGTGCTCGTCTAACCCATTTTTTTACGATTTGATTTTGTCATTTGACACATCTTATGCTTCGTCAATTCCCGCTTCATTTTCTACGTTTTGTTTTCGCCGTTTCATTTTCTGTTACTACGCATGTGGCGTCTGACGCTAATGACTGCTTATTACGACAACTTTGCATTTGCTACAGTTTATTACGCTTCCTCCACAAAGAAAATATGAACAAACACGCATCTAAAATACTGCCCTCCCCCTGCCCAAATATATCGCCAATTTTCTCTACATTTACACACATAAATTCAGTTCTGATTTAGAAGGCATACTGCCATGGCTGCTTTATGTACACACACCTTCATCCGTCCATACTTCGGATTCACTCTGCACACCAGTTATTTGTCGCAATAAAGCACCACCAGTATTACGGCAAGCTAACTCGTCACTCACTGTAAAAAGAATGGAAAATTTGCCATTTAGTAAGTTAAACCAAAAACATGCAGTTTGTTTTCTAATGGGAAACGTAGAAAGCGGAAGGCACACTTACGTGACTACAAACATGGGTTGCATTCTTGCCTCCGCCTTCTCATCATACAACCGTTGAACTGCTTTAAACACTACGCAAGCCGACTGTCCAGTTTAAGAGGATCTAAAAAAAACTTACCAGGCTCAACGACGCCTTAGTGTGGAAGCAACGGCTCTCTTTCGGAGTCGCTGAAACTAAACAATACAGATTATAATTAGTACACATTACTCAACTTCACCCAACGAAGAAGACCCAATCCTGCACCACTTGTGAAATTAGTCTTACCAAGGCTAAATTGGATCTTCTTTTTTCAGCCATGAGTTGCTCTTGCCTGGTGCTCTCGTCAGAATTTCCGAGTAAATTCTTGAAAGGGAAATCGTGCGGTAACCGATCCAAAGTAAACGGCGAAGGAATGCCGGCCTTGAAGTCCTGGTCCAGAATTTGACGGTACATGTGGGTCCGGGTAAACCTTTAGGGAGGAGCACAAGAATTTTAATAAACACGGTTAACTTGGTATGTACTGGACGTAAAATGTACATCAAATGGCAAACAACAGCTGTCACAACAATGATAAATAAGTTAAATACAGAGAAAACACTGGTTTCTGTGCACCTCGTCCAACGACTTGCACTTACGGTATCCCTCGTTGACAACTTACCCAAGCCATGTCGCCAATAAAGCTGCCCCTGCTCCCAGAGATAGGGAGAGAGTTGCAGAAGGCCAGAGCTCAGTCTGTTCCAAGTTCGCACTGGAAATGAGCCTGTCGCCGTAGAATTCCAGCAAGTCCATGATCACTCCATTGGTCCAACCGAAGCCCAACTGAACGTCGTATTCGCCGCCACCGCCTGGCAGCCCAACAACGGTAACGTCGTACTGAACAAGAAAATCTATCAGTAAGCATACAACGACACATCAACGCAATAAACATACTTTCTCGAACATAGCGTTTGGCAAGCTCTGTTCAAAGGCTTCGAAGTTGTTGAGTACCCACTTTTGGGCGACCTGGAAAGCGATTTCTTGGGCTCGTGGGTTATTGGTGTTCTGGAGACCGAAGATCAACATATGCTGCAAAGGTGGCCAGCCATTGGGGAAGTCCCACTGTTGACCAGAATGCTGCATGGAGGTCGGTATTCCTCCAGTGAATCTATGCAATCGAAATACCGTTAGTATGGCTCTAATGGCATTAGTCGTGATCCGTACTTCAACGCTTGGGAATTCTCGAGGTAACCCACAATTTTATCCACTACGGATTGGAACTGAGGCGTGAGTGGATCGTAGCAGCCAGCCCACAGAGGAATAATGTTGGACGCATAAAAGTAAGGTCTACGGGCCTACACCAAATTCGCGGTTGAAAACATGTTTCTGTAGCTGGTAAATACAATCTTACATTATGGACAAGATCATAGTCTTCCCAGGAGCCAGCTTCGTCATTCCACAAGACGGCATTGATGGCAGTCTTCCAAGTGTCGTACTGTTTCGAGAAGAATTTTGACCTTTCAGCATCACCGAGCTTTTCGTGAAATTCGGCCATCATTTTGAAATTCAAAGCTAAAAAGGCATTCAAATCCACAGGGACAATATCGCGAGTACGAATGTGTGTCAAGTTGCCTATAATATACGAAAAATAGTACAATAGTTCTTAATTCATTCATTTCTCTCGGTTTACCTTCGTCAGAATTTCCATCAGTGATAAACCACCGGGACGAGAAATCCCAGCCAGTTTCAGCCCCGGTTTTAATGTTGATGTAGAATTCATCTCGGTCATTTTCAGCCAATTGTTCCGCGGTCTCGAAATCCTCCCTGTATAACAAAGGCAAGATATATATACGAAAAAAGTTCACCCGCACATTTGCTGGTCTCGAAGAATAATAACAATAATAATACATTAAAAAACGCGAAAGAATCAATTACTTGTAAGATTCGGGACGAGGACCACCAACTTCAACATTGTATCGAGCCAACGTGTGACCTTCAACTTGGATAGTGCGGTGCTGCATCCAGAACTGGAGCTCCTTCTCCATGCGGTGTATGTTATTCCTAAAAGTAGGAATATTTTAGGTTAGAGTTAGTCTTTTCTTTTCATATTTTTATTCTAATATTAATTTGCTCCATTTACCTCACGAAGTCAAGATCGCCAGTTTTTTGGTAGTAAGCATGGATGCTTGGAACGACCATGGGAGGCTGCGTTCGGTGTTCGTAATACACACGTCCTCCGTTAGGGATTAAGCCGTAAATATCGATGAAGGAAAGTAGGTTTTCCAACATGCCTTTCACAGTGGTGTACATCTCTGAGTGCAGCAATCCCTTAATGATCCAGTAAGAATCCCAGTAGTACACTTCTCTGAAACGACCGCCCGGCACGATCACAGGGTTGGGTACGTAGATCATGGAGTACAAGTCGGGATTGATTCTGACGTCATCCTTGATTTTACGACCCAGAAATTTCCAAGCGTCGTTCAACGCTGCACCCCAGTCTCTCAATTTAGGGTCTTTAATGGCCGTCAGGAACTTCGGATTGGCGTTCCAGTCAGCAGGCTCGAAGGGCTCGAACTCGGAACCCTCGGGATCGAAATATTCAGCAATGAATGCTGCAAGCTCTTCCTTCGACGGGTTGCCGCTCGTTAAGTCCATCAAATTGTTGAAGTTGGCAATGGCTTCAGCAGGCGGTACTCGCAATTTCTTGTCCACGAACGTCTTGGAGTCGTGGAACAAACCTGACATCTGAATAGTGTGTAGCATTGGTCCATGACAGTAAATTTCACTGAAATATAAAAAAGTTAGCTCGCTCAGTTACCCAACTTGTAGTCCTTTAATTTACTGTAGTTTTCTTTAAAATAAAAAATAAAATAAAATTTAAAAAATGGGTATTTCTTGTTACCTTTTGCAAGGTGGTGGTAATTCCCGGGCTTCTTGAGCCCCGACCAAGCACACGACGAATGAAATAGCAATAACAAATAGCGAAGACATGTTTACAAACTTGAGTTTAGGTTGTAGAAAGGGGTGAAACAATAGATTGTATGCGCACTTGCACTTCAATGTTCTTTGGAGGAGAAAAAGTTAAGAAGTTCTACGTCTCGAAGGGGCACTATGAAACACTGGAGAACTCGGTTTAGTTCTTCTTGGCACGTTTGCCTTCGCCTTTTTTGGGTTTTCCTTTGCCTCTTAGAGCGCGCAACCTTTTCATCTCCTCTTTGAAATCCTGGTGTTCATCCCTTAAAAGCAAAAATAAGTAAATTAATTAGTACAAGACAAGTACAAAATCAAGAAAATCTACAACGATTCCAACGCAGTACAAGTAGGCTAGCTCTACCCTGCGTGCCCCGAGCGTTGCTTAAAAAAAGCCCTAGGGTGTCAAGAAGCCAGGTCATAACAACGGGTCGTCGGACTTTCCAACCTTCAACTTGATTATTAGAAAACATGTGAAGACGGTTTTCCTCTGCCTGTATCTTGACCGTACCCCTCCCCAAGCGAAAAGGATCATTGGAGGTTTGTCACTTTGTTCCTGGGAAAGGTAGGGACAACTTGGCAATTCTAACCCCTGAGGTTACAAATATCTCGTGAACCTTACGGACCTGCAATCTATCATGATAAACTACTTTTACCCCCAACAGGGTTCAAATCGAGCAGGTATGAAGTACTTTCGCAGACAACGATCTAACGGTCCCTGGACAATTGGTCACGCGGCTTGAACTCACAACAGCCTAGTTGCATAACCCACAAGGCATACCTTAGCATACTTCGCTATTTCAAGAATTTCGCGATTACATTGCGCCAATATGGGGCGAATAAAATTTTTTTGCGAGGCCTTACGAAATTACGAACTGCAAAAAATGTCAAAACTTTGCTGACCCAGCCGATACTTCTACCGCGAAAAGGAAAGGGGGCTAAGAAAACCGCAAAATTAAAGTTAACGAAAATTTGGTTCAACAGACGACTTACGGGTCATTTAGCTACAGACATGACGAGAACTCGACAAATCGATCTTTGCAAGAATATAATTTCCTGGGGGGACGAATTGACATTTACGAATTTGTCTAGACTTGTGTAAATACGCTTCTATCTACATAATTGTTAATTTCTCAGCGATAAAAAATTCAGTAAGAGTGACTTGACTGAAACTTACTTCACCCAAATAGGCTAGGCTCTAATGGTAAAATGAATCACCCGGTGACAAACCCTATCAGCGAATTTTTTCCTACAGTGCTCGCCTCTCTAGGGTTCTTGCAACACTGAGTCCTTTTTAAGTCAGGAATTTCGAAACGTTACCTTTCTTCTGCGTAGATCAAAAATTAGAAATAGTCTTCGTTTAGTGTCACACACTTCACTTAAGGGGCAGCGAGACTAAGCAGTTTGTTCGTTTCGATGGTTAACGACCAACCTGCCTAAAATTTCCAGCCCCTTCGGGTCGAGAGCTCGCTCGAATTCGCTCTGACGGGCTTGTGGATCGGCCACGGCCTTTAGAACTACCCCAGTACTACTGTCAACCACCGCCTTGTACAGCCACGCGGTACACAGTCTAAATGCTACGGTCGTCGATCCAACGGGACGCCCGCCTCCTTCACGTATGCCTACCATTGGCAAGTTTGACCTCAGCAACAGCTCCAAGGATATAGAACACGGGTAAACACAGACAAGTTCTCCCCTATACCCTCGAGTTACTGTTTGTATGCTGACGCAACTAATTGCACTCTTGCTTGGAATCTAACCTGTTTGGCACCAAGATTACCACCGTTTTCCTATGTTTCATAAATTCTTGCCAGTACCCCAAATATGTGTAACTGGTTGGACAAACACCTCAGCATAATAGGAGACCTTTCCTACAATATATAAGAGTAAAGAGGACATTATGTAATGCTGTTCAAATACTTGACAAGTGCAGTAAGGAATACGCACTTCGTAAGAGAAATTTTCCTACAATATGTAAGAGTATACAGAACATGATTATGTAATGCTGTTCAAATACTTGACAAGTGCAGTAAGGAATATGCACTTCGCAAGAGAAATGGCGAATGAAGGAGTTAACATTGCTGTCCCTTTTTATCCTTGGCTCTTGCCGTAAACAAAAACCGTTGTTTATAGCGTATTTTATGGCCATTATGCTAGGACAACATCTCTTGGCTACGTGATTTTACAAAACACCTTCAGACATGGTAGAACTGCAAACGGTGCGTGGCCCCATTCCCCTTGCCCTATGTAGCAATGACCTGTTTGCCATGTTGGAAGGGCAAAAGAAAAGGGGGGATACGATCAGACACTTCTCTTGGATGCCTTTACGGCCCTGTTCGACCTTACATGACCTCTATCCCAAGGGGCGTTTCATAAACGTTCGAGAAAGAACACCGCAGTGGTATGATGCGAACTGGGGGAAAACTTGGGCGAGTTATTGGCGAACACTTTAGAAGCTATATTAAGACATTTTGAAATAAAACAATATCAAGGGATTACCTGTAGAGGCCGAAATCACGTAGGGTCCTCATTAACTGGTAAGTCTCAACATGGCGAGGGTAATATGATGTTATTTCTGGGTTTTGTTCCAAAGGTTGTTGGCTGAAAAGTTCTACAACTTTCATAGACTTGGCAGAAGTAGGGCGCACCACTTCTCCAAAAATGGAATGACTCACGCGATTCATGCGCCGGGCATAATTGGTCGCACTAGACGCCAAATTTAGGTAATTGTAGAACCTGCAAACGCTAACCATGACGGAATATTCCAAGAACTTGGAAGTCAAAATTCACAGCAAAATCGGTCCTAAGATCTCCACTGGCCAAGGCAGACCAAAAAGACAAGTTCTGGAAATTATGTAGATATGAAATAACTTAAATGTAGTCTCATATACGTGGTTTTGAATCTACTTGTCAAGGAACAATATTTCAAAAAAACATGGAGAAAAGTCTGTAAACAGAAAACACGATGGCGATTGGAACCGCGAACGACAGTTTTTGGTGTTACTACTAGATGGCGATTGTTCCACTCTTGTAATAACGGCACGCGGGCCTTTCGAAATATGGAATGAAAAAGGGGGGGAAAGCACTTGGCCCATTACGATGACAGCAAGGCACGTAGAAAGACAGTTCTACTTTCATTCAACAGTAAAAGAAAAACAGGTGCATTTTTCACAAAAAATTTAAGCCGCATAAACGTCATAAGCATCTGTATGGCTAACCTTTATCTACAGTGCTCGGCACAGGGAAATGCATTGACATGATGGCATGAAAACCAATTAGAAGCGACAGTCAAGACGACCAACGTATACAAGTATTAAAGCCAACGCCTGTGAAGAAGAATCGCGGCACTCTCTAGCACTTACATCACGATTAGGGTTTTCGAGACCGCTTTCTCCCTCATTAAAACTCCTCTTTGCAGAGAACCTTTCTTAGAAAGCCGGGACACTGTCTAAAGCCGCTTGTGGTGAGATCACGGCCACACCATATAACATATTCGTAATAAATAATAGTTAAGACCGTTAAAAAGCTTTTACAACTGTAAACATCCCCAATACGGCCGCAGAAACAAATGGCAAAAACCGGACGTTTTTGCTCTCGAATTTTACAATCTTCAAAAGGCACGTGCTACCAAATATCCAACGCGACATCTTGAAAGATACATTAAATTAGGCTCCTGTGAGTTTTAACCTCTCACGTTTTCATTTCTTTTCCAGCATCGCGAACTAGTGAATGATGGGCTCTGGCTCCGTTACCCGTCCAAGAAACAATAAAATACCGCTGTGATAATCCCATACGAAGAAGACGAAAGGATGGTCAACTTCGAAGTATTTTTCGCCAAAGGATCCTAGCCTATTTATTCCAGCAGCCGTAGCAGCAGAACCATCCACGCCTTCCTCTTGTACTTCCAGCAAAGTTCTGAAATAAACTTGTACAGAAATGAACCGAAAAATCCAAAGAAATCGTACCTATGCACAATGGTGGAAACGTGCAGTTTTTCGCTCGATACACCACTCAAATCTGCTAACTCTGGGTTGAAAATATCATGTAAGCCCAGCGCGTTTAAAGCATCCAGCAAGCGCACGTCCTGTTCAACCCGAAATCTGGGCAATCGCATGTTTACCACTTCGTCCTTCAGTACGTGCCCCATAGAACGTTTACTTAAGGAAAATTCGTACGTTAAATTCTGTTTCGTTTACTTTTAAGGTTGAAAATAAGGCTTTCACATTATCAGACGTCATATTGGCTTCTAGTCTCTCCAATCCTTTGTCTACGTCGTCGGGCAAGAGAATAAATAAAGAAATACGCTTGGAAGAAAAGGGCAATTCTGCTATCCGGCATTCCAAGTCATGACTGTATCCAAGTGGAATTTTGAATTTCCCAACCATCATGGGGATTTCGTACCTGTTGAAAGCAATACATATTATGTTACACTCATTGTAATTTTTTTAAATTGATTTTGTTGAATTAAAATATAAAAATACCTTTTCTTGGAGCTTGTGTAGAACAATCCTTTGTCAAACGTCATTGCGGGATCGAATTTATTCAACCACGCTGTTTTGATAGCGAGAGCGTTGGTAAGGACGAATTTCGAACTGGGAGCTAGGGGCTGGGTGAACAACTGTGAAATTTTCCCGTGCGTGTTTTGCTTCACCCATGCATTCATAAGATCCACGGTACCGATCGGTTCGTTTGCAAAATCAACTTCCACGATTTCAGCTTCGTAGAATTCTTCCAAGGCGCGCTTGTAAGTGTCTGACAGGGCAACTCCCTTTTGCTGGAACAATCCGTTCGCCATCGCTAAAGTGTTGCCATAGTAGGGGTCCTCCAAATTACTCAACACGGACTTGAACGAGGAATGAACTTCCGAAAAACTCAAATTATTAAAGTGTAATGCGCGCCGTAACTGGAACGATGTCTCGGAGCCCGGCCCAGCCCCTAGGAAAATCATTCCCAAGACGGCCGATAAGCTGTACGGCGAGAAAATGAGATTCGGTGCCAGTCCGGGATCCGAACTGGGGTGCGTTATGGTTTCGACCAGGCGCGTGTACATGTCCAGTGAGAATTCAAAATGTGCGCGCGAAAGTCGCTGCAGATCTTTGCTGTCTCTGGTAACCGGATTGGCATGGACATGATTGGCGGAAGCAAAGGTAATGAGGACAATCATGAGCAGAGTTAACCATCGCTGCAGGAAGACCAAGAGACAGGCTACGTTCTGCATGAATAGTTCTGCAGGTCGCCTATGCGGGACACCTCTTGCCATGATCTAGAACAAAAACACTGATGAAAAGAGACGGCGGAGAGTTTCTGCACGCTACGAAATGAAAATCGCCTTAACTGGTGTCCACATTGCTTGTCTTCTTCTTATTTGGGGCTTTTCACACCACCGTCACCGTTACCCAAGGAACACGTAACACCTAGTGCTTTGTTTGCCCTCGACTACCTTGCCAGACTTGATTCGTAACTCGGCGGGGAATTCCAGCTCGAAAAAAGGAGGATCGAAGTCGAGGCGTCGTTTCATCGAGTTGCCAATGTTATGACTATTGAGGGCATAGACGTCGCTTGGCACTCGCTGCACATCAACTGAGAGGGACCAGCCTACGGGTTACATGTGCCGCCAGGTAGCCTTCACACCTGATGCCTCACGGCGAAGCTACCCCTAGCCTTTTAAACGGACGGTAGGTGTACGTGGGATGGGCGTTCCTCTTCTTTGGGGGAAGTAGTTACCATTATCTTTTGTATGAAATACTACCCGCGAGACGGCCAAAAAGCCATCAGCACTAACAGAACGACAAAAGAAAAAGGCTTGCAGGGTTGGTATCGTTGCCTCAATGAGAAAGGCGGTACTTCCGGCCTGAGGTGAATGCGGTGCTAAGATGGCCACCGACGGGGGCTTATGCCGAAACGGATGACGGTAAAAAGCGAACGCAGGCTTTAGCAAGCAGTAAGGCAGGTCCCAAGTGTCGTGTCGAGCTTCAAGAAGCGAAGCCAAGACGACGTCTCTTAAACTGTACAGGGTGGAGGCGGAACGCCCCAGCAAAGTCAACTCCAAATTTGTACATCTTGTGCAGTTTCCATTCTGAGTGTCTCAGTTTTTAGCTGGTTGACTTAGCACACCAACGGCGTGGCGGTCGGACAGTCGCTGGGCTGCCGTCGCGACTGGAGCGTGGGAGGTGTTAGAATGGTCACTAGCCATTGCACTCTTGCACACAATACGCAGGCTCTTTTCTTTACTGTCTGGAAGCGAAACTTCAATGCAAATGTGTAAAAGTTGAAGCGCCGTAACAGATAGTCCCGAGTCTGAACCGTCTGGCCCTGGCCCTGGCTAAGATTTGCGAGACCCCCGTCATACTCCCGCAGTTGAACGGGCAGGAGAGGGGGAAAAGGAAGCCCCCTCTTGGTAATGGCAGACGAAGCCTTTGGCACCAACATCCCAGCATCATCTCCTTTCAACAAGTCGTTTCTTTGCCGACGCCTATGCCTCGGGATGGGATTTTGCTTAGGCAGGTGAGCTCATCGGCCACCAAATTTGTACATGAACAGTACGCCCCATGCCCATCTCCTTGATCTTTTTTCTACGCTTAAAAACGCCTCTAGTCTTTTACACTATTCTTCCACAGTACACTTCTCCGAGACAGAACAGTTTTACGAAATATCGGGTATAAGAGCAGGGAAAATCAACAGGTGGAAGTCTAATACTAAATTATGCATAATGAAAAAATTGACATAGATGAAGATAAAATGGAAATACACGAAGGAAAAAAATGAAATACGTGAAGAAAAAATGGAAACACGCGAAGAAAAAATTGAAATACATGAAGTAGAAAATTTAAATTCACAATGGAAAAGGAAATACAAAAAGAAATTAAATATTGGTAGAAAAAGGAAAAAAAAGGAAATTCATAAAGGCAAAGAAAATAAAGAAAGAGCGCAACAAACTACGTAAAATGTCGAAAGGATACAGGAACCATTGCTCAAAACTAAAAAGTTTACTAAAACTGCATAAAAATCTTAGATTTACTACTGTCCACAATTACGTTTTGTCCCAATCGCCTTGTCCATGGCGACCACATTCTCATTCATATTTATTTTCTTATTCCCATTCACAAGTGTTACACAAGTCCCCTTAAATTTGACTTCCCGGCGCATTTATCTATAAAAAAGGCAAACATGTGAGCATGTCCTGATGCCAAGAGGAGAGGCGTTTTTGTCGCGCATTTGTTGTCATCAGGAAACAAGTTGTACTGTCACTGAACAATGGACCTACAATTAACTACAATAATCAATGTGTCGGATCTGCTTCTTTGGTAGACGACTTTTCTCTGCATGTAACCGGCAGCTTTGTGGAGGCAATAGACAATCTGCAGCAGAAGACTGATCCACAATGTCTCAAGTCACCGTTATTCTTAGTCTTTTAAACCGAGAAAACATTAATAATCACGTCGCTAAGGCAAAACGAACGAACGGGTGCAATGCACTATTATTTCGCTTTTTATACTGGGCTGTCAATTTTTACGACTCTGGTTTTAGGGGAGGTTCCCCGATTACAAGTGAGTTATTCCGTGCGCCAGGTTAATAACCAACCGGGGAAGGCCGCAGACACCGTTGACTGGTCTCTGCTGGGACGTGGTGCAAGATGATTAAGGAGGTGTGATGTCTGCTGTGCCCTAGTCTTTAATGCGAACAAGCCGGTGCCAAGCTGTCTGCTGGCGCGTTCTACTATCACCGCTTCTCCATGCTGGACACGGGCATCAAAATGCTGGTGAGGCACCTGTAGCTGCAGCAGCTGAGTTGTCTAATACACAGGAAGCCATAGCTCATCCCCAACCATGGCTCCACTCAGTAAGCGGACAAATGGATTAGAGCGCGACTTTCTATTCCTCACTATTTCCCAGAAACCCATTTGAACCCTGGCAAAAATGGCCAACTTGTTCCATTCGCTTATTGAGTGGACATGGCCCACTACTGTATTTACCCGCGCTATCTCTTATCTTTAGCGCTTTGCAAAGAAACTGGTTGGTACCTACGGTCTTCGTTAGCACCTCTAATGCCTTCAAAGAAGCCGCCGGGGCTGACGTCCTGCGATGCTGTTTGACAAATTGACGACAGGCACACATGACAATGGCCAGGTCAAAACTGAAACCGACATTTCTTTACATTTCCTTGTAACAACTTCTAGAAGTTGGATAGGAAATCCCCCCCCCCCTACCTCCGGTGTGAGATAGAAAAACTTACATAAAAACTGAGTAAAACGATGCATAGAGAAAAAGGAAATGCAAGTGTCAAGTGCTTACCTGTTCCGCACAAATATCCACGAGTACACAACGTTCGATCACACACAACGTAGGCCTCCCACATCCAACAAGTGGAGACGTTTTAGCGCAAAGAGAGATTTTTAAACCAGTAATCGTAAAACCGCAGGGTTTGGCTAGGACTTTTTAATACCAAACTGATTCGAAGTTTCCTTGGGGAGCACACAACGACAGGTCAGGGTGCAGTGGGCACTAACCTCATTAGCAATGTATTTGCTTGTCGTCAAGGTATGGATTGTGTGTGGAAAACCATCAGGTAAAGGGCCTGCCACCAAGTGTCGGCCCTTGGGCCGAAGTCTCAGTCTTTTATAAGCGCCGCCAAGTGTGCAACTGAACGGGCGGAGCCTCTCGTACGTCCAAGTTCTCAGCGAGCTTGATCATTCTCGCTGTCTCAATTACTTCTTGGGTAAATAGAATTTTACCACAGTTTCAATTCACCAAGCACAATTTACACCTCCTGGCTTTTTTCTTTGTAAGCCAGTCCAAGGCAGGATTTTACGACTGATCATTACCAAAGTTCACTTTGTAGAAAAAGAAAAAAAAGAACAAGAAAACATGTTAATATTGACTCGCCAAAGCTATAGGACTTTCTAAGTTTAGTAACACGAAGTCCTTTGCCCGAGTCCCAAAAGGTTAGCCTTGTCAATACCAGGGCCAATGTAAGAAACCGTCTGGTTTTTATGAATACTTACATTGTTTTATGGATGACATCCGCACGTCTGTGGGGGGGAAAATGAGGATAATTTCCAAGACTAAACAAAGTAACGAAGTGCCGAGTTGCTGTTTTTCGCATTCAATTCCTTCCAACCAACCGGATGTAAACGTCCCAACAACTTGCTCAGACGAGCTAATATGGAACTTTTAGCTGGTTGCTGTACTTGAGTTACACGTTTTCCATAATACACGTCTGACTTGTCAAGATATACTCTGCGTTTCCAACGAAAAGCAAATTCATGACTGTCGTGACGGTCAAAGATACCATAGACTTGCCCAGCAATCACTCGTCTTTCTTTTTAGTTCGCAAGCACTCCATAAAATACGCACTCAAATCATTCGGCGATTGGAAGACCATCTTTTTTTTCACCTTGCAAAAATCACAGTGACATAAATCAGTCAATAAGAGACCGAGGTTTTTTCTTATCCCGGTATGTAATCCTTCGTACAAAATGGAGTGCATCCAACTTTTTTCTTTGAGGGCTTCGGGTCCAAACCATTCACTTAATTGAGCACAAGTACTTCAGCATATATGGGTGCAAATATACGCAATAGTTTTTTATGTATTATACTTCGGTTTTACATTTTTCGATAGTTCAATAATTCCCTATAGTTTTCTAATAAAATCACTCTTACCTTACATTGATCTAGATTGATCTCTTTTCCTAAGATTTTCCCATTACTTTCAATATATTTTTTTAAATTACTTGCTCCATTAACTCATAGTCAATATTAGTATCGCTTCTTGATTACAATTATCTACATTAGACGTTTTTCCCACAATTGTTCCATTACTTTCAACTTGAAATTGTACACATCACTTTCTCCTACTCTTTTGCTTACTAATTTCTATAAAAAATGATCTTATCCATTACTTTCTCTGTTTCTGTTTTGGATATTGCTTTCTAGAGCAAAATTTGTAAATTACTTTCCATATTTACGAGCACGACCACCGAAGTCTCTGCGAACGTATAGGCAAAAGGAAAAAGACGCATGGGGTCTTGTGGCCTATGTTGCGATGTTTGCGGGTGTAATTCGTGAAGTACTTGGCACCTGGCGGTCTATCATTAAGGGCCGTTTTCGCGATCGCCTTAACTGGCGCGTCCGCATCGTCTCCTCATTGTTCAGGAAGGTCAATCAATGGTCGTTTTTGAGACCGACGCTTATAAAAACGGTTCCTACGAGGTTTATATGCATGGGAAATGCATTGGTGTTTATGGACAACAATTACGACGGGCTATTGGCGCTGTCCAAATGAGGCCGCAAATCTCTTCCTGACGCCCATGGCCCTGCTTTGAAACCGCCCGCGCGAATCTTTACGCAAGACAATGTACACGGTCGTGGCAACTCGTTTATATGACTACGTATTCTCAGCCCTAGATATGTTATCTCGAAAAGACTGCTAAAGCTCACTCTTATTAAAGCAGATTTATAAGCATAACCAGCGTCATAACCTAAGTACAAAGTCAGCTTGCAAGCTCTCTGCTGCTTTGTTTGGGGTTGGACGAAGATGTGGGGCTCTTCTGCTTTGGCAAAACTTTATATTCCAACACGGTTATGAAAACTGAGTTATACAGATTTGCAGCCTGATTGTGCAAGCATTTTTTGTTTCTTTCACTTTGCTCTATTTTTTCCGTTTATTTATTTGAGAATTTTCTTTTGACTAGGACACAGTCCCACGCCCATTGGCAGAGCACCACAATGAAATTTTGCTGCAGTTCCTAATCTATCCTTTGCTCTATGCAGCATGTTTCTTTGAAGTAAGGCCAAAGAAACGCTACAGCCCAGTGCTTGCAAGATACCTGAATAAAGTCGTTTCTAAAAGGAGCAAAATTTTATTGAATCTAAAGACATGAAAGCAATGGCCAAGTTAAGTCAATATACACCGTGGTGCGGAACCTGGGTGTGAATTCAAGGTGACGTGTCCACGTATTGAATGTAATACGCTGGATGAGCTTGGACGTCCGTCAATGAGGGAAGGCTTGATTTTCCTGCTCTACATGTGGAAAACTTGGGCCAGATTCAGTTCTCTGCAAGGACGTTGGCCCAATGACCCGCTAGTACCTGATAACAGCACGACACTTGACTGTCACAATCGGTGTCTTTGAATGAGTTGCTTTTCTTCAGAAAGACATAAAGCATGCCAGTGAGACAACAATTGTTTCTATTATGGAAGAACTGCGTCTACCTCGCACGCGTGCCAGACAAGATAAGGAAGCCGGAACTCACAAGTCTCCAATGCAAGAGGATCCCTTTCGTACCATTTCAGAAAACCGGCACAGCACGAGATGACTGCAACAGTAAACATTGATACGTAATGCTTGCTTTTCGTGTATCCTGGATGGAAGCATAGCGCACCAAAGGTGGTACATAAAAGGACATTTTGAGCAGTGCCCCCACTGAATCTTTCCCGGAATGAATCGGGGACCGTAAGAAGGTTGAATTGATTTTGGTGACCTAGAGCACGATCACCACGGGACTGTCCCAACAAAGAGAGCGATTGTTTCTGTCAAAGTCTTCGTAACACAATGACTTGACCGTGAAACATGTTGCTTATTTTTTACTTCTTGTTTTGTATACTTAAGCTGGAGCCAGCAGACAGGTAAAAGACCACCAAGTTGGTCCCGTTACAAAAGCCTTCTCCGCATTGTATGCTAATCAAGAAGCAGCTTTTGGAGACGTAATTTACAGACCTAAGAGCATGACGCAGCGGCTTTGTCGTGAGGGCGGCGTGGTCTTGTCTGCGAGAAAAACACAATAACTCCCCAAAAAGTTGCGAAAAAGTGCGGGGAAATTTCGATTCAAGTAAATGAAACTGCACTCAGCTCCAGAACCGTCTTCTTCAACTGGTGAGAAAGCAAACCGGAAATGCCTGGCGTTGAGATGGAAACCCAGTTATGTCGTACAATCTTGGGAAGGAGAACTTAATTATATACAATACGGCCATAGTACGATAAAAACCCTATTTTCGTTATTGCAAGCAAGAAGACAATTGTGGCACTGGTCAAGTTGCAAAAGATTCTGCGCTGCACCGCTCTGTGATTCTAGAGAACCATGTTAACCGTGTTAGAGAACCATGTTAACTGCTGGCAACTGACGGTTTTGTTGGATAGCTCGAACCGAAAAGCTCGTAGTCCAAGTCTTTTTTTTTACTCTTAACTTGCATTTCCAGAAAGTCAACCGTAAAATAAACGCGAAAGGGAAAGGCACAAGCGAACTTGCATTTTTACACTTTGATTCTATGACTAAGGTCATCTTCACCAGGAATCATATCGCGTTTCAAGTCTCTTTTCCCACCCTTCCTTCGAGGGACTTTATGGAGTAAATATTCCTTTATCTTAAAGACAGCGAGAGCCATTAACTGTAGTTAAAAATACACACTTGTGGTCAGATTAGTTACCGTGAGCAACTGGTTTGGCTTTTTCCTTTTCGATTATTTTTTCTTAATTTCCAAGCTCTTACTTATTTCCTTCCTGCAGATGCAGCGCAATAAATAGCCGTGGTTCCGTCTCGATTTCTATTTTTTTCTTTCTTCCACCTCAATCGTAGAGCTAGATTTGATGTTTAGTCTGATGGTTAGATAGTAAAACGTAATAGCATCTGCATTAAGACTAGCTCAATGAGCCTTGTTGAACACCTGCGCGCGTTTGAGAAATACGGTTACCGCCTTCTTGAGCTCGTAGAAGTCCCGCTCTTTTAATGTTCACGCTTGTTTTTGCCAGCAGTATCCTCGTGTATTTTTTGCTACCAATCATTCAGGTTTGCGTGAACTTATACGGCCATTTCCGTACGACCCTTTTAAGTAATATATAGTTAAATGTGAGAACTAAATGACTAGCCAGCAAAGACGCTGTGAAAAAACTACAATAAAACATGGCGGGTCCTTCATGGTATCTTGATTTTCGTAATCACTGGGAGCCACTTCTATAGGAAAATTGTTGATTTATTGGAGTTGGACATGCAAGAATGGCTCTCCGGTCAGACGCGAGGCGCGTAAACCGTCGTGATGTGTGCTGTTATAGCCCCTTGCATCTTTGTATACATCTTGGATGGGATAGTTCCTAGCAACGTGAACGTAAGTTGCGACCCGCAAAGAATGGCCTTGCCAAGGTGAGCAAGATGGAAAGCAATTAATTGCAGCATCCGCACCCAGCAGCCTCGAATCGAGCCAGGCAATAAAAAGGTGATGCAGTGTGAGATGTCGCGCCGGGTTAAGAACATGTCACACTCCTTTATAAAAGCCTTGGCACTTGGTATTGATTCAGAGTAAAAGACCCTTTCATTGAAAACACTGGTGCTAGACGTAAGTGAGGATATTGCAGGGTGGTCGGCAAAAGGAGAAGGGAACGGGCAAAACAAGAAAAAAAAAGAGAAAGAGAAAATAAAACACCGAAGACGGACTTTGCAAACATAGGAGAGATGTCAACGGCTCAAGTATAATTGGCCACAGCGTCAATACCAACAGTCCGCAACAAAAAGGAAGATGAGAAGGACCCCCCATTACCTGGACGCACCAGGCTGCAATAAGTCTTCTGAAGATTTCACTCAAGTTATTGTACGACACTGAAAACCGTGGTCCATCTATCACGATAAGAACACGCAGTAGACCTTATCACAGATCATTTGTTAAGTCTGTTAGAGATGAGCAAGAAAAAAGCTTTCGCGGGTTCAGTGAAGGCGTTACACGTGTGCGGTTTTTCTGTGCTTGGCTTTTCGTTGACCGTCACTGTTAGTAAAGTGAATCCTAGGCCATTCTATCGAGGCCTATTCTAGGCCAATCTATGCCTTGAGACTTATACGTCTGAAGACAATTTCTAGGGACTTTAACCCGCAAATTATTTCTTGCATTGTCAGTTATTCTCTGTAGGAATTACCGCGTAATACAATCTGTGATAACATCCGAAATATTGTATGTAATACAAGAAGAGTATACACAAGACTCCATAGAGCACTTATTGATTATTAGCACAAAAGATGGCTCCAAGCGGGTACAATTATACTGAAGTATTCGGTGCTCCGCTTCGAAGTTACTTGGCGCTTTTTTTGCCTTTTCTACCTTTACCTTTGCCTCGTTTTGGGTAATTTGTTTTGGCTGTATATCCTCGAGAATAAAGCAAATCCTGGACGTTGTGGCAAACGCAGTACGCGTTAGCTAAAGCCGCCAAGCTTAGCACGTCTGCCTCCGAGGTAAGATTGGATCCTGCAAACGGAAAAGAAATTGGCGTCAGCGGTACCTAGCGTAGCGAAAAGAATATTTTTGGAACCACAAGTATCTTAGGTGTCGCAGGTAATATCAAATGACTAGTCCGCAGGATGACGAACGTGTCTAACGGTGGAACGAAACGAGTTTCGTACACAACTTCAATAGATGGCAGCGTATACAGTACAGATTCTTTATGACCTCTGTGTTTATGGCCGATTTTCACGCACGATTTCACAATACAACAGAGAATATAATTTAAAAATAAGGACTAATGAAATAAAAAATCAATAAAGATGTTGATAATATGAGGATATCTTTCGAGAATTTTGACGTCTAAATGAAAAAAGCTTCCATGACAACCTAAGCAGTCTTAATTAGCGCCTCTAAGAATTGAAGCTTTACTCTTCACGCAAATGTATAACAAAATGTGGCCTACGGATTTAACAAAGGAAAGAGTACAAGGATAAAATTTCAAGAATTCCTATGGTTGTGGAAATGTCTTTGCTGGGAACAATGCTTTTGTGACAGCTGTGTCATAAAGCAGATGTGTTTTTATTATATCCTAACGACTTGTGAATCATAGCATCAGCAGTAATTTAACCTTTAGTTATAGACACGAAATTAACGAGTCATATTGCAAAGGTGATCGAACACGTCATAGCGTATTTGACTGTCTTTCACGATAATACGGTAGAATTTCGTTACAAACAAACAATCGGCTGTTGTGGAAGAATCGAAAGATGCCGAATTAAGTCGCCATGCGGAAAAGCGGACGATTTAAAGAACATCAGTTATTTCGAAGAATTTTTCTGTCTCACACGATTTTTTTATAGCTGTTTATATAAAGAGATTTTGGGTGAAAATATCTCAAAAATGATTTTCAATCCTGGTCCACTTATCTTGAGTTCGATTGTTATAAAATCTGTGCTAATACTTAGAACTAGGGCTAGTTAATAATCACGGATTTTTTTTTCGAGAAAACACGGTTATGGTAGAAAAATAGACCAAACGTTACGAGGTCGTGACACGTTTCCATATATCGGCCTTTCTTTCAACACGAAGTCCAAAATATAATTGAAAAATACAATATTTAAGAGGTCCACTGAACTTATCGTAATATTGCACCTCGTCTTTGATACTAGAAAGGAAACAAACTGTTTAAAGTAATTTGGAACTACGCAATTCGCGAGAAATATAGTAACTTATTTATAGTCCATCTCTGATGCCTCTCTCTTTGAACGGTGCGCTCAGTTTCAAGTTGAAGATCAACGGTACCCTTTTCTATTATGATCTTAAGTATATGCAACTCGTGACAACGAGCTTTCCACAGTTAGAATGATAAAAATCCTTTCGGATACTGTTTAGCTCGATTCTGGCAGGATATGTTCACGGAGTAAATAAATAAAAATGTAATGTAAATATTAAAGTGCATTCTATGTATATTGACTTTTCAAATAGAAATAAAATGTGCAAATATTTTTGGTTATCTCCTCTCTTTCTGCGCCCTTCCTTGTCTGTTGCGCCCCTAGGCCATGGCCTAGGTTGGCCTTATGGGAAGATAGGCACTGACGCTATATAAGTGTCGTATCCAGTGCACACAATGAGCTCGTTTTCTTACGCGTGCTGACGGACGACCTACATGAAGTAAGAATCTCTACAAAAACAGCGAAAAGCTTCCTTTTACAAGTGAAAAAGTAGGGATTAGCATGATGCTGACGTCAAAGCAAATTGGTGTAGCTATATTAGAGGATAATCGGAAAAGATCGTCTTTGCTTGGTTCGTGCGGTGCCAGTGCTGAGTTCTTGTACGCACAGTAGATGAATGGTTAACTATTTAATGAGTAATCAGAAGTTTAAATAAGGGTACCATTTTTCTCTGTGTGTTCCGACATGTTAAACACGTAACAGTTAAGACGGACCACCATCATCCAGTTGGAGTTCACATCACGTTTACTTCTAGACTTGGACCCGCGGAAACGAACAAATAATGCATTTCGCTCTATTGTGCAAAGGGCGTTTGTTCTGGAAAAAAGACCTGAAGTTCTGGAAACTTTTATTTCAGATACGAAATACACCAGCCAAAGACAAGCAAACGTGTTTAAAGAATATTCAACTGTTTTCGCATTGATCAAGCAACGCTTTCAGTGGATCTTAACCCCAACGCAAACGCAATAGAAACCTCCCAAGCAAGGCCGTAATCTACCCACGATTTCGGTTCGATGGGGGTTATGGGAGTTTCGGGGTAGAGGGGTACTATGCAATTATTTTGGACATTTGGGCACTGTCCCATGTTCGCTACTATAGTAAAAAATTTCGGAGGGGCTTAAACCCCTCTAATCCAGCCTAGTTACTGCCTTGCTGCTAAAGTATTGTACAATATAAGCAGCGTTCGTTTACGTTACCCCGTTAGAAACTCGACCGTCGTAATAGAAACTTCTGAGTTGCATTGAATGATCACTTGGAGGAAAGATGGGACAATTGTAACGCCGAGCAAAAGTTAACAAAATTATTCTTGGTAAGCTATTGATATCTGATCGCAAGAAAAAACGGTATCTGAGTAAAAAAACACACACCTATTGTTACGCATTTTCACTGGAAAATACACAGGTTACGAGAAAAAAGAATAAGAATTCACGTCTACTTCACTTAGAAAAATAAATTATTCTTTCTACCTGCCATTTTTATAGCATACACATAGAAAGTGGGAAAAAAATGCAGTTTCTATAATATATAAGACATGCTCGAAAACAATACTTTAAAATACTTAGCCCCCAGTTCTCTACAGTAATTTTACGTGAGGCACGAAAACCCAAGAGCGATTAGGAGTGACGCTGGTAAGTAAGGAACAAATCCGTTTGAAGCAAAGACTCTTATATTTTATCTGACGTTGCTGCACATTGTGACTTTTGGATGCTAGAATATTTGCGGAAAACATTATCGGTGTTCCCACGGTATCGGTATCGGTATTTTTCCGGATGAGAAGGACAGCGTTTTTCAGAATCAAAAAATAATTTCGCAGAAATTAGTTTATGCATCAAGTGAAAATTAAAAACAGTTGATAGTACAAAGTGCCATATCTCTTGACTCATGCTTAGAGCTTTAGTCCTAGTTTGAAATGCAGAGCAACTCATGAACTCGAAACGTCTCATGGCCTAGTTACATTGTTCTTCTATAAGTTTGTTCAAACCCCATATTGGCACGCTTTTCTAGTTCCCATTTCTACTAGCCTCCTACAACTCGGTACTGCATGTAGGTAAACTACCATTGAAATATGGATCAGACGGACGATGTAGGTAGGACGATGCATAAGTGGTAGGTTAGGGTACGTCAGTCTTCTTGCTTAGGCACTGTACACCTCTTCGCTTACGGACTTAAAAGGAATTACAAATTAGAGATTAAGTGAAAAATGAAAATAAAGATTACATGAATGTAAAGATGAAATAAAAATAAAGATGACGCGAAAATAAAGATGAAATGAAAATTTACAGATTAAGTAGAAAATTTGTGTTGAATAATTTTGCCTTTACCATGAAGTTTTTCTCAAAATGTTTCTGGCGGTAAAGTTCAAGATGATAATCGTTACAAGCTGACGAAGAGATATTTCTGGGATAATTTATAATTGTTTAAGTAATATAACAAGACAATTTATAATGGTTAAAGTAATGTTTCATTCTCCCCAAAAAAATCTGAATTTTGAAAATTATTCATTGGAACAATTCGGGACATGATTCGTTAATTTTTTGGTTGAAAAATTAGGAATGCAAGTTACTTGAGAACGGTAAACGTAATTTTGTCATCTGTCCCATTCAGTCAAGGTAAAAAAGGAGAAAGGGTGTGTAGTGGTCCAGAACAACTTGCTTTCATACAATAAACAGACGAAGAATTACCATTCTTTTTTCCCTATTTTTTAGCTTTAACTTTTGTCTAACACATTTTCTCGCATTGGAATACTTTGCCTGCCAACTCTAGCTTAGAAAAAATATATGTTCAAGATGTGATCGGACCAAGCCGAATTCAGTACAGCGGGACGAAGCATTAAGTTTGCTCGCCCTTTACGATTCCCTCGAGCATTCTTACTTCGTCTATCCCCATTTATGTACGAGTAGTCACGATCTTGCACTTTCCATACCGCTGTGCCTTGACTGTCGCTTGATTTTGGCGCAGCGAAGGGCATGCGAAACGCGTGTGACTTACCTAGTTACATGCTTACGTACTAATTGAGTATTTCAGTAGCTCCATTGGGGTATCTTACGATCTTTAACTAGCTTCTGCATACCTACAGTTTATAAGCGAGTTTAACAAGCGTAAAACCGGGTCAAAACGGAAAAACGGAAAATGGGTTACGTACACGTGGACAACATATACACACCTTGCATTAAGTTAAACTAGACTGCGTTCTTATCCTTGAAAGAATTTGCTCTCAATATAGACAAGGCGTGTCCTGATAGCAGTAATCTCTTTTTAATCATTTTAAGCCATGTTTTGTTGCAATTTTTCGAAATGGCTCCACTGCAAACTTTTATTACACTCATTAAACTTTATTTTTAAGGAATTGAACACGCTCTGGACATTAGTATTAACATGGAAACAATTTTTGTTTCTTAACTCCAGCTCTAGTAGAACCCTAAAGACCTAAGAATCACACAACATTGCGGTGAAGGAGTGACAATCCTATTTTTTTATATATGTATTTTTTTGAGTCAAGGGTATTTTAACTTATAGGTGTAGTTAGTTTAGCTAACCTAGTCATCGATCGATTTTCAAGCTAAATCTACCCCCCACCAGGTTAGCAAATACCGGCTTGGTGCTCCAGTGAATTCCTTACTTGTTTTAATTGACGCGGAAGTATAAATGGATATGCCAAGAAATTGCAGGAAATAAAATTACATGGCATCGTTCGAAGTTATTTATCTGTTTCTTTTTCGTTTTCTGGAAGTGCTTAGTGACGAGAACAGCCTACACCCAATAATTTTAACAAAACGTCGACTCCCCCAGATGGCGAAATGATGTCTCAGGCGGATATTGAAAAAAGTATTGCGTAATTTTGCTTTCTACGAAACGAAGGGACAAAATACACTGGATCTCTCTGTGGCAATGTTTGTTGCAAAAATATTATGTATTAGGAAGTAAAAGCGCGGAAGATTTATGTTGAAGACAGACAACTTATATGACAGAGAACGAAACTCAGCAGAATTACGATTAATCCTTAAATCTAGCTTTCCTGGGGTTATTTGTTATACACAATGTACCACAATTCACTGTTTTGAAAGTATTCGTCAACACGAAAGAGCGTAGCAAATTATATAGCAGATGTTACTGGGGGGCAAGGTTTCAAAATCAGGCGTGATTTGTGGCGGCATGGAAAAGTTATGTTGTCGGCTTTCACGTAATCCAAGTTTTGAAAGTTAAAACTTTTCACGACAGTAACAGCGTAACTCTTTGACTCCTTTTATTTAACCTACAGACCTCCCTAGCCCTGGGGGTTATTTCGTTCACCACGTTTTGACCACGCCCGAGATAATTCAAAATCGTTACTTTCTGCCTTTCCCTTTTCGCTTATTTTAATCTATTAATTTCACAGAAACACTGCAAAAGCACGCGATACTTTCCAGCACTATCAGATATTGTATCTTAAAATTTCTCCTTTTAAAGAAGTTTCACTTGGATGCGTAACTATAGGCCCATGTATGCGTATAATTAATAAAAAAAATTCACAGATTTTTCAAGCAATTCGTGACTACGAATGTTTGACAAGAAATTTTGATTTCATGTACCCAGCAAAATGAAGGCATATCCACTCCGAAATTCGAATGTCAGAGTGCTATGAATAATACTGTCCAGACGTTTGTAAATGGAATCTGAATTTTTTAATACGTAATACCCAATTGGTATTTCCGACTCAACACGGAACTATACTGATCGATGAAGCTTGTATGTAGTACAGTGAAAGCTACGTTTTCTCGGCCTTGTATAAGGATTCCGTTTCCTGTCGAATCCATCAACCATGCCGCAGCGAAAAAAAAAATACCGCGAAGCACCCAACGATAAGTTTCTTTTGACGAGGCATTTAGTAAACAACGTTATTCGATAGCGTGAGTGAAAAGTGAACGAGGAGGTAGCAATAGAGGCCTGTCGTACACCATGCAAAGCACATATCATCCTACGATGATATTGAAGTGGCTTTGGAAGGCTTTGCTAATCGAAAGTTACGCCGTTCGATTATCAACAGTATCATACAACAAGACGGATGTTGAGTACAACTGTTGGAACTCAGATGTTAAAGTCGACTAAGGTGATACTCAAAGGTGTAAAGATATTCGTGCATTAAGAGTTCCACATAATACCAAGCGCGTCAGCATGAAAAACGTCCTTTCCTTTACTTATAATTGGTACAGTACATGTACTGCACGTATAGTACATTATGTATCAAGTAACAGCGGTAATAGTAACAGCAAGTAATAAGCTATGTAATGACTAGACCGCCGGATCGAGCATTTTTGGGGTGGGGGTAATATGTATTTTTTTTTACTTTTGGACTATCTCCCATATTCGCTTGTACAGAAATGAAAAACAGAAAGTGGAGATTAAAACCCTATCCCGCTGGCTATGACTTCCATTGTACAGTACTTTAGAAAGTCGTGGCACCTAACATACAGTACATGCATAGTTATGGTACGGTGGAAGGCGTAAGTTTAACAGGACAGCTTAACCACTTTGATAATGGTTAGTAATGTATCAATGATCAGAACTTAAGTTACAAAATAAAACGCCCCTCCCTTCCCTCATCCTCTTCGCGATTTATCTGTCCAAAGAAGCTCTCAAGACACGAATTACAGTAAGACAGGGGCCATCACCAGAATATTGGTTCAAGTGGGGAAAGAACTTCATCCCCGCCCCCCCCCAAAAAAAAGGATAGTCCCGTTGTTCTACCTAAATATAGAAGTTTAGGGCGTTTATACAACTTTCTGCAATGTTCACTTTATAAAAACGAAATTTCGGGGATGGTGTATGTGTGTTAAAATCCCATTTCCTATCTAGGTAGTGGATGGTGTAAGGTGAGCCTGTTTTGCCCGAATTTGACACACAACTTCGAAATCCTGTTCTGTCACTGTTCTCAACGTTGTATTGTATAGTAGTTCCTCAGAGGAATAATCAGTAAACACCAACTACGACACAAAGTACTCAAACAAGGATGTTAACAGCGTTTTAAGTCAGATTTCAATACTTGTACCGAAGTGTGTAAAGAGCGTGTAAAGGGCAACATAGTCAAGTGTTTGCGTCATCGGTAACGAAGTCCGCAGTTGCTGAACACGGAGATTACTATATTCCACTGGTTAAATTACACAACTGTGCATTAGCAAATTTGGAAACATAGCACAGTCTAAACAATCAATCCCTCAGTTGACGCGACTTGTACGAGGCTGGGAGCTCCGCTGTAACCCACTATCCATAGCTTCCAAATGATACTTAGAAAGCGTCATTAAATACGCTAAATCAAACGAAATGCAGCCAACCTTAAAATTCCTATGCCCTTTCGTTTCGCAAAACCAAATGCTATCAGAAGCTGTTCCCACAAGAATTCTATGATACCCGTAAGTCGATCCTAAGTTGAATCGAGAGTGTCGTAAGTACAGGGCGATTTTCGCACTTAATAGTGTCAGTCAAGGCTTTTCGTTTTATCTATAAATTTTAGCTTACGTAAATGCGACAGAAAGCTTCCATGGACATAATCTCGTGACACAATATATATAATCCACAAATTGCCGTTATTGCAAGTTACTATATAGAAATTTGTAAATTTTTGTCGAAAGGAGCACTTTCGTGTTTCGAAATGGACTTCTCAAGGCCACTTCACACTTCAAATCATAGAGAACGCATGAAACGAAATATATAAGGACTAAACGGCTACTGAATAAAGGAAGCAAGTTTCCTTTATCATACTTGTAAATAAATTTCCTAAAACTGAAAGGAAGCCTACGTCGGTCACAATTTTTTTAAATATATTTCGCAAAAGCGTATCTCTCCTGACTTAACTGATAACGCGAGTCCCTTTCTTTCGAATTGTAAAGGAAGTCAGTTACCACACTTGCTACTATAAATACTGTAAATCGCCGATTCACCGTCACCGCGGTTTCCGCGCGGATCCGCTGGATTTATTAATTCCTCGCATGCTACTGTTCTTATGTAAGACGATACATTTTATCAACGCAAAAATTGAATCGGTGGCAAAAATGAATACCATAAATCCGCAAAAGCTTATACGCTCTGGAAAATAGAAAGGAAAACAAAATACGTGTAACACGTTCTTACTCATCTCAGTTGACAGACGACCAATTTAGTCTACTCAGGAAGTTCGAGCTTGTCTCATATTCTGGGCATCCTCTCAGGTCGACGTCCCTTAAATCGAGGGTCCCTTGTTCGCGGTTTGACTGTCATTCCACGATAAAAGCAACAGCAAGACGTCCTACCATCAGCAACCGAGCTTTGCTCGGTTTCAAGCCGGTCTCTTCTAGTAAGGTTGCATCAAGTCCTGAAGTAGCTTTAGGCCACAACCTACTTGATGCCCTCCAAGGCTGCGAAGTTCCGCTCAAACTGAACTGCCAGCGAGTGTGGGACCAAAATGCTGACCATTCAGGCGCCGTCTAGACACCGAGGAACGTAGGGAAGCAAGCTGGGCCCGAATAATGTAAAATGTGCGAACATTTGTCGTGAATTTAAAAGGCCCGGAATGGAAGCACGGTGTTACCGAAGTGGAAAATTAATGTACCGTAATTAATGGTGTGAACCGAGCAATTAAAATTGCTCCAAAAAAGTCTGACCTTCGAGCAACGCGCAAAAAACTTCTGTATCACTTTCAGTTAACCTCCTAGATGCTTTACAAGCTAGTGGCTAAAGACCTCCGATTTCACTTTCATTTACCATGGGACATCGCCAATTCTGCGAAAAGAATAATTCGTTTGTATTTCCTTTTGTAGTGACGTGCATTTAATTAGAGAGTTGCCCACGCAACTGCTGGCCTACATACCTACCCAATGTTAGCTTATAAAGTGGGTAACACGTACAGAGTGCGAGGTCATTGTTAACTCCCCATAACCCTGAACCTTTGAGACGCTTTCACCTACAAGCCCATCTTCTTACGTAAGCAAATTGCCGTGAAGGGAAAAAAAATAAAAATAAAAGAAGCAAACGGCCTTACCCATAATTCATACGAATTCCCAAGTGCCTATCGTGTCAGTGACGCCTACTTGGACTAAATACAAACCATCTGCGGAACAACCATGCATTCAGCTCGCGACTACGGGAGTCATACGGAAGGTAATTGTTCTTTTTTTTTTAGAAATTCTCGCTTCACTCGTATCGAGCTAGTCAACCGACTTGGCTTCCATAGTTACGCCGTGTTGTGTAACACGAGGAAACCTCCACTTTCATCATCAGTCGCGTACCTTCGCTTTCGCAAGCCGTAACAGTTCAAGCCCGAATAGCGGGACGTTAATTAATGGTAAATTGTTTCAAGATGCTGCGTCATACGCCAAGCGACCATGCCTTAAATGTATTTTTGCTATTTTTGCTATTTTTCACTGTTCGTTTTGAACAGTTTTGTTTAGTATTGATAGATTCAAGAGTGAATGTAAAAGACCCGGAATGTATGACAGACCGCTTTTAAGAGATCTGTGTTCTGTCACAGAGCCCGATTAGCTCGAAACAGTAATTTGACGTGGTGATTGATGTATAGTAAAATAATCAGATGTGATAGACAGTTATTATTATTTTAATTAATAATTTGTATATCATACAGCCAAGTTCAACATTTAAAACGCGATTGAAACGAAAGAGAGTTGGCACAGCAGAACAGGGAAGTGTTAGTGCATCAAAGGTTTCTGTCTTACGCACTAGTTCACACTAACGACGCAAGGCGTTATGCGCATTGTGGCGTTTCGCCGCGCTTCTGTTAATTAACCAGCGCAGACGGAGCTAAGTTGACTAAAACCGTAGATCGAAATCAGAAGACAGGTCGTAGTTTGGCAAGTAACAAATCTTTCCAAATAAAATGTTTCTTTTCCAGTAAAGTTTGGGGAATTCAAATATTGGGCTAAGGTTTTGTCTTTACTTGGAAAATGTCCTTAGGACTGAGATGTTTGTCAAAGACAGATCCCACCCTCAGCTGCTCTACCCCTTTCTAATGCTCTGCCAGCTGACATTTCCTAATGGGTAAGGCTTGGTAGTAGTACCCCAGGATTCTGGTCTAGTATTAGTAACCTAGGTCAATAGTTTCTATCTTTTGTTTTCCTCGAATACCCTTTTAAAACCTAGTAACCTGGAAGGATTTATTATTTTCTAAACTATGACCTGCCTTTTGATTTCAACTCATTGCTGTCTAGTTAACGTAGCTCCATCTATGCTGGTTAGTTAGTGTCCGCGGGGCTAAATAATCAGAATTAGATCGTCTGATAGTCTTATTCCGTTAATCTAATGCCGTTAGTGTGTCTGCGTGCTTTAAAACAGGAATCTTCGATCCGTCAACTTTTCTTTGTTTTATGTCTTTTCCCCATTTTTATAGTGAAGAGTATTTTGACCTAGCAAGGTTTGAAATTGTCTAATTAAGCACTAATTGCCAGGAAGTAATGTTTGAAAGCGACCAACACAATAGGAAGGGTCTACTTTGTATTTCCCTTCGGAAACTGACACCCTGGTCGGTTGACTTCAGTCAACCAAAACTAGTTTGAATGACATTGCAACGATCCAGCCACAACTCTAAACGGCTTAGCTTACTAAAGAGCGTAACAAGATCAAGTGAGAGTGTACAGCCCTTAAGGTCAGTCGTTTTTGTGCAATGGTGACAATGGCGACAGCTTGCCCTACGCTATTCAATAAACGTTTTGTAAGTTCGGAAACCAGTGTAACATAGAAAGAATTGCATACATTGTTTGCGTGCTTTTCACCTGGTATTTCAAAATAAATGCGGTTTGCAACGCAGGCGGCATTGACCTCGAGTTCCGCGTGAATACTTCCCAGTTTTTTCCCCAGATTTCGTTTATGAGTCCGGCTCTTACCGTCTGCATGTCCGACAAGTCCTTGGGGTCCCTTTTGGTCGGTTCTCCCATCGTCTAGAGCGAGAAGACGAAACAATGAGCATTCCGTACCGTGTGGTACCTACACCGGTACTCTGTGTTGAAAAGTTCTCAAGGTAAACCAGTGCTGTTGCCTTCGGTTCTTCTCACTTCGAAACCCAAAAGCCTGACGGCGGCAGAAACAAACCCACGTTGCCTTCCCGGACACTATTTTCGCAAGCAAACTGGCCGTGGTCGCGGTCGCATGCTTGTTAAATGGTATATAAAGCACCTACAGGGGCCAAGTTTACGGTGCATGACCCATTTGCCATATAGGGCTTTGCTTTGAACGCAGCATTGGTTGCGTATGGCTCATTTATACGGTTGCGGATATGCCATTATAACAGGTTGAGTTACCGATTTTCCGTATACCCCTTCTCGTGGCAACTGACATTGGGAATTTACGGAAAATGCGGTGAAGGATTCCCGGAATGCCGTTACATATTTTTAAAGTCTTAATGTTGGTATAAATAATTTGTAACGTTAGTTATCAGGCAAATAGCATTTCGTTCAAAATTCATTCAAAATAGAGCTATGACAATGAAATGTTTTAAGATAGAGTTCTGGGTATTTTTGAGTGATATTCGCAGAAGGAGAAATTACGAGTTGGAATTACGGAAACATGAGCGATTCAGTCATGGCTAAACATGGATTGCTTAGCGTTCAGGTAGGAAACAAACTTTGATTGTCTCTAATTGTGAAATGCGATGAGCCTCACAAGGGCAATATTTGGAATTCTTAGTGGATCTGGAGTCTGCCACTAAAATAATAATAATGATAATAATAAATTTTTTTTTTAAATTTCTATCGAACAATAAAATTCTTGGCAGATTTCCGAACAATATCCGAAAATCGCTCGAGAATATCAAAATATAATTAGTTAAAGCTTTAAAATATATCCAGCGGGCATTTGCTCTTTTGTGACTTATGTATTAAAAGTAAGGGGAATATAAAGACTGAAACTATTTTATTTAATTAAATTACAACTTAGACTTCACTGTGAAGATGTTTAAGGACATGTTGGGTATCGTTCATCGTTTAGGTTCTCATTAAATTCCTCATGCATTTAACATTAGAGCGGGGTTGTACTGCGATATTTGAAAATTTCTGCAAACAGAACAGCTGATGGAGCAGAATGTATTGGGACATTTATTCTTGAAAGTTAGGACCATCTGGTAGTTAAGTTTGTCATTGCTTCTATGTCCGATGACGTAAGTCTAAACTAGCGTACCCCAAAATCGCAAGCGTCAGCTTTAGGAAAAAGAAGAAAATTTATTGTCCCTAATGGAGGAAGATTGGGCAAACGTGGATACGAGGTGAAGAAAACAAGGTACGATTAAAGTTTTGGTATTCGCTTATGCAAGATACAAATAGCATGTATTTATGCTTGGAAAGGGTAATCAAATCTTCCAAGCCATCCGAGGAATCCGAGGAGCGTCATCCGATGAAAAGTGCTCAAGAGTACGAATAACCTAGCACAGCCTGGTCATCGACACTCTGATTCGGAAAGAAAACTCGTGACGCCAAAACCGCCAAACTGCTTGAGAGCATATGCTTTCGGCAACAGAAAAGGGTTTAGTTGCTCGAGGAAACCAAAATGAACTTTGAAATGTCATATGACTTCGGGCAAATACCAGAGGCATGCCAATTAAGTTGTCTTCCAATATTCCAGAACAGGAAAAAAAACTTGTACATAATTTACGTATACTGGTTATTTTAGGTTCACATGAAAAAGTCGTTGTAACAACATTGTATTGAAACTACGCAACTTTTGCATGAAGAATATGTATAAAGTTGGAAACAGCCACTACAATGTGATTTTCTGCCTAACTTTCTAAGTAAAACGAAGCGTTACATTACTTCTTGTCCCTTAAATCGAAAGACACGGTTTCACGTCAAAGTTGCGTTCTTGTTCCTGACCGTTTGAGATTGTTGATGAGACGCAAGATTTTACAAAGGATGCCGGTAGGTTTTCGTCACGTTATTTCGTTTGCATCAAGTATGCGTTCAAAAGTGAAAGGAATGCTTAATCGATTAACGCAGGTGACGAAATCGTGTTTGTTACCGCGTGCTAAGAGTTTTACAGTTTTTTCTAGAAAAAAAAGGAAAGTTATATACGTGTCTGACGAGAATGTACGGTGCTGTTCATACGGGCTCAATATGGGACACGACGACCTGTCGTACGGCGCTGTACTTGTACTGTACCAGGCACTATGTCGCACATTAGACTTTCAAAGATCTTAACAGCACTTAATGTAGCGTCTTGTATTATGAAGGTTGCACGCAGTTCGCACGTGCAGGTTAGATGCACGCTTGCGAGTATTTTTGCCCATTATTAAGCCTAATACCGTGACCGATTGCTAGAAATGACCGGAAGCTAGAGTGTGATAGTGGGAGTGTTTGTTTCCTAATTTTCATGCATCCCGGAAAAGGTACTACACTAACACCGGATGGAAAGATTCGCGGAAGGCCAAAGAATGCGAGCAAAGCTAGAAGAACGTATTTATTTGCTATCGTCTGCATACAATCGTTGTCGTGGCTCACGTTTGGGGGCGTAGTGAAAAGGTCACATTGAGCAGAAACTGAGTGAGAGAGAGAGCGAAACTGCGCCAGTTTCGCGAGTACATATTTTCCAAGAAATCTCGATCGACACGTAGAACCGGATCTGTTACTACCAAGTAACCGAGAGGTCGTTAACTTGACGCCTTTTTGGATACGCGATACCTGATTCTGAAGGATTTTATGTACAATAGTTTTTTCGCCTTTTTCACGTCGGTTTTGATGTAAAATGACTTTCTGCGCGTGAAAAGAATAGTGATGGAAGTGCGATATTAAAGATCTGTACTTTGTTGTAATTATTTGTTTATTCTTTTTATCACTTTCATAATTTTTTTTATTGTCTTTTCCATAGGACGGGGTTCGTCATCCATGCTGGCTTACACTTTACACAGGATGCGATGCAGTATTACAGTGCTTAGACCTGTCCAACGATCCCTTTACCTACTGGCCCTGTGGACCTGTTTTTGTTACGTCATCTTCCAAATTACGTCAAAGCCAGAAGCCAGCCCATACTCGGAAGCAACGGTCAACTCACGTCTACTTCTCCAGAAAGTTACCGACATCCCTCCACCTACGCCATCCACTCCGGCACTGGACCAGTTGTTGGCCAAAATCACACCTGTCACAGACTCCAGCCGCTCCGTAAAAGAGGAAGACGTGGCTAGTCAGATTCAAGCCAAACTGCCCAACTTGCCGTTCGAGTACTGGGTCAAAAAACGGAACCAAATTTACGCAAAGAACCACACTTGCGCCCACTACCCCAGCGTTTATGACCTCAAGTACAACAACGTTTTTTGGCAAATGCTAAAAAGCAGTAACGGCACGTTTTACTTGTACGGGGCGTACTACGACAACCGCAAGCTCAACAGTCTCGGTCCGACGATTCGCATACTGGGCATGATTGACCGAATCGAGCCCACTGTGAAAACGTACTGTCAGCTGTGGTTCGATGCCTCCAAGGATCCTGTGATTACTCCCGTACTGGAGTACAAACATATTTGGAACAAGAAATGGGGGAATTACCGCCAAGGCCTCTTGCAGCCGTACTTAATGGCGTGCCAAATCCCACAGCCTTACCGCACCGTCGTGCCGTTGTCCGTCTCCGTTACCGAGAAAGGCTGCGAACCACCTACCAATAACCTGCGCGTAGTCAATGAACGACCGGAGAAAAAATCCGGTTTTGCGGTTTGCGTCAAAGGGTTGGATTTTCTGCACGAAGACTTGTCCGTGCGCTTGGTGGAATGGATCGAGTTATTAATCAGCTTAGGGGCCGACAAAATCTTCCTGTACGAGCTCGAGGTACACCCCAATATTAACAAAGTACTCGAGTACTACAAGCAAACAGGACGAGTGGTGGTCACGCCCATTACGCTACCCGGCGAACAACCCAACGTGCCTGGTTTTCGGCATTTATACCTCAAATCCAAGATCACCAGCAAGCGCCAAAACGAGCTGATTCCTTATAACGACTGCCTGTACCGCAACTTATATTCGTATAATTACATCGCCTTAATGGACACGGATGAAGTCATCATGCCACTTGTGGCCCATAACTGGCACCAATTGATGGACGTGGTGCTGGGAAAAGCCTTCAAGATAGGGAATTACACGCGTGCCTCTTATAATTTCCGCAATGTCTATTTCTGGGACGACAAGTCCCATTCGCATAGCTGGGACGAGAGCATACCCAAGTACATGCACATGCTACAACACGTGCATCGCAGTGGCAATTACACCAAGCCCAATCAGTACGTCAAATGCTTCCATAACGTCGAACGCGTGTTAACGCTCCACAACCACTTCCCCATATCTTGCCTGAACACAGGCTGCACTTCCTTTCCTGTGGACCCCGTGGACGGCCATTTGCAGCATTACCGTGCTGATTGCGTCAGCTCGCTCAAGAAGGACTGTGACGAGTTTAAACATAACCTGATCCGCGATGACAATATATGGCGGTTCAAGGAGAAATTAATTCCTCGCGTCACTGACGTACTAGCTCAGTTGGGTTTCTTCGGTGCTTCCAATAGCTCGTTGTTGACGGGACACACACGGTGATGAGTGCAACTCTCCCGTCAACAATGGCAAAAAAAGAGATATTATACATTTGGTAATGTAACAATGAAACTGTGAGCAAGCGCTGTTTTGGAGCGTTTGACTCATTGCCTTAGGCTCTAGCAAGTTCGTTTAACGGGTTCTTGCATAATGTGTACATGTACTCCATGCGATATTACGTGGAAATGTTGCCAAGCCGCTTGAGCAGAAACGAAGAGCTAAGCAGGACGTTGCCTAATTGAATCCCAATCAGGTTTCGCTGGCTTTACCAACAAACAGAGAGAGGAAAGACAGGAAAAGCAAATTTTGACATGTCAGCATCACAGATTGGGGGGTCTATCGCAGGCCCTTACATCCTGGTGGGCTTCATTAAAAGGCAGTTACTAGGGGGTGGAATTTTTCGTATCATTGTTGGAGGGAAGCGGGCCGCAAAATGTAATGTTTCCCAAGTCAGCAGTGCAGCTTGGCATGCTGTGCTTACCATTATAGACAAAGATATGAAATGTTTGACACCCTTTGTTTCACTTCTCTTGGGTTTCCCGTATCCGCTGATGTTCAATGAAGCTTAGAAGCTCTGCTGGAAAAGAGTGAAACTACCAAAAGACAATACTTTTTGTACCCATGTATCTTTGGCTTCCATTGACCAAGGCAAGGTCAATTATAGCCTTATTTGTGTATGTCTGTAAATAAAGTGGCAAAGGACCAAAAATTAAAAGTTTTTAAACTAAAGGACCGAACTGTATGTTTGTTGATACTACTGCGTTTCTTTGTTCCCATTATGTTTTGTGTTGTTTACAGGGGAGGATACTCTTGGACGTTTGACATGCGACATTGCACTCTAAAATAATATACTTTCCCGCACGAAAGAAAGTTTTCATCACAGTGTAACAGAATCTGAAACTTGTCCATTAGGGACATAACCAGAAGAACCAAAGAATCAGAAGAGCCTTCACCAATTCGATTCTTAAAAACGTAGAAACATTTAAAAACGTAATTATGGTTTCACCTGGAAACGTAAAGCACGCAGCGCAGTTTTACATAAAATCATCGAGGCATTTCAAGAGAGTGATGAGAACCTCAGGGTTTATCTAGGAAACCAATACTTTGCTAAGACCGGTAGTTTTCTTTGGTGGCGTATAGCTATACAAAAAGACAGAGGCCATTACTAAGGCAGTTCCCAGCACGAATTGGAATGTTAAATTAAACTCAAAGAGATAAATGGACGCAACGCAGGATACAACAATGGCCAACGAAGTTGCAAAACCTTTTAAAATGTTGTCGGCGTATTTGACTACCATTGCCACTAACAAACCACCGACCGCTTGCAAAGCGACTAAGTACCAGATAAAAGCATCATAACCAAAGAAGAATCCCTTGGCCCATAATTGGCTCCAATCATTGACCATGCAAGTGAAGAGACCAAACGGCAGGGATAGGAAACTCAATTGAATGTTTCGCATCCATACGGAGATGTCAGAGCCCTGAAAGGAGAATTAAATGTTTGTTACTAATATTTGAATAAGAAGTTCGACATTTTGACGAATTTCAATTTCTTTCACAATAAACGCGCAATGCTGAGCTCAATGCCGCGACGATTAGCCCTTATGACGGATAGCATGGGAAGCTTTCTTGAACAATTTCGCATACACAGCTACATAGTTGACAAAACTTCTTCGACAGTTAAATTTTTTTTAAAAATTTATAAATTGTGTATCGTTGGGCTTGTAGACAAAGGTTTTAAGCAGCCATAATTTCGACAAGATTTTCTCCTCAAATTGAACGTTTCTTGTTAAACCTAAGAAAAATTATAGTCCGCAATACTTCAAGACAACGTAATAATCCGCCTATAAAATTACTGCCCATTTAACTTATTAAACATTTTATAAACATGTGTCATATATATGTTCTCCTTTTACTATTTAATATTCTTATCTATTTTATATGCTTATTTATGAAATTATATTATTATGTAATAAAATTTGTAAATGTACATAAACAAGATATTAATAGTTGCCATTTTTATTTTATTAGCGTTTGGTTTATCTAGAGTAGGAGGCTAGAGTTTTATAGAGGCTTGATAGAGCGCTTGCCTGAATTAAAAAGTACGTGACCAACTTACGAAAATATTATTAATCATTGCTCTAACACTCAGTAGGCTACATCGTGCATGTTCCCTTCTACTTTGTTAAAATGTCAGACCCACGTCAGCTACGCGATATCTGGGCGAAGTTACTTTTCTACAATAACGTAAAGTGATCTGTGCAATTAATCAAGCGTACGGGATTGACTCTGCTTCCCGAGCGCAACTCATTCAGGGTCATAATCATTTTTTCGACGGACGTAGGTAGTCTTAAAGCGCCATAGGTATGTATGTACTGTACTGGCTACTAGCCTCGCGAAAATGCTTTACCTTAAGAATCTTTTCGAAATAGATTCCAGCGAAACCAGAAAGTACACAAGCTGACAATGCAGCTCCAAAGCCTATCAAACGATTCTGGGCGGGGCTTCCTGCAGCTTCTTTAGGGCTGTCAGTTTGGGCTAACTGAACAAGGGCAACACCTGTATTGGAAAGAATGATAAAATAGGTCTTGGGACACAAAAGTAAAAACATATTAACAATGAGTACCGATGAGTAAAAGGACGAGAGCCAACCACTGAGTAACGATGAGTTGCCTTCTTAGAATGGCAACGGTGAATAATGCAGTTGTCAAAATTTTGAGCTGATAAGTCACCTGTTAAGAAGAGAAACACAACTAGGTTAAAGGGTGCTTATTAAACAAACAAACGTACTTGATACGTAGCGGCGTCCAAGTGAGAGGCAGCTACGTAGAGAAGATTGTTCTGAATCACGTAAACCAACGAAGGCACGCAAACTTTTAGAGTATCTAAGGGCTGCTGAATAATAGTCCGATGTAGAGCAGTAACCCATCGCTGCACGTTATTTCCTTCTTCTCTGTATACGAGACCCAGGCATGCTATAAGCTTTACAAGCTCCGACATAAGTACAGCTTCGATCATATAAAAGAATATAATTGGCCTGAAATTTAAGTCTGGCAACAATTAAGATCAATATACCTGTTGACGAGAGGAACATATCACCTGTCCTCGTTCGGGCATATCGCATGCTCAAACCCAAGAGAGCATTTTGTAACGTTAGTGTTACCAGACTCACATATTTCATAGAACTGCCAGCTACTAAATAAAAGAAAGAACACATCGTTTAAAGTCTGAGCTTAATTTTCTGCAAACAAGAAATAAAACAAAATAACTTACCGTTGCCGCCAGCCTTCGCAGCTGCACTACTGGTACCCATGGCCAAAGTTAAAGGCAAGTATAAAACAGAAATATAAAACGATAAAATAGATAAACCTCAAACACCGAAACTACAACACCCCTAAACACTACCCTTCGTAATGCATGTGGATGTGGAGCCAGTAAACAAGCGCGCTAAGTGGCAAAGTTTTTTGCGGGGTTGCCAGTTTGACTTACCTTCATACCGGTGAATATATTATTCCCTATAATACATACGAATATATTTGCCTATAAAATTTGCTATAACTTTGTAGTTCTATTTGAGTGTTTTCAGATTAAATTGCATTGTATAAAACTGGCACCGCCAGATAAGAAAACGGGGCGTTTGCATTCTGGTCGAAATCACGTGTCCGTGTTTTGTTTTCCTTCTACCAAGTCTATGCAGTGGCTTTACTACTTTGCATCCAATGTAAATATAAGGAATCAGTAAACTTGCTGATTGAAAAACAAGCCAGTGTAACGTGTATTTTCTTCTAGGAGTTCATTAGCGTGTAGTTTCCCGGGACAGAAAATATAAGTACATTCTTTGCTTTCTGTCTCCGTTATTCCTAGGAAGACGTCATGTCTCATACACAACACATAGACAGTGAAAACCCATTATATCTATCATGGAGGAAGCTTCACCTAAGCCGTGCTAAACTAAAAGCTGCTGGAAATACGTCAGCATTACTTGCGGGTTTTGCCATGGTATGTTTTTAAGTTTAACCTGTCAAAAATGCGATTATAGTACATGTTTTGCTTTGTGTGAAGTAGATTGGGCTAGTAGAGGTTAACTTGAATGACAAATTACCCCACGGAATACTCGTCGCGTTCGCTGTATGCACAGTCGTACTTGTATCAGTTCATATGTTGGCCTTGATGATCAGCACCTGCATTTTACCCAATATCGATGCGGTGGCCAGCCTTGATTCTCTCAGGTAAAAAGAGAAAGTTATCGACAATCTATTTCCCGCTAACATATCGAAAATTACTTTTGCAGCCTTGTCAAAGAATCGCCGCACGAAAAGATGCACTGGTACATAGAGCTAGCGTGGGCTTTTTCGACGGTGTTTGGAATTATTCTCTTCATGGTTGAGATCGTCCTTCTGTGTTGGGTTCGTTTTTACGTAGACTCCCGTGAAGCTGCCATTATTTCTACGGCAATCCTTATTCCCATAATTCTCGTTTTTGTGGTATTTGCCGTCAATTTTTACCGAAAGTTGGTGTCTCACACTTATCAAGTTCGGCAATCCGGTATCCAAGACCTGGAACTGATGAAAACCCGACTTGAGAATGGTACCATGCAGACGTTTCCTAATCAAGATATTTAAAAATAACTCCATGACGAATTTTATTCTTCCAACCAAAGTTTATCAATTAATTTAAGGTATTGGTAAGTGCCTGCCACTCTTTGTGAAGTGAACCTTGTCCTTCGCGCATTCGTACGTGTATGCGAATGGATGTATTATATATTGTCTTGTTATGCGCTGTGCAATACTATTAATTCGCTGTATAAGTAACAATATTTGAAGTGCTTTGGTATCGTCTGTCTTGTCTTATTGATGAAGGTTAAGGAAATAACGTTATCTCTAATTTGGAGGAGTTAGGAGATATCCGGCAACAGATTACGGTAGAGAACCACGGTCGGGCACCATGTGCTGCTTAGTATTCCTCCAGCCGTCGCTTGTCACGAGCTCTGTCATATTGCTACACACCTTAACGTGGCTGGAAAGCTGAAAAGCTAGTCGTTTCTATCCGTCCCGTTCTGTAGTGGGAACTGCCTTCGCTTGTCAAGAAATAAATACAAGTACTGCAGTTTTCGGAACCAATCGTGATTGTGACTTCCCGTGTAACGATCCTCAGATACCGGACGGCGGAAGTGTTCGCTGTGCGTTCTTAGCTTCTAAACAAGATTATAGGAATGACACGAGTGTTAAGGTAAGGAAACTAAGAACTTTTCAGTGCCGTACTTTATTGTGGCAGATTATTACATTAAACTTTTCACATTTGATAATACTTTACGAGCTCGAATTTTTTATTTCGAATGATAAGAGGGGAATCGTGCAATGATAATGAGAGCAGATATGAGATTGAGCACTTTGAAAGGATCAGTTATCAAGAAAACTCAAGTGTTTTTTCAAAGACTGTTACCACTACATAATTATCTCAAAGTTATTTTTAATCGTTTAGCCCTTTACTCGAAGCCGTCAATGTCCACATGCAAGTATCCGATGCCCTCAGCAAGTTAAGCGATAGTACCCATCTCGATATGGATTCACGAAGGATAAACTTCGCAGATAATACGACATATACTCCTGAAACGCATTCTTCGAACATGCAAGGGCGCACAAAAAGCGTTGAAGAACTTGCCACAACAAATGTGAGAAGGACACGGCATTCGCCACCAGAAACAAGAACCCTAGCGGGCAACAGCATCCTAAAGCGATGTGACTCCTGTCCGCCACAAGGGTTTCCCGGCAATAACGAACACATTCCTTTGGAACTTGATGCCAGCCAGCTAGAACACGGCAACTTGCAGAGTAAAAGTCGGAAACATCCTTGGAGAACAGTTCAAGCTGTTTCAGCGCTGTTCCATTTGCAGAAGCACGCTTCAACTTATGGACTCCAACGACACACTTCGACAAGTAGTGACAGTAATGTATGTACGCCAACGTTTGCCATAGAATTACGGATTTACATTAGTCATTTTGTAGGATGCAACCAAGAAGGAATACGGACCAGAGAGTCCTGAATTTTTATCTTGGAAACGACTCCATGTTAGTAGAGCCAAGCTGAAGGCAGTTTCCAACTCTTCCGATTTGCTTGCCGGATTTGCGATGGTAACGCTGAGAATTTTACTAGCACTTTTCCTTGACCTACAGAAACGTTCCTAGACTGGATTGGTGGAAGTCAATCTCAATCACGAGGTTCCTGAGAGCATCCTTATTCCTTTCTCTATCGTGTCTGTCATATTAATTTCTGTCCACCTATTGGCTCTGATGATCAGTATATGCATCTTGCCTAAAATTGACGCTGTGGCCAATACCCACCAACCGAGGTAAAGAAAGCTTGACTAATAGACTACTTTATCTAACTGGAATATATCTGTATTCCCAGTTTGGTCCACGAGTCACCCCACGACGAGTTGCGAGGTTACATTGAGTTAGCTTGGATGTGTTCAACCGTCATCGGCCTGACTCTCTTTTTAGTTGAGATTTGTCTCGTATCCTGGGTCCAATTGTACGCATTTTCGACAACCTCTGCAATATGCGTCACGGCTATACTGATACCTATCATGTTCCTGTTCCTCGCTATTGCCCTGCACTTTAGACAGAAACTCGCAGTTCACACATACAAAGTGCGACTGCACGGCCTCCAAGAATTAGAAGGTTTGAAATATCACTTGGACAGCACAGAGAAAGGTTGCTATGTAAACCCCGCTTTTGTCATCTAACTTGTATATAAGCTTGAGTGCCATTCTTTACTAGTAGCCGGCATAGGCTCGCGCCTGTGATTATTAATGTTATTTGTTCTCATAAGAACACTGTATAGCCGAAATCAAAAAGTATTATTATGCTGCGCTAACATTGTCAAACGACACATGTATACAACCAAATTTTAAGCACCGTACAACTTTCTTGTCTGCTGTACAGATTGAACCATGGTTTTCAATTTTGTGGTCCTGTAAAGAAAAACAATTTACACACATGTTCGCAAAAATCAATCAACATGTGTCAACTTACTGATCCGCCAAAACGTTTTGAACTTGCTTAAGCTGCAGAGCATTTAACTGAATGTCGAGCGTCTCTTGCTTTTTCGTCTTCTGCTTATCTAACTCATTGTTCTTGTTCTTGAGCTTCTCCAAGACAAGTCGCAACCTAGCTGAACTACTTTCTATTTGGCGTAGTTCATTCTTCATCGCAATCTCGGCATCGGAAATCACTGGCGAATTCTTCTGGACTTGCAGAAATAAGCTCTCAAGCCTAAATAAGAAGAATAAAAAAATGTGTAACTTAAAATAATAAGTACTTAAAAAATAAGTAAATATATTTTTGAAGAAAAAATGATTAAATACATAAATGTCAAAATAGTAAAAAAATAACGTTAGGTTACAAGAGCAAGGAATTTTACACCACCTCTCCATAAGCTGATTGCGCTTTTCCTTGGCGTCTTCATATTTATCCGCCAATCGATGTGCGTTCTCAGTCAACTCACTTTTGGCTTGTGATAACATGGACATTTCCTCCAGTTGCTGTGTCTTTTGCAATCGCAATAAGCGAGATCTAAAGCAAAGCAAAGGTTCAACGGCTTATCGTAAAACACCTGATTTCATCGCACTTACTTTTTGTCAATCTCTTCACGTGCCAAGTCCTGTTTCAAAACATACTCCTCCCTAAGCACTTGAAGACAATGAGTAAAGACCTACAGCCGATAGTAATTAAGTTAGTAATCTCAACAAAATGGGAGACTCAAACTAACGACTGATAGAGTACCTGTAAAGCTTCTTGCAAGGGAGGTTCAGGTCCGGAGAGTTTAAGCTGAGGCTGCGACGTTTTTCTTTGCAGCAACAGGCGAATATGATTTTCAAAATGTGTTTTTGGTACCTATACCATACAAGGTACAAAGTTTAAGTCTTTATTATACTTAATACCAAAAATTTACGTCAGCGGTTGACTTCGTTCCCTTTTGTAAGGATAACAACGACGGAGTTGCAGAAGGTAACAGAATGGGCGCTAATGGTAAAACCACCATATCGTAGGAACTCAGCAGGCCCAGCAACACGGGCGGTAATGGGTACAAGAGCAGCCCTTGAATAGGCGCAGGGGACATATCGAGTACTTGCGTGCACACCACATGTTCGACGTGACTGGGTTCGCTAAGATTCAAGGGAGGCTGATCCTGTAACGCGCCTGTAAACGAGAGAGAACATTCCGTAACTAAGACAAGTCTGTAGAACGGGGGAGCTTGAAACTTACCGTCAGGAATGTTGGCTAATTCGACTAAACGATGCACAATGGGCAAAGAAATGGCATGGACTCCGGCTTGATGACACACATAGTACCTAGAAAGAGAAACGGACGGGATGAAGCCCTGTGGCTAACTTACTGTAGCGGACGGACAACCTTGCAGGTGTAGTAGGATCTCGTAGCAGTTGAACGCCTCCATCCATATTTATATCTTTGTCTACAATCAAGCCCGCTTCGAGCTCCAGTGCTTCCATGACGTGCATTACGCCCTGTGACGGTGAGTATGTTGCCATGCTAACATTGGACCAGGAAAGTAGGGACTGAAATTAAGTACAATATATAAAAGAACTATAAAAAATATAATACATTATCATCAATAAATAATAAACGAATAAAATAAAAATTATAAATATGTACGAAATTAACGACATGATCTTGTGCTGGGAATACTGACAACGCAAGTAAAATCGAACGTTCGAAATACAGTGAGCGGCAATGGGCGCGAGCCTACGCCAGACACTCACTAAAAACGATAAATAACTGAATAAAATAAAAAGCGATTAGTATAAAAAAGAAAAACAGAAAGATATTCCATCACAGACCGTTAATATTATTAACGGTCTATGATGAGAATATCTTTCCCTTTTCTTTCCCTTCCATTTCTTTCACGAGTCCTCGCATTCACGTAATGCGAAGTAACAATGTAAATGAGAACCTTTGTACAGTACTGTTCAAAAAAAAACTATGGGAAAAGTGGTACAATGCGCAAGGTTGTGACCTTTCATTGCGGTAAGCTGTCCTAGCTCACTGCGTCAAGGATAAGCTTCTTAGCAAATTAGCTTAGGGGTGGAGCTCACCATTACCCGCGAAATCAAACATAATTTATGCGATTTTTTAGTTTAAAGATTTAAACA